>JAGFNQ010005033.1:57519-117776 GCA_024364735.1 Boesenbergia rotunda | reverse complement strand
AACCGTCCCAACTCGGCTGACATCCTATCCTAATCGGCCGAAGCCTCCTAGAGCCTGTTTGACGTGGCCCATATCTCCGATCGTGCCTGGGCCAGGTCATCTTCCAGGATGGTTGCGCGATCAGTGGCCATCAGAAAGTTAGACTCCTTCTGGCTAAGTTACTGCGCTTGATCCTGAACATGCTCGTTCAGTCTCTCGGTCGAGACAACCCTAAGTCTAATGTCATTCAACAACCTCCTCCCTTGTAGCTGAAGTCGGTCCCTCTCCTGCGTCATTTGGAGTAGCTCCTGTTGATGCAATCAGACCCTGATTGCTATTTTGGTGTTGACATCGATTTTATTTTAGGTTGATAAGATGAGTCTGGTTTAAGTCCTGGTCGGGGACTGGGCACGACTCCCGGTGAGTGAGGTCGGGTGACTGAAATCCTGGTGAGTGAAGCCAGGTGATTGAAAAACCCCGGTGAGTGAAATCGGGTCCTGGTGAGTGAAGCCAGGTGATTGGAAAACCCCGGTGAGTGAAGTCGAGTCCTAGTGAGTAAAGCCGGGTGACTGAAACCCTGGTGAGTGAAACCAGGTCCTAGCTAGGGAAGCTAGGTGATGGAAATCCCTGTGAGTGAAGCCGGGTGATTGAAACCCTGGTGAGTGAAGCCAGGTCCTAGCTTGGGAAGCTAGGTTGAACGAAGTCCCAGTGAGCTGGGCACGAAGTCTTGGTCTGGGGGACTGAGCATTGCATGTACTGGTTGGAGAGGGCACGTGAGCTCGTTCTCTGGGACCAGAATGAGTCAGAGAAGGCTAGGGAGCTCGTTCTCTTGACTTAGAGTGGAATTGATCGAAGTTGGATCGGTCTGGTGACCGATCAGGGAGTTGGCACGAACTCCCTGTTGTGGATCGGTCTGGTGACCGATCTAGAGAAGTCTGATCGGTCTGGTGACCGATCAGGGAGAGAACAGAAACATTGGTTGGCCTCTGTTCGGCTCCTGATCGGTCTGGTGACCGATCAGGGAGAGCTTCTGATCGTTCTGGTGAACAATCAGAGGGATTTCAGAGCCCTTCTGTGAGGAACCATGATCGGTCAGGCTGACCGATCAAATGTCGCATGTTCCTCATTATGACCGATCAGGATGGATCCTGATCGGTCACCAGACCAATCAGGGCACACCCTGATCGGTCAGGTGATCGATCAGTGGGTTTGGCTTGTGAAGCTGGAAAACCCCTCAGCAAAGGGGTGGATCGATCGGGTGATCGATCCACGACCTGTGATCTATCTGGTGATAGATCACAAGAATCCGCGATCTCAGGTTTCTCACTTGGACCGATCAGGCTGGAGCCTGATCGGTCTGGTCTTACCCTGATCGGTCCGATGACCGATCAGGGTCATCTCTGATCGGTTCGGTGACCGATCTGTAGCAATAAACTTTAATTCAAATCCACTGTCAGAGTTCTGATCGCGTCTGTTTTTCTCTGTGTTTTCTCTGCTGCTTACAGATTCTCGTTGATTTCATTTGCTAAGTGTCTGTTAAGTGTGCAGGTGATACAGGAGGATTCAAACAATGGAGGAGAGTCAAATGGGAACTTTCCATGTATCAGGTTTGGCTGTTTCTCCTCCTCAGGTTTCAACGGACGCTGGCGCTGCTGGCAACGACTGAAAGCTGACCTGGGGCTCGGCTGAGGAGAGCTCAGGGAGTCCAGGAGAGGTCAGAGTAGCTGGGCTGCTTCAGATGAGCAGCTGGTGAGCTGCAGAGGAGCGTCTGTGACCTGGGTCTTGGGCAGAGGCTTATGAGCGGGTAGCGAAGAAGCCTCAGCAACAACTTTGAACACTTGATCCCTTGCGACAACTCTCACTAATTCTGAAGCTTAAGCGACTCTTGTGTACACTCTTGAGGGTTCTATTGTTGCTGTGACTTGAGTACTTGGAAGGTTTGGATAGCGTTGCAAGGCGATCAACAAGAAGACAAGGAAGAGCTGAGTGAAGGCTCTTGCCAAGGTTGTGCTGGGTTGTGAGTATTGCTTTGTAGATGTTTCTCCTTCGCATTGTGCTCTGTAAGTTTGTTGTTGTCTTGTTGTTCTTACTGTCCATCATATCTGTTGAGACATTGTGTGGATAGGTTTCTCCACCGAGAAGGAGGATTCATTTATCTGGATTTTCCGGGGCGTGATCTGCCGACGATCAAGGGATCGCCCACCTTACGAGCACGCCAAGGAGTAGGTGCAAGTTATCCCCGAACCTTGTATATCCTCGTGTTAGAGTTTTGGTTTGTTCTTTGATTTCTGCATCTCTGGTTTCTGTTTGCTTTGATTCCGCTGCTACTAACCTGACTAAAGAAATCTCAAAGAGAAAGCAATTTTAGTGTCTGGCTACATTCACCCCCCCCTCTCTAGCCATCCAAGCACCAACAAGTGGTATCAGAGCTTGGGGCTCTGCTCAAACGGATTAACACCCAAGAGTCAACAAGAATGGCAATGAGAGAAGAATTTAGCAGCACCCGACCTCCCTTCTTCGTCGGATCTGATTTTCAGTATTGGAGATCTCGCATGGAGTACTACCTCAAGACCGATATTGGAATGTGGTTCTCCGTGATGAAAGGATTCATTCCTCCAAGAGACGCGGAGGGAAAAGAGTTGGAGTCCTCGCGGTGGTCGGCTGAGTAAACACACAAAGGAGAAGTCGATGCGAAGGCGGTGGTTACCTTGCAATATGGGATGAACAAGGACCAACTAATCAAAGTTGGTCCCTTCACAACCGCCAATGATTTATGGAACAAGCCCATCGAGCTTCTTGAAGGCACCCAGGACTCAAGGATAGCCAAGAGGGACATGTTCCTCAATCAACTACAAAATCTCTTCATGAAGGAGAGTGAAACGGTAAGTGAACTTCATGGTAGATTCAAGGAGATACTTAATGGTCTCCACTCCATTGATGAAAAGGTCAAGAACCGTGACCTTGTGAGGTACGTTCTAAAAGCTTTTCAAAGGAATGCCTTGTGGTCATCCATGGTGGATGCCTACAAGGATTCTAAGGACTTGTCAATTGTCAAATTGGATGATTTATTTTATGAAATGGAGCTACATGAAATGGCTAACAAAGGCCCCAAGGAAAAGGGGATTGCTTGTAACGTCCGCCCTTCCCGGCCTACGATGTAGGCGGAAGGCGGAGTTACGCTAACATACATATATGCATACGGATATTTTAATGCAGCGGAATAATTTAAAACTTCCTACATATGCATTTTAACGATGCAACTCATATTGACATATCTTAGCTATCATTCCTAAACAGGGTTACTTGGTAAACATAGCATTGTCATAACATAAAAGAAATAAGACATAGCATGTGAGACATAATATTCTTGAACATGTTTGCATTAAACATAACTTATCAACATATGTTGTTCTTTAGGAAAAACCATCATAGTGTATAGCATGAAACTAGAGTTGACAATGCAAAACATAAGAAGTTGTTCCTTAGGAAAACCATCATAAAGTATAGCATGAAACTAGAAATGACAATGCAAAACATAAAACATGTGATAATTATGAGCAATAGTTTTTTTTCATTTTCTTTTGCCGAGTCACTGTCACACACACCCACTTGCCCCTCCTGCTGCATCCCCTAGCTTAGTACCCTCTTGCTTGATCTGCGGTATAAGAAAGTAAAACTTATAAACACATAGGCTTAGTAAAACTCTTTCCTACTCACTAAAATCATACGTCGCATACAGTCAATGAAAAGACATAACATAGAGAGTGTAACATAACACAAAAGCATATCATGAGAAGGTATTCATAAAGCATTTGACATGAGGAGGCATATAGATGTACATGAAAACACATAATCATATAGAAGTGCTTAACGAGAAATGAAGGTGCATAGAGCTCATGGCATAAGGAGTACTTGACATAAAATATAAGCATATGAACATACTTGACATGGCATAGTTCTTAACATAAACATAAGCATATGACATAGTTGACATGGCATAGTTCTTGACATAAACATAAGCATATGACATACTTGGCATGGCATAGTTCTTGACATAAACATAAGCATATGACATACTTGACATGGCATAGATGCATAGCATGAATGAATGCATGAGTCAAATGCACATAACATAAGGTTGCTTATTTGAAAATCATAATTATAAATACTTAAACATAATCATAACATCATGAGGGGCCTTGGCTTGTACCACATACATACATCCATCATTTGCGCGCATCCCTAAGTAAATGCGAGGTAGCTAGTCTCGACCTACTAGGGTACTAGGTTACCTTCAACCTAGGGACAGCTGCGGTAGTCCAGAACTGAGGCTTTCATGAGGAGTCCATCTCTGTTGGACAGCTGCGGTAGTCCCAGAACCGGGGACAGCTGCGGTAGTCCCACACCGAGGCTTTCATGAGGAGCCCATCCCTTGGACCTTACTTGGGTCTGGTACAAGCCCATCCATAAAGTAAAATAGCTTCACATGCTTTTTTTTCCCATCATATTTCATCATTCATTGAACTTTCATAGCATAATTAAAAACATAAACATGATCTTAATACATGAAGCATGGTATAAAGCATACTTAGCATTTCATCATTCATAGTTCATGCATACATCATTATGCCTTAGAGGCATGACATCATCTTCATTCATCATCTTTATTCATAAGGCATGACTTACATACATAATTATGCCTTAAGGCATAAGCATCATCTTAGTTCATAAAGCTTGCATGATCATGGTACATAAGGTAAGCATGCATAAATAAGTTTTTACATACATGGTACATATCACATAGCATACATGATCATGATATCTATCATAAAGCATGCATGGGTAGGATCCATATGAACATGATACATACTACATAGGTTCATGACATTCAACATAAAACATGCATAGGTCTACATAACCATAATATACATATGTTCAAGACATTTAACCTAATGCATGCATAATTCTACATAAACATGATGCATACTTCACAATGCATGTGTTCATGGTATATGGTTTAAAACGTCCATAAATAAAACCTACTACAACATGGCACATAATATAAGCATACAAGGTCATGATGCATAGCACATAAAGATAGGGTTTTAGGCACCATAAAATTCATACAACATACTTGAACATATATCTACATTATAATAAGCCATAAACAAGTACACTTGAAACCTTAGACTAACCCAAACCCTAGAATTGGAGCTTGGCCTAAAGTTAAAGATGGAGGTCCCATTATTCAAGTAACATGTGAGGTACCATAAGTAACATAACACTCATACAATACATACAATGCCATAGGAAGCCATTAGAACACATGATTGGGGCTAACCCTAATTCCTAGCCCTAAACCTTGTCTTGGCCGAAACCCTAGAAGGGTCTTAAGTCCATGGAAAATTCATATAATATACAATTAGCATCCATTATATCATAGGGAATCATAATAAGCATGCTTGGAGGGTTAGATCTAATCCTAACCATAGAAATCGGATGGTGGCCGAAACTTCATGAGGCTTTTTGGGTGCTACAAAAATTCCACAATTCACAATTTATTCTTTATTTAGCATGAGAAAGTATTAGGAAGCATAAGTGAGGTTTTAACATCATCCCAAACCCAAAAGGGTACTTGGTCGAATCTTATAGGAACCCTAATTCATAGTTTTCTCAACATAGAGCCCAAACAAAATCTTAAATCATGAAAGATAACATCAAAACTATTATACCACAGGTGAGGGAGTCTTACCTCTCTTTATCTTGGTTATAAACCTTGAATAGAGAAAGAAAAATGAAAACCTTCTTGGCCTTAGAACACCCCTTGCCCTTGTAGCTTTGTAGAAAACCTTGGATCTTCAAGAGGGAGTGCTCTTGTGAAGTTCTCCAAGGGGAAAACCCCTTTGTGGCTCACGGCAAGAAGGAGGCAAGGAGGAGGAAGAAGAGGAGAGGAAGAACCTTGGTGGAAGAAGAAAAGGAGATTAAGTAACTTATGTGTCTCTTCACTCCTCATCCCCCTCGTTTATACTAAGTGAAGGGGCATGGTGCCTCTTCACATGGTGCCTCTTCAACTTCTTTTAGCCTCAACTAAATTCTTCTTTCTTTCCCAATATCACTCCCTTGCTAGGTGAATTAGTTAGTACATGCATGATGAGGCTTTGCCTCTATTCTAGGTCCAAGATTCAATCCTTGGTGCATGCATCTTTTTTTTATTCCATTTACTCTCATTTTTGACAAGGCCCACATAAGAGCCCACCAAGAGTTATGCTAATATTCCTAATTGGACTTCATTTCTATCTATGTTAAAATTCTACCTAAGGTCCACTAATAGCTATGGTACTAGAAGAGCCCATGTAAAGCCCATTAGTACTTAGCTTTTTAATTCATATAAGAATCATGCTAAGGTTCATGCTAGTATTCATATGTTACCCAAGAATCCATATAAGCATGATCAATATTTTAAAGAAAAATATTGAGAGGATTTTACGGGCGTTACAATCCCCCATACCTCGTGAAAGTTCATCCTCGAACTTAGAATAACTCCGGGTACTTGTGTCTGATCTCGTCCTCGCGTTCCCAGGTGGCTTCCTCGAACCGTTGACTTTGCCATAGGACTTTGACTAAGGGTACCTCCTTGTTCCTTAGCTTTTTGATTTCCCGATCAAGGATCTGGATAGGTCGGCTTTCAAAACTTAGGCCCTCCTGAACTTGTACTGTCTGCGGCTCGATCACTTGGTCTGTATTTGGAATACACTTCTTAAGCATCGACACATGGAACACGTTATGAATAGCCGACATCTCTTGGGGCAGCTCCATCTCATAAGCCACATTGCCGACTCTTTTCAGGATCTGGTACGGTCCCACATATCGCGGACTTAGTTTTCCTTTCTTCCCGAATCTCGTTACCCCTTTCATAGGGGCCACTCTGAGGAATACCAAATCTCCAACATCGAATTCCAGGGGCCTACGTCGGGCATCCGCATAATTCTTCTGCCGGCTCTGAGCAGTTTCTATTCGTTGTCTGATGTTCTGTATAGCTCGGGTGGTGTCGTCGATAAAATCTGTCTTGAGCCCCATTTCCTTCTTTTCTCCACCTTCGTACTAACAGATCGGAGACCTACATCTCCTCCCGTACAAAGCTTCATATGGTGTCATTCCAATAGTAGCTTGGTAGCTATTATTGTAAGCGAATTCTGCTAAGCACAGATATCGGCACCAACTCCCTTTGAAATCCAGGGCACAAGCTCGTAACATGTTCTCCAGTACTTGATTCACTCGTTCAGTTTGCCCGTCTATCTGAGGGTGAAAGGCGGTACTGAATCGTAGTTTAGTGCCAAGAGACTTCTGGACGCATTCCTAAAAATGTGAGGTAAAGCGACCGTCCCTATCTGAGATAATGGTCTTGGGAGCTCCGTGAACTCTGATTATCTCCTTAGCATATAATTGAACTAGTTGCTCAATCGAATAAGTCATCTTGATTGCTAGGAAATGGGCAGACTTCGTCAATCTATCCACAATTATCCATATCAGATCATATCCGTTCGTAGTCTTGGGAAGTCCTGAGATGAAACCCATAGAGATATCTTCCCATTTCCATTTTGGAATTGGAAGTGGCTGCAGAACTCCTCTGGGTCGCTGGTGTTCCGCTTTCACTCGTTGGCAGGTTAGGCAAGTACTGACATGCTGAGCCGCGTCCCTCTTCATACTGAACTACCAGAATTTCTCCTTCAGGTCTTGATACATTTTGGTGAATCCTGGATGCATCGAATAAGGGGTTCTGTGAGCTTCTGCTAATATTTCCTTCCACAGCTTCAGATCATTAGGGATACATAGACGATCCCTAAGGTATAATACTCCACTGTCGGCGATACGAAAACCATCGCCCTTTCCTTCTAGAATCTCCTGCTTGATTCTCTGAAGACTCGGATCACCATTTTGTTTTTCTAGTATGTCGTCGAACAGCGTCGGTGATATTGTCATGTAGAAAGCCGTCCGGAAATGATCTCGACCCCGTAATTCATAATTTCTCTTTCGAGTGGATGGGGTAATACCGATAGGGACATCAAGGTGGCACTGGACTTCCGGCTGAGTGCATCGGCCACCTTGTTTGCCTTCCCTGGATGGTAGAAGATCTCGCAGTCGTAGTCCATCACTAATTCAAGCCATCGGCGTTGTCTCATATTTAGGTCTTTCTGAGTGAAGAAGTATCGCAGACTCTGGTGGTCTGTATAAATCCTGCACTGCGCTCCATATAGATAATGCCTCCATATTTTGAGAGCGAAGACCACTGCGGCCAGTTCTAGATCGTGAGTGGGGTAGTTCTTTTCATGTTCTTTGAGTTGCCTAGAGGCGTAGGCAATGACTTTACCACTCTGCATAAGTACAGCCCCGAGTCCCAATTTGGAGGCATCGCTGTACATGTCGAAGCTCTGGTGACTTTCCAGAAGAGTAAGAATCGGAGCACTTGTAAGTCTTCTTTTTAGTTCCAGGAAACTCCTTTCACAGTTTTCCGTCCATTCGTACTTTTTATTCTTCCGGGTGAGAGCTGTTAGAGGGGCTGCAATTCTCGAGAAGTCCTCCACAAATTTTCGATAATAGCCTGCCAGCCCGAGGAAGCTTCTGATTTCACTGGCGTTCTTCGGTCTGCTCCAGTTATTCATAGCTTCAATCTTTGTTGGGTCTACCATAACTCCGTCTTTGGAAATAATATGACCCAAAAAGGCTACTTGGTCGAGCCAGAACTCGCATTTGGAGAACTTTGCGTACAGTTGCTTTTCCCGAAGAATCTGTAATACTATCTTCAGGTGCTCGGCGTGCTCTTCTTGGTTTCTCGAATAAATAAGGATATCGTCGATGAAGACGATTACAAATTTGTCGAGGAAAGACGAGAATACCCGATTCATAAGGTCCATAAACATAGCAGGAGCATTTGTCACGCCGAAGGGCATAACGACGAATTCAAAATGTCCGTACCTTGTTCGGGAAGCCGTCTTCGGAATATCATCCTGTTTTACTCTGACTTGATGATAACCAGACCTCGGATCTATTTTAGAGAAAATGGTGGCTCCCTTCAACTGGTCAAACAGGTCATCTATCCTCGGAAGGGAATACCTGTTCTTGATCGTTACGTTGTTCAGCGCTCGGTAATCTATGCACATTCGCATAGATCCATCTTTCTTCTTCACAAACAGTACCGGAGCTCCCCATGGAGAATGACTAGGGCGAATAAGTCCCTTATCGAGTAACTCCTGTAGTTGTTCCTGAAGCTCCTTTAATTCAGCCAGCGCCATACGGTAAGGTGCCTTGGAGATCGGGTTAGTACCAGGAACCAATTCGATCTCGAATTCCACTTCTCTATCAGGAGCTAATCCTGGTAATTCATCTGGGAATACCTTGAGTAATTACATACAATCCTGACATCTTCTAGCTTCTGGTCCTTTGTTTGACTTGCGTCGACCACATGTGCTAGAAATCCAGTGTATCCCTAGTCTAACATCTTCTATGCCTTGAGAGTCAATAAGAATTTCCCGATTCTTTTCCTTGGCTCTTCGATAAATTCAAACATAGAATCTGCCTCGGGTTGGAAGACCACCTTTCGCTTACGGCACTCAATAGAAGCGCTGTATTTGCTCAGAAAATCCATACCCAATATAACATCATAATCCTGCATGTCGAGTACTATCAGATCGTAGTAGAGTTCTCTTTCTGCGATTCCGACTGGCACAACATGCAGCATGTGAGTGGATGTCATTATTTCTCCCGAAGGCAGGGTCGTTAAGAACTTGCAGTCTAGAACTTGTGGAGGCATATCTATCTTCTTAGTGTATGGCACAGAAATGAACAAGTGCATTGCCCCAATATCAAATAATGCAGTAGCATACTGACTGTAAAGATGTATCTGACCTGTGACAACCGTAGAAGCATTCGCAGCGTCCTCTTTGGTAATAGAGAAAACCCTGGCATTCGTCATAGTTGGTGGGGCCTCCAATCTCTCTTGGCTCATCGAGGTACCTTCCAGCTCAGCTTGCATATAATATAGGTTTGCTGGTGCACCCTGGTACTGAACATGCTGTTGGGGAGGTGCCTAGTTCTTGGTAGGACAGTAAGAGGCCATGTGCCCTTCCACTCCGCAGATGAAACACTGGTTCATACCTTTGCGGCATTCCCCGGGGTGCCTTTTTCCGCATGTAGCGCACGGGGAAATCATGAACTATTTATTTGCTGGGCCCCCTTGGGAGTGGTCCCATGGCTTCCTTTTACCACTCTGGTTTTCCTTCCAGTTAGCATTGGTACTCTGAGATTTCTCACCTCTTTCATTTAACGCCTTCCTTTGCTGATTGATATTGTTCAGGTAATGCTCGGTGAGTAGGGCACTATTAAATAGCTCCTCGACGGTCTGCAGTCTGTTAACGCTGCCGGCCACGTTCAGGGCTATTTCAGGTCGCAACATCTTCAGCATAAGTCTGACCCTTTCTTTCTCGGTGCGGACCAGCTCAGGGCATAAGCAAGCCAGTCGGTTAAATTTCTTCACGGCTTCATTGACTCAGAGGTTGCCCTGTCGGAATTCCGTGAACTCGTCGTAGTGTTTGTTTGTGACATGCATATTGAAGAATTCCTCGAAGAACTCTGATTCGAAATCTGTCCACTTCATCTGGTTCACCTGTCTTTTAGCCTCGACCCTTTCCCACCACATTCTAGCATCCCCAGAAAGGCAGAATGATGCACACTTGATCTTCTCATGTTCAAGCCAGTCCAACAGCTCCATTGTAATTTCCACTGTCTTGAACCACGCTTGGGCGTCCCATGGTTCGCCAACACCCGAGAAATTTTCCGGTTTCAGCTTCAACCACTGGATCAGATAATCCTCTTGTCGTGCTACAGTGGCAGGGCCTGTCGGAGGGGTTTGCGTAACCGTAGGCGTGACGGGTGTCACAATCTGGTTCGCTGGTGGAGTGGTAGATTTTTCTTGTTGGTTCATCAAGGTATTAATGGTTTGCTACTGCTCGGTAACCTGACGCTGAAGTTGGGTCACTAATTGCATCAGGTCGGGCGATGAAGTAGTCTCGTTAATTCTGTTATTCTGTCTTCTAACCATGCTTTTCTTCATAAAAGACAAGTAAGGCTAATATAAGTTATTGTTATTCCTACCCACATATCAAACTCTAAAGTGTTCGATATCATAAAGTAAGGTAAGGTATTATGCATATTTACATATCCTAAAAATACTCTCTATCATAAGGTATCATTCATACATGCATATTCTAGAATCATAAAAGAAAGTAAGGTATGCATAGAGGTACTTACATGGAAGCTGCAGGAAGAAAGCTTGATGTGTGTGTAGTGAGATGACAACTTGCTCTGATACCAACCCGTAACGCCCGCCCTTCCCGGCCTACGATGTAGGCGGAAGGTGGCGTTACGGTAACATACATATATGCATACGAATATCTTAATGCAGCGGAATATTTTAAACTTCCTACATATGCATTTTAACCATGCAACTCATATTGACATATCTTAGCTATCATTCCTAAACAGGGTTACTTGGTAAACTTAGCATTGTCATAACATAAAAGAAATAAGACATAGCATGTGAGACATAACATTCTTAAACATGTTTGCATTAAACATAACTTATCAACATATGTTGTTCTTTAGGAAAAACCATCATAGTGTATAGCATCAAACTAGAGTTGACAATGCAAAACATAAGAAGTTGTTCTTTAGGAAAACCATCATAAAGTATAGCATGAAACTAGAAATGACAATGCAAAACATAAAACATGTGATAATTATGAGTAATAGTTTTTTTTTCTTTTTCTTTTGCCGAGTCACTGCCACACACACCCACTTGCCCCTTCTGCTGCTTCCCCTAGCTTAGTACCCTCTTGCTTGATCTGTGGTATAAGAAAGTAAAACTTATAAGCACATAGGCTTAGTAAAACTCTTTCCTACTCACTAAAACCATACGTCGCATATAGTCAATGAAAAGACATAACATAGAGAGTGTAACATAACACAAAAGCATATCATGAGAAGGTATTCATAAAGCATTTGACATGAGGAGACATATAGACGTACATGAAAACACATAATCATATAGAAGTGCTTAACATGAAATGATGGTGCATAGAGCTCATGGTATAAGGAGTACTTGACATAAAATATAAGCATATGAACATACTTGACATGACATAGTTCTTGACATAAACATAAGCATATGACATACTTGACATGGCATAGTTCTTGACATAAACATAAGCATATGACATACTTGGCATGGCATAGTTCTTGACATAAACATAAACATATGACATACTTGACATGGCATAGATGCATAGCATGAATAAATGCATGAGTCAAATGCACATAACATAAGAGTGCTTATTTGAAAATCATAATTATAAATACTTAAACATAATCATAATATCATGGGGGGCCTTGGCTTGTACCACATACATACATCCATCATTTGCGCGCATCCCTAAGTAAATGCGAGGTAGCTAGTCTCGACCTACTAGGGTACTAGGTTACCTTCAACCTAGGGACAGCTGCGATAGTCCAGAACCGAGGCTTTCATGAGGAGTCCATCCCTGTTGGACAGCTGCGGTAGTCCCAGAACTGGGGACAGCTGTGGTAGTCCCACACCGACGCTTTCATGAGGAGCCCATCCCTTGGACCTTACTTGGGTACAGTACAAGCCTATCCATAAAGTTAAATAGCTTCATATACTTTTTTCCCCATCATATTGTTAGTGATATGAGAGAAGTGTCCTAAGGCAATCGCCTTATGATTGTAAACATTTATTTCAATAAATGAAAATTCACTATTTGAGTATACATGTTTGTGTTTTTGATTGAGATCTTAAACTTATTTACTGAATGTCCGCAATACAATTCACAGCATGAGAGAATTTGTGATGGAATCACAACAGTGATTTTCTCTACATGTGCAATTGTGAAGTATTGAAAATATCCCTAGTCGATGAATTGATAAATACGGACACTATCAATTCTGTTGAGACTAGCATGGGTTATTCTCTAATCAGCTGATTCTCACTGGCTGGTGACATTGGGATGTCCGGAGATAAACATGGATGCTAGTTAAGGGAACTAGTTCATTGGAGTGACTAGCTGTAAAACTTCACATGGTAGTCTATACATAGACAGGTCAGTGAAGTTCTTACCGCAGCTTAAGTGCGATGTTCCTTTGACTTGCGGTGTTCAAGTCATCTTGGTCATAGAGACTTATACTTTAACATCTTAAGTAAGCATCTCCAAGGAAGTGTGGACCCAGGATGGTTGGGTATAAGCCGAAGTGCCCGAAGATGTTTGAACAGCCTACAAAGGATTCACCACTCCTTGCGAGGAGATGTATACCCAGGCCTATCGTCGGATTGTTACTCAAAGCCTCTGGCCAGAGCATGTCATGTTTAGAGTATGAGTCTCTTAAATACATGAGAGTAATTAGAAATCCAAAGGACGAGAAAGACACTACTTGGGCTAGGTGTGACCTAGTCAGCCTAGTGGGGACTGACACACACAGACCATGTCCTGAACCAAGTGGGTATAAGATGGTGAAGGGAATGAGGCACGATTCATTCGAGCTGCTGAAGGATTTCAGAATTATTTCTGAGGTCAACCGTTGATCTTTCGATTAATTGGGGATCATGATGTACTACTAGGTGTCACTCATGATCGTTCTATGATTGATGAATTATAGACGGTCAACATAAATCGAAAGCCTATTTAGTCACACGCACTACGAGTAATCCGAGGGATTTAAAACGAGTTGAAAATTGGATTTTTCGATCAAGAGAAATAAGTCAAATCTGAGTTTATCAGAGGCGCATGGGAAGCTTAAAATGGCTAAGTCTTTTGAAGGCTTATTGGGCAAATTAAATGAGTTTAATTCGCGAGGAGATGAGGCTTGGTGTGGCCGGCCAAAGAGGGTGTTTGGCCGGCCACATTAAAGAGGGAAACCAATTTAATTGGTTTAAATTATAAAATAAATCAAGTGCGATTTGTTTTATAAAATTATGGATAAATAAATTAATTTATATAAAGAAATTTATATAAAGAAAATTGTAGAAATTTATTCTTTTTATGGAAATTAAAATGAACCATGAATTGGTTTAATTTTAATTTATAAAATCAATTATGAATTGATTATTCCATGATAAGAAAAATTTTATACAAATTTTATTCCATAATTAAAAGGAGAGATTATTTGTTTTATTATAAAGGTAGTTATAATAAAACTAGGCATAACGGATTAATTCATAAGAAAATTTATAAGATAAATTTCATATGAAAATTTATTCCGTTAATTCCGTTAAAAGGGAGACTTAGCAATAGAGAGGCTACTATATAAAGGAACCAAAGGCAAGCCTTGAATTCGAACAATTGAGTTATCAAGAGATTTAGTAGCTCTCTCTTATTCTCTCCCTCTCCTTCTCTCCTCCTCCTAGGGCCGGTGCCCACTCTACATCCTAGGGCCGGCGCCCACTCCTCCTAGGGCCGGCGCACCTTCACCTCCTAGGGTTGGCGTGAGCTGCATCCACCAAGAAGGTGCCAAAGAAGAAGAAGAAGAAGCGGGTCGCAACTCCTTCCTTCCGGAATTTTGATTCCGTTACTTGGTGGTTAGTTTCCATCTTTCTCTCTTGTTTTTCTAGTTGTGTCTTTGGAGAATCTAGTAGTTCTCGTCGACACAAAACTCGTGGCTTTGCGAAGTCATCCCGAAGAGAACTCGGCGTGGACGCGAATAGAGGCGGAGCTTCCAAGGGACGCTACGGTTGGATCTCGCCCCTTACTTCGAGTTACGCGAGGTACTAAGTAAATTAGTTTACTTTTTCGCAAAATTTTAATTTATGATCATGTCCACACATCATAAGGTCGCATGCTAGATACATGGTTAAAATAATTTGAGAAATTATTTATGCTAATTCTTCCGCTGCACGTAAATATTTTAAAATTTACGAACCCGTATCCTTGTCAACATGCACCCGGTCCCAACACATATTTCATCATTCATAGAACTTTCATAGCATAATTGAAAACATAAACATGATCTTAATACATGAAGTATGGTATAAAGCATACTTAGCATTTCATCATTCATAGTTCATGCATACATCATTATGCCTTAGAGGCATGACATCATCTTCATTCATCATCTTCATTCATAAGGCGTGACTTACATACATAATTATGCCTTAAGGCATAAGCATCATCTTAGTTCATAAAGCTTGCATGATCATGGTACATAAGGTAAGCATGCATAAAAAAGTTTTTACATACATGGTACATATCACATAGCATACATGATCATGATATCTATCATAAAGCATGCATGGGTAGGATCCAAATGAACATGATACATACTACATAGGTTCATAACATTCAACATAAAACATGCATAGGTCTACATAACCATAATATACATATGTTCAAGACATTTAACCTAATACATGCATAATTCTACATAAACATGATGCATACTTCACAATGCATGTGTTCATGGTATATGGTTTAAAACGTCCATAAATAAAACCTACTACAACATGACACATAATATAAGCATACAAGGTTATGATGCATAGCACATAAAGTTAGGGTTTTAGGCACCATAAAATTCATACAACATACTTGAACATATATCTACATTATAATAAGCCATAAACAAGTACACTTGAAACCTTAGACTAACCCAAACCCTAGAATTGGAGCTTGGCCGAAAGTTAAAGATGGAGGTCCCATTATTCAAGTAACATGTGAGGTACCATAAGTAACATAACACCCATACAATACATACAATGCCATAGGAAGCCATTAGAACACATGATTGGGGCTAACCCTAATTCCTAGCCCTAAATCTTGTCTTGGCCGAAACCCTAGAAGGGTCTTAAGTCCATGGAAAATTCATATAATATACAATTAACATCTATTATATCATAGGGAATCATAATAAGCATGCTTGGAGGGTTAGATCTAATCCTAACCATAGAAATGGGATGGTGGCCGAAACTTCATGAGGCTTTTTGGGTGCTACAAAAATTCCACAATTCACAATTCATTCTTTATTTAGCATGAGAAAGCATTAGGAAGCATAAGTGAGGTTTTAACATCATCCTAAACCCAAAAAGGGTACTTGGCCGAATCTTATAGGAACCCTAATTCATAGTTTTCTCAACATAGAGACCAAACAAAATCTTAAATCATGAAAGATAACATCAAAACTATTATACCACAGGTGAGGGAGTCTTATCTCTCTTTATCTTGGTTATAAACCTTGAATAGAGAAAGAAAAATGAAAACCTTCTTGGCCTTAGAACACCCCTTGCCCTTGTAGCCTTGTAGAAAACCTTGAATCTTCAAGAGGGAGTCCTCTTGTGAAGTTCTCCAAGGGGAAACCCCCATTGTGGCTCACGGCAAGAAGGAGGCAAGGAGGAGGAGGAAGAGAAGAGGAAGAGCCTTGGTGGAAGAAGAAAAGGAGATAAGTAACTTATGTGTCTCTTCACTCCTCATCCCCCTCGTTTATACTAAGTGAAGGGGCATGGTGCCTCTTCACATGGTGCCTCTTCAACTTCCTTTAGCCTCAACTAAATTCTTCTTTCTTTCCCAATATCACTCCCTTGCTAGGTGAATTAGGTAGTACATACATGATGAGGCTTTGCCTCTATTCTAGGTCCAAGGTTCAATCCTTGGTGCATGCATCTTTTTTTTATTCCATTTACTCTCATTTTTGACAAGGCCCACATAAGAGCCCACCAAGAGTTATGCTATTATTCCTAATTGGACTTCATTTTTATCTATGTTAAAATTCTACCTAAGGTCCACTAATAGCCATGGTACTAGAAGAGCCCATGTAAAGCCCATTAGTACTTAGTTTTTTAATTCATATAAGAATCATGCTAAGGTTCATGCTAGTATTCATATGTTACCCAAGAATCCATATAAGCATGATCAATATTTTAAAGAATAATATTGAGAGGATTTTACGAGCATTACATTGCTCTTGTGGCAGGGGACAAGACCAAGAAGAAGAAGAAGAAGAAGGAGAAGGAGGTTTCTTCATCTTCATCCGAGTCCGAGTCCGAGGAGGATGGTAGCGAGTCTTCTTCATCCGAGATTGCCAACTTCGTAAGGAGGATGATGAGGAAGAGCCGGCACTACAAGGGCAAAGGTAACTCTAGTGAAGTTAAAGTTAATAAGTCTAATGTTACTTGCTTTGAGTGTAGCAAGAAAGGACTGATGGATCGTCTTGGCGTGCTAGAGGGGGGTGAATAGCACTTTTTGATTTTGATCTCTACAAGTTTGTTACCGCAGCGAAAACAATAATATGCAAAAGAATACAATAATAATACTAACAACCTGATTTACTTGGTATTCACCCCGGAAGGGTGACTAATCCAAAAATCCTTCGGTAGATCAACCCCCGGATAACCTCCGGCTAGATCTATCACTCCTTATGGGTGGAGAAACCTCGTCACAATACTTCAGACGCTCTTTGATCACAGTAGACTACTAACTCACTTTACCCAAGCGAGTTTCGTCAAGAAAGATAGTAGGAAACGAGCCCCCTTTAAATAGGGCTCGAATATGAAACAGCCGCTACCAGTCGACTGCCCCTGGGGCAGTCGACTGGTCCCACTCAGATTCGACCATTGCAATACAACGTTTGAATCCTGGCAAGCTGTTCCAGTTGGCACCAGTCGACTGCCCTGGGGGGCAGTCGACTAGTCCGAGTCCTAAGCCTAGGGTTACACTCCTGAGTACATTTCACTCCACACTCGAACCCTCCTGGCTTAGCCACTGAGTACACTCACTCATACTCAGACCCTCACAACCCAATTGACTCTTCACTAGCAGCCTCGACTGTTGCCTTCACGCCTTCTTCATCTTCGGCCTTCGTACCTCGGATGCGCACGCAAACCTCCAGTTTGCCTCGATGCCACCCTTCACGTACGCATCAAAGTCCGCGTCCCTCGGCTCATCGTCCCTGCTATCCACCGGTCCCTTAGATGCGCACGCAAGCCTCCAGCTTACGTCCATGCCATCCTTCACCCGAATACATCAACCAAGTCCATGTGTACCATTACACCTGCACGCTCATGTACACATATGAGAACACAATAAACCCTAACTTAACCATATTGCCCACACACATCAAAACCCTATGATCCTCCAGATCATCTCAGGGTTGATTGCCTCAACAATCTCCCCCTTTTTTGTAAAATACGATGATTCAAAAAATAATAATAATAATAAATATATATATATATATATTATTTGAGGTTAAATTATAAAAAATGAGAGGGTCAAATGTTAAAAACCCTTATCCTAAGGGTAGAGTGGGAAATTGAGTAAAAGGTAGGGGCTTTTATGCAAAAAGGGACCCCCCTTTAATAACTCTCGGCCTGCCCTAGGTTATCCCGATCTCATTCCCTCGCGACGTCTGCCTCCCCTCGCTCGCAGCCCTAGCCGCAGCTCTTCTCTCGCCCCCTCGCGATCGCGTCATCGCCGGCACAGGAGGCAGCACCACCGGCCGGAGTACGCGACTCGATGCCTCTTCCCCTTATTCACCACAGGCGAGGGAAACACCGAGGCCTTTCCCTCACGCGAAGCCTACATGATGCTTCCCTCACTCTCAGATTGTCGACGCTTGATGTCTCCAGTCTCGCCGATCGCCGGTGCCGCCACCACTAGAGCGCTACCCCTTTCTGTTGACCTTCACCGTGCCATCTTGTGCACATACTTAGGGTCTTTCTTCTCCGCCGAATCTTGTTCGTTGGTTGCGTTCGGATCAGGGCAGAGGAATAGCTATTGGAGCAGTTCCGGTAATATTATGTATTAGCTGATTAATCCTTGATTGTTCGGATTTAGTTCTCCCTACTGTGTAACATAGTTTGATACACAATTCTTGGAACCATTTCATTTATCTGAGCAGTTAGGGTTTGGGAATGCTATTTTGGATCTCTACTATGATTTCAATCTTTGTTTCCGTTTTGATTAGGCTTGTGATGATGTGTGGAGCTGGGTTCCTTTGGATAGATGAGTTCCGATTGGTCTGGGGTTGAATTGTTTCCTCCACCTTTCTTGTTGTCTTTTTGGTCAGATCTAAAATGGGTTAGGGCTGATGTTGGTTCTCTGTGTTGTTCTTTGACTCCCTTTATCGTGTGTGTTTGATTGTAATTGTTCTGGGATGTGGTTTTTGTTTTGGATTAGCTGTGGTATAATTTGGTGGTGAATTTTGAATGTGTAGAGTTTGGTTTGGATTTCGAACTGGAATCCTTTCCATCAGTTTTGGTCTTCTTTGATTTTAGAAGGATTGATTTTGTGTTAAATAGATCATTGAATGGATTTGGTTATGGATTGTTTAGATTATGGTATGGATGAATTGTGAAGCGAATATTGATTTGGTTTTGGCTTTAGGTAATTGTTGATCTGACTTTTAGATTGAATCTGCTCAGTTCGGTATTTATAGTTGGATGAGGTGAAGTGGTTTTTGATCAGTAGAGTATTTTCAATGATGTTAGATTGTTGATGAGGGTTTTAATGGATGAAAGGGTTAAGTTAATCCTAATATGGTGTAGGAATTGGTTTAGTTGTTTAATAATTATTGTGACAGCTAAAACTATATCCTTGATACATGGCACTGATGAATTGCTGATTATTGGACGAGGGGTTCTCTTTTGATACGAACATCTTCAATTGAGGCGGGTACCCCTTGACTTATCTTGTTGATATTGTCATATTGTTATGCATAGACTGTTATAGATAGCAGTAAGATTATACGCTATCCTTGGTTATTATGCTTGTTCTGGATACTTGTTGTTTATCCCTGAGTTATTACGCGGTTAGTTCCATACAGTCTCAGGTGTTGTCATATCTATATGTATGCTTAGGTATCGTGATGTATCTCTTGTATTTGACATGAGGGATCTGTAGTTTTCGGCCAGTATACCTTGTAGGACACCTGTATTTCCTGTTATAGGATTTCAGACTGAGACTTAGTATACTGAGGACTTGGTGAGGGAGGTATGAGTATCTATCATACACCATCCTTGCATTGTTGCATGCCGACGATCAGCGACTCCCTTGTGGTTGAGCCTATCGTCTTTCGGTACATGATATGCGCACACGGCCACTCATGGGTTAGTGGATACCATAGGATGTGTGCATTTGCCCTGTATTTCTCCGTTCGACCACTATGTGGAGGGTGGTTACGGGCGTGGTAGCAGCCAGGGATCCCTTCTCGTACTGAGCCACGAGGAGATGAGAGCTAGACTCCCCATTGCTTGGGGTAGGAGCGTAGTCTCTGCCAGCATCCTGTCCACCCGGTCACACAGGAGCAGTGATGGCAGGGTTCGTACAGGTTGTCACAGCTCTACCCATGCGGACGTTGCTGACGATGTCCTGACTGGGACTAGGGGTGACACATGTCATTGCACCATGTGCATACTTTGTATCGTGCATTGTTTGCTGCACTTGATTTCTGCACTTGTTTGACATGCATATACTGGAGACTTGTTATCTGAGATTATATGTCTATTGGTATTCCATTGGTATTTATACCCTCTTTTCAGGTTAGATGGATTCTGGTATGTATCTACCCAGTATTTTCAGTTCCAGTCTTTCCCTACTGTTGATATGAGACTGTATTAGCGGAACTCTTGTTGTTAGTATAACTTTCTATGCATATCTATTGGGTATTCGCTGAGTTATGGACTCACCCCCGTTGCCATACATTTTTATTTCAGGTTGAGATACTTGGAGTCGCCAGAAGAGCCCAGCAGCCAGTCCCTACCCATCGCGACACAGGGTTTTGTTTTTGTACTTGGCGATGTATTTATTTCATATTTCTTTTAGGACTTTGTATATGTCTTGTGAGTGTCGTAGTGTGCCCTAAGGGGTTTATGTATTGGTTGATTTGTCGTAAGTCGGACTGGTCCGCAGTCAAGTATGATTTACTTAGTTGTTTGGTGCTTTTATGTTGTGTTTATCTATTTTGGAGGCCTGAGGCCAAATATATATATTGTGTGTGGTTTGGATATTATATGTATGTGTAAATTATCCGCCGGACAGGGGAGGTGCTGTCCGATTTTCTATTGGATCAACGACTCCTGGGTCTTGGGGCGTGACAATTTATTTTGGTATCAGAGCTCAGGTTTTCGGATACCTTGAGGACTTGTGGATTTATGATTTCTATCTGATACCAATTTATTTTGGTATCAGAGCGTTGGTTTGCGATGCCTACTTGTTTTACTAGTCTAGTCGGATTTGTTCGGAGTATTTTTCTCGATGTGGTTGTTTGGGACTTGGCGCCATGGGACTTCTTCAGGCGACAGGTATTTCTTCTCATCTCTTGTATCCCTTATCCTGGTTAGGTAGGATTAGGAATTCTCTCGTGTTATGGGATCAGGTTACTATTCCTGTATTTAGGTATTGGTAGAAAGTCTCACGTTATTGGATCATGTTACCATTCCTGCATATTAGGGCATGGTTAGGAATTTTCCCATGTTATTGGATTATGTTACTATCCATGTATTTAGGTATGGTTAGAAATTATCTCATGTCATTGGATTCTGTTACTACTCTTGCATATTTGGGTATGATTAGAGTTTCTCTCATGTTATCGAATTATGTTACTATTCCTGTATATGTAGGTATGGTTAGTAATTCTCTCATGTTATTGGATTATGTTTCCATTCTTGTATATTTAGGTATGGTTAAAATTTCTCTCATGTAATCGGATCATGTTATTATTCTTATACCCATCTAGTAACTTGGTTAAGTCTGATGACCTAAAGAATCAATTTATAGTAATCATGGATAGGATCAACCATGAATGCAATTAGTTGGTTTGTTGCGGACTTGTCTAAATGTGGAGAATGTTGATTCTTGTGTGACACCGACATACGGATTGGAAGACAAGGGTCGAACCTGTCAACAAGATATTGGAGGTTAAGGATTTTGATTTTTCCTAGACCTTGCTATTCATAGTACTTGTACCAACTACCATCAGCTGAGAGAGGACTAGGATTGCCTATCGTAATTGGCTCGATCAATATTGGATTAATTCACTTTAGCTCATGGAGCTGCAAGCTTTTTATGTTACGTATATCTGGACAAATAATCTAGATGTCATGTCTTGAGTACATGATCTGCAGAGATGCAGTAGGGTAGCATTAGCTATACATTATTACGATTGGTAGAGGATTGATACATTCTGTTCCTTGGGGACTTTGGCCATGGATCACTTGTACTTGGTAGTTGACCTGGAAAGTACATGATGATGGGTGATTTGAGCTAATACAGAAAAATGAGGAGCTAATTGCTTGACCCTTATGGGTTACCACTTATACTTGGTCTAAATAACTAAGAAGGTATTTACGTACTTATGAGTTGTGTGGAGGCAAATCACTTTCAAGACTAGGTCACCTCTGGTTAGATGTTATCGAGGACGACCTGCTGGGAAATAAAGGAATTGCTTCATGAGTATGTTGAGATACTCTTGACAGATTGCACGTCTCTATCTCCTTGTTATGGAGTAGGACCTCAGAGGGTTTTGACCATGGATTGTATTGGATTACGAGTCGACGGTCGATGTGACTCGCTAGTTGCTACGCTAGTCTATGAGGGATTCTGACTCATAGATTGGGTGTATATGGTTGGATAATCTCGATGGTGCATCGGGATGTACGACTCGCTAGGGTGCGGAGGATGTGGAGTTAGCTGTATCCTTATCTTCCAGTGAGATATTGGACATTAATCAGGAGGTTAAAGATGTCCACTGGTTTTCGGTTATCATACCCCCATCGTGGACCTATTAGTTCACGGGATGGTAAGATTGATATCACCATGGACTTTCCCGTTGATGCTGAGAGGTGGATTGAGATTGACAAATCTCTATGAGGTGTTGTGCTTTGAGGATTCTATCGATGGATATTGTGAGACCTAATTTTGTTGGATTTGTAGCTTTTTGATAGATCATTAAGTGGATAAATGATCTTTTGATGGTTGATTATTTAGGAAGTTTGTTATTCATGATAGCGTATGGTACGACATATTGGAACAATCTTTAAATTATATGTGATCTTCTGATGGCCTATTAGCATATATATATATACCTATATATGACTTGTGATGGTTGGGAGGATGTTATTGACTTGGGGATACTCGGGTGCTACACTTGGATTTGACATTTTATATTTAAGCATCGAAGTATAGACTTGGCGCCAGTGATCTTAGGATTGAGTGCCCTGGATAGTTGTGATGATTAAGGATTGTTCGGGTGGACTTGATTATCGGATGATAACCTCTGGATTGATAATTGCTCTGTAGCAGCGTAACCTTAGGGTAACTGATGAAGTGGTTACTCATGATGAGTACAGACATGTTTTGAGGCTAGTGTGTGTTGTATGAGGATTGGGAAATTTTGGGGACCAAATTTTTATTAGTGGGGGAGAATGTAAAATACGGCGATTCAAAATATATATATATATATATATATATATATTATTTGAGGTTAAATTATAATAAATGAGAGGGTCAAATGTTAAAAACCCTTATCCTAAGGGTAGAGTGGGAAATTGAGTAAAAGGTAGGGGCTTTTGTGCAAAAAGGGACCCCCCCCTTTAATAACTCTCGGCCTGCCCTAGGTTCTCCTGATCTCATTCCCTCGCGCCGTCTGCCTCCCCTCGCCCGCAGCCCTAGCCGCAGCTCTTCCCTCGCCCCCTCGCGATCGCGTCATCGCCGGCACAGGAGGCAGCGCCACCGGCCGGAGTACGCGACTCGATGCCTCTTCCCCTTATTCACCGCAGGCGAGGGAAACACCGAGGCCTTTCCCTCACGCGAAGCCTAAGCGACGCTTCCCTCACCCTCAGAATGTCGACGCTTGATGTCTCCAGTCTCGCCGATCGTCGGTGCCGCCACCACTAGAGCGCTGCCCCTTTCTGTTGACCTTCGTCGTGCCATCTTGTGCACCTACTCGGGGTCTTTCTTCTCCGCCGAATCTTGTTCGTTGGTTACGTTCGGATCAGGGCAGAGGAATAGCTATTGGCACAGTTCAGGTAATATTATGTATTAGCTGATTAATCCTTGATTGTTCGAATTTAGCTCTCCCTACTGTGTAACATAGTTTGATACACAATTCTTGGAACCATTTCATTTATCTGAGCAGTTAGGGTTTAGGAATGTTATTTTGGATCTCTACTATGATTTCAATCTTTGTTTCCGTTTTGATTAGGCTTGTGATGATGGGTGGAGTTGGGTTCCTTTGGATAGATGAGTTCCGATTGGTCTGGGGTTGAATTGTTTCCTCTACCTTTCTTGTTGTCTTTTTGGTCAGATCTAAAATGGGTTAGGGCTGATGTTGGTTCTCTGTGTTGTTCTTTGACTCCCTTTATCGTGTGTGTTTGATTGTAGTTGTTCTGGGATGTGGTTTTTGTTTTGGATTAGCTGTGGTATAATTTGGTGGTGAATTTTGAATGTGTAGAGTTTGGTTTGGATTTCGAACTGGAATCCTTTCCATCAGTTTTGGTCTTCTTTGATTTTAGAAGGATTGATTTTGTGTTAAATAGATCATTGAATGGATTTGGTTATGGATTGTTTAGATTATGGTATGGATGAATTGTGAAGCGGATATTGATTTGGTTTTGGCTTTAGGTAATTGTTGATCTGACTTTTAGATTGAATCTGCTCAGTTCGGTATTTATAGTTGGATGAGGTGAAGTGGATTTTGATCAGTAGAGTATTTTCAATGATGTTAGATTGTTGATGAGGGTTTTAATGGATGAAAGGGTTAAGTTAATCCTAATACGGTGTAGGAATTGGTTTAGCTGCTTAATAATTATTGTGACAGCTAAAACTATATCCTTGATACAGGACACTGATGGATTGCTGATTATTGGACGAGGGGTTCTCTTTTGATACGAGCATCTTCAATTGAGGCGGGTACCCCTTAACTTATCTTGTTGATATTGTCATATTGTTATGCATAGACTGTTATAGATAGCAATAAGATTATACGCTATCCTTGGTTATTATGCTTATTCTGGATACTTGTTGTTTATCCCTGAATTATTACGCGGTTAGTTCCATACAGTCTCAGGTGTTATCATATCTATATGTATGCTTAGATATCGTGATGTATCTCTTGTATTTGACATGAGAGATCTGTAGTTTCCGGCCAGTATACCTTGTAGGTCACCTGTATTTCCTGTTATAGGATTTCAGACTGAGACTTAGTATACTGAGGACTTGGTGAGGGAGATATGTGTATCTATCATACACCATCTTTGCATTGTTGCATGCCGGCGATCAGCGGCTCCCTTGTGGTTGAGCCTATCATCTTTCGGTACATGATATACGCACACGGCCACTCATGGGTTAGTGGATACCGTAGGATGTGTGCATTTGCCCTGTATTGCTCCGTTCGGCCACTATGTGGAGGCTGGTTACTGGCGTGGTAGAAGCCAAGGATCCCTTCTCGTACTGAGCCACGAGGAGATGAGAGCTAGACTCCCTCATTGCTTGGGGTAGGAGCGTAGTCTCCGCCAGCATCCTGTCCACCCGGTCACTCAGGAGCAGTGATGGCAGGGTTCCTACAGGTTGTTACAGCTCTACCCACGCGGACGTTACGGACGATGTCCTGACTGGGACTAGGGGTGACACATGTCATTGCACCATGTGCATACTTTGCATCGTGCATTGCTTGCTGCACTTGATTTCTGCACTTGTTTGACATGCATATACTGGAGACTTGTTATCTGAGATTATATGTCTATTGGTATTCCATTGGTATTTATACCCTCTTTTCAGGTTAGATGGATTCTGGTATGTATCTACCCAGTATTTTCAGTTCCAGTCTTTCCCTACTGTTGAAATGAGACTGTATTAGCGGAACTCTTATTGTTAGTATAACTTTCTATGCATATCTGTTGGGTATTCGCTGAGTTATGGACTCACCCCCGTTGCCATACATTTTTATTTCAGGTTGAGATACTTGGAGTCGCCAGAAGAGCCCAGCAGCCAGTCCCTACCCATCGCGACACAGGGTTTTGTTTTTGTACTTGGCGATGTATTTATTTCATATTTCTTTTAGGACTTTGTATATGTCTGTGAGTGTCGTAGTATGCCCTAAGGGGTTTATGTATTGGTTGATTTGTCGTAAGTCGGACCGGTCCGCAGTCAGGTATGATTTACTTCGTTGTCTGGTGCTTTTATGTTGTGTTTATCTATTTTGGAGGCCTGAGGCCAAATATATATATTGTGTGTGGTTTGGATATTATATGTAGGTGCTGTCCGATTTTCTATTGGATCAGCGGCTCCTGGGTCTCGAGGCGTGACATTTTTGATGTGTGGCAATATGTTAAGTTAGGTAAACATATAGCAATAACAATAACAAAAGCAATAATAACAGCAACAGCAATTGAAAATCAAAGCATATCACACAAGAGGCAACCTCCCCCTTAACCTATGCTTTCTCCCAATTTTCAATCATTATTGCTCATACCAAGTTAAGTTCAGTTAAGTTCTCCCAACTTAACTCCACTCACAACCACCGGTTATGTTATCCCAACCTAACTCCAATGTTTCACAATTTAATCAAAGTTATGTTTCAACCCCAAACCTAACTTAACACCCAAGTTCTCCCCCTTTGACACCATCAAAAGATTGCCCAAGCAACCTTGCCCTTGGTGCTAAATAGAACCCAACCAGATTTCCGAAAAACCCCTCATAAATCACAAAATAACATTCTTTGCGCACTACCAGTCGACTGCACCTGGGGCAGTCGACTGATACGCAATTTTCAGATTTTCCAATCGAAATTCAGAAATGCGTAAAAAATTCCAAAAAATTCAGAAAAATGAGAAATTTTGCAAACACACGTGTTAAGATATTCCCTACCCTACAAAAATATTGGTTCATGAAAAACATCAACTGTGCTTGACTTTTGGTACAAACCCAAAAATCCTCAAAAATCGTCATTTTTGTATCAACTTTCAAACCAATATGTGATATCTTATGTTTGCCACTTCCATTGATCTTAGGGTTTCATATAAAATGGTGCTAAACCTTCCCCTTTTTCATATAGAAATCTTTATTTTGACAAAACTTCCCCTCTTTACATCTCAACCCTAGATGATCAAAAGAGCATCCATTCCCATATCCTTAACTATAGAGATCTTGTCCATTCAATACAATCAGTGAATTTAGGCTAAACACCTTATATGAACTTTCAAGATACATCATGAAAACATAGATAACGATCTCAACCCAAAACATATAGCATAAAAGGATTAATCATCAAAACTTGTCAAAACACTACTCAAATCATAGCCTAAGATTAATCATCAAGTCATGACAAAACATAAAAGGATAAGCAAATGGTTCTTACATGGAAACTTAAAGAAAGTCAGATGGGTCGTGACCCCAAAATGGTTAAAGTTTCACAATTCCTTCATAAAGTGTTTGAGAGATGTAACAAAGCAACAAAACAGAACACTCTCAACACTAGAACCATCAAGTCAAGCTAACTACATCTCTGCGCCTGGAGGAGGAGGAGGACCCTGATATGCTAGATGTCACTGCTGCATCATCTCATACATTTCCTGCTGCTGCATCTGCATGTCCATCTGGCGCTGCTGGAACGTATGAAAGTCCTCCCTCAGTTCTTCTACCTCAGACCGAAGTTGAGAAAACTCCTCCCGTGTAACTCCTCTTGTGAGATCCTCCTCCTCCTCATCATCATCATCTGGCACAGGAGCAGGTCGACGACGCCAGATAATCTCCCCGTCATGCTTCTCGATCCCGGCCAAAGAAAGCTGTCGAGAACCTATTTGGTCATAGTCTTTGGATAACTCATGCATTTGACCCTTGTCGACTCTAACCCCTCTAGACTTAAGGAATTCGATCAGAACATGACCGAAAGGCATGTATAGCTTCTTATTGGCTTCATGGGAGAAGTAGGTAATATATGTGAAAACCTGACGAGCTATGTCAATGTCCAATCGTCTCTCTAATGCATACATTAACACAAAATGAGGAAGGCAAATCGTTGACCGCCCCTTTGTAATGATTGGAAGAATGCAACCGAGAACCACCTTGTACAAAACATTACTCATAGGGCTCATGTCTTTAGCATCAAAAATGCGGTCCCTAGGACATCGAGGTCTACTAAAATAGTGCCGATGGATCTGATCTATGGTAATACCCGGCAAGTCTAGAGGGTCAGCAACGGTTGGGAAGCATATGAACGGACTACTTGACACTCTAGACCTTAAGAATGACCTTAACTCATCAGGTGTAAATGAAATAGTGATCCCTTGGACCATTGACTCATATATCATGTTTTGGGCATTGGTGGATGAGAGGTTGGCGTAGAATTCTTTGCATACATCAAAATTGATGAAGTGTTGACAGTACACCAGTTGTTATAACCCGAAATGAGTAATGATGTCAGTGATGTAGGAAATGTCCTGGAAATAGGATTGATTGAGATAGCGGCAATCCATTAATATGAACGCCGCGTTCTCAAACACTTTTTGACACTCTTCGGACCTAAACCGAGGTCCCTCAGGATCTACTTGTCCCCAACGGGATGATCCCTCACCCCCCCTTCCTCTTATGTGCCATCCTAACACATATTTTACCCATGCATGTGTTGGGATCGGGTGCATGTTGACAAGGATATGGGTTCGTAAAATTTTAAATTTTTACGTGTAGCGGAAGAATTAGCATAAA
Source organism: Boesenbergia rotunda (assembly GCA_024364735.1). NCBI lineage: Eukaryota > Viridiplantae > Streptophyta > Magnoliopsida > Zingiberales > Zingiberaceae > Boesenbergia > Boesenbergia rotunda. The sequence continues at coordinate 89,049 of JAGFNQ010005033.1, read as the reverse complement.
ATAATTTCTCAAATTACTTTAACCACGTATCTAGCATGCAACCTTATGAGGTGTTGACATGATCATAAATTAAAACTTTGCAGAAAAGTAAACTAATTTACTAAGTACCTCGCGTAACTCGAAATAAGGGACGAGATCCAACCGTAACGTCCCTTGGAAGCTCCGCCTCTATTCGTGTCCACGCCGAGTTCTCTTCGGGATGACTTCGCAAAGTCACGAGTTTTGTGCCGATGAGAACTACTAGATTCTCTAAAGGCACAACTAGAACAACAAGAGAAAAGAATGGAAACTAACCAACAAGAAACGGAATCAAAATTCCGGGAAGAGAGGAGTTGCGATCCGCTTCTTCTTCTTCTTGTTTGGCTCCTTCTTGGTGATGGTTGCTCACGCCAACCCTTGGAAGGGTGAGGGTGCGCCGGCCCTAGGTTGGACTAGGGGCGTCGGCCCTAGGATGATCAAGGGGCGCCGGCCCTAGGAGGGAAGGAGAAGGAGAGGAAGAGAATAAGAGAGAGAGAGGGAGAGAATTAATCTCTTGATTACTCTATCGATTGGAATTCAAGGCTAGCCTTGGTTCCTTTATATAGTAACCTCTCCCTTGCCAAGTCTCCCTCTTAACGGAATTTTCATAAGAAATTTATCCTATAAATTCTCTTATTAATTATTCCATTTAAGCCAAGTTTTATTATAACTAACTTTATAATAAAACAAATACCTTCTCTCATTTTATTATGGAATAAATTTTATAAGAAATTTATAAATTTTCTTATTATGGAAAAATCAATTCATAATTGATTTTATAAAATTAAAATAAACTATTCCATGGATCATTTTAATTTCCATAAAAAGGGAATAAATTTCTATAAATTTCTTTATACAAATTTATTTATCCATAATTTATAAAACAAATCGCGCTAGATTTATTTTATTAATTAAACCAAATAAATTGGTTTCTCCCCATTGATGTGGCCGGCTAAACCAAAGGGGTTTGGCACCCTCTTTGGCCGGCCAAACCGAGTCGAACCCAACGCGAATTAAACTCATTTAATTCGCCCAATAAGCCTTCAAAAGACTTAGCCATTTTAAGTTTCCGTTGCGCCTCTGATTAACTCATACTCGACTTATTTCTCTTGATCGGAAAATCTAATTTTCAACTCGTTTTAAATCCCTCGGATTACTCGTAGTGCGTGTGACTAAATAGGCTTTCGATTTATGTTGGCCGTCTATAATCAACTAATTATAGAACGATCATGAGTGGCACCTAGTAGTACATCATGACCCCCAATTAATCGAAAGATCAACGGTTGACCTCAGAAGTAATTCTGAAACCCTTCAGCAGCTCTAATGAATCGTGCCCCATTCCCTTCACCATCTTATACCCACTTGGTTCAGGACATGGTCTGTTTGTGTCAGTCCCCACTAGACTGACTACGTCACACATAGCCCAAGTAGTGTCTTTCTCGTCCTTTGGATTTCTAATTACTCTCATGTATTTAAGAGACTCATACTCTAAACATGATATGCTCTGGCCAGAGGCTTTGAGTAACAATCCGACGATAGGCCTGGGTATACATCTCCTCGCAAGGAGTGGTGAATCCTTTGTAGGCTGTTCAAACATCTTCGGGCACTTCTGCTTATACCCAATCATCCTGGGTCCACACCTCCTTGGAGATGCTTGCTTAAGATGTTAAAGTATAAGTCTCCATGGCCAAGATGACTTGAACACCGCAAGTCAAAGGAACATCGCACTTAAGCTGCAGTAAGAACTTCATTGACATATCTATATCTAGATTACCAAATGAAGTTTTACAGCTAGTCACTCCAATGAACTAGTTCCCTTAACTAGCATCCATGTTTATCTCCGGACATCCCAATGTCACCAGCCAGTGAGAATCAGCTGATTAGAGAATAACCCATGCTAGTCTCAACAGAATTGATAGTGTCCGTTTTTATCAATTCATCGACTAGGGATATTTTCAATACTTCACAATTGCACATGTAGAGATAATCACTAGTTGTGATCCCATCACAAATTCTCTTATGCTGTGAATTGTATTGCGGACATTCAGTAGATGAGTTTAAGATCCCAATCAAATACACAAATATATATACTCACATAGTAAATTTTCATTTATTAAATAAATGTTTACAATCATAAGGCGATTGCCTTAGGACACTTCTCTCATATCACTAACAAACTCCCACTTGGCCTAATGCCAATCGCTACGGTATCCAATACCACAGGCTCTAACATGACCCTCAAACTTGCTTTGAGGCAAGGCCATAGTTAAAGGATCCTGTAAATTCCTTTCAGTGGGAATTTTCTCAATTTGTATATCATTCCTACTTATAATCTCTCTAATCAGATGATAGCGGCGAAGCACGTGTTTGGATCGCTGATGAGACCTTGGTTCCTTTGCTTATGCAATAGCTCCATTGTTGTCGCAGTAAACCGGCACTGCTTCATCAATGGTTGGAACCACGCCAAGTTCGGAGACGAACTTCTTGATCCAGACTGCTTCCTTTGCTGCTTCCGAAGTTGCGATATATTCCGCTTCCGTGGTAGAATCCGCTACGGTATCTTATTTGGAACTTTTCCAACTTACTGCACCTCCATTCAAAGTAAATACGTATCCAGACTGCGATTTGGAGTCATCCTTATCTGTCTGGAAACTGGCATCTGTATACCCACGTATTACCATATCTCCTTCTCTATATATTAGGAACACATCCTTAGTTCTTCTTAAGTACTTAAGGATTGTCTTGACAGCCGCCCAATGATCCATTCCTGCATCCGACTGGTATCTGCTTGTGACACTCAGAGCATACGATACATCGGGCCTTGTACATAACATAGCATACATGATAGATCCTATCGCGGATGCATAAGGAATCTTATTCATGCAAATCCTCTCGTCTTCTGTGCGCGGACACATAGACTTTGAAAGGTTGATCCCATGCCTGATGGGAAGGTAACCTTTCTTGGATTCCGACATGCTAAACCTTTTTAGCACTCGGTCTATATATGTAGACTGCGAAAGACCAAGCAACCGTTTTGATCTATCTCTATAGATTCTAATCCCAAGGATATAGGTTGCTTCTCCCAGGTCTTTCATTTAGAAAGTTTTGGACAACCAAATTTTCACTGTCTGTGAGACTGATATATCGTTTCCTATAAGTAATATGTTATCGACATATAATACTAGGAATACGACTGCACTCCCACTAACCTTCTTGTACACACAAGGTTCGTCAGGATTTTGTGAGAAATCAAACTCTTTGATTGTCTCATCAAAACGGATGTTCCAGCTCCTAGATACTTGCTTCAGTCCATATATGGATCATCGAAGCTTACATACTTTGGTTTTATCAACCGATGTGAAACCTTCATGTTGTATCATGTATACATCCTCAAGCAGGTTTCCATTAAGGAAAGCTGTTTTCACATCCATTTGTCATATCTCATAATCATAATGAGCTGCTATGCCTAGGAGCATCCGAATGGATTTAAGCATAGCTACTGGCGAATAGGTTTCGTCATAATCAATTCCTTGTTTCTGACGATATCCTTTTGCCACTAATCTAGCCTTAAAGGTAACAACATTACCTTCCATGTCGGTTTTCTTCTTGAAACCCCACTTGCACCCTATGGGCTTAATCCCTTCAGGTGGGTTAACCAAGTCCCATACTTGATTTTCGTACATGGAATCCATTTCCGACTTCATGGCTTCCTGCCATTTGTCCCTTTCTGAACTTTTCAGAACATCTTCATAACTGATAGGTTCATCATCGCTTATGAGTAACACGTCGTTCGATTCACTTATAAGAAATCCGTATCTCTCTGGAATATTGCGTGTCCTATCAGACCTACGAAGAGGTGGTGTTGTTTTAGGTTCAACTGATAGCTCATCATTCTGAGTTATTGGTTGTGGGTCTAGACTAGGTGTCTCTGTAATGTCTATTGGAGTTTCTTGAACTTCATCAAGTTCAATGCCACTCCCACTGTTTTCTTGTAAAAGAAATTCTTTTTTCAGAAATACAGCATGCCTTGAAACAAACACCTTTTGTTCCAAGGGATGATAGAATTGGTAACCCTTTGTTTCCTTAGGGTATCCAATAAATAGACATTTATCATACTTAGCATCCAGTTTGTCTGATACAGTCCGCTTCACATAAGCGGGACAACCCCATATCTTAAGGTGAGTTAAGTGAGGTTTCTTACTATTCCATGTCTCATATGGAGTAGTAGAGACTACCTTGGTCGGGACTCTGTTTAGCAAGTAAACAGCTGTCTTTAGTGCATAGCCCCAAAAGGATTTTGGAAGAGTTGCATGATTCATCATTGACCTAACTATGTCCATCAAGGTTCGGTTGCGCCTCTCAGATACACCATTATGCTGTGGTGTATACGGCGGAGTCCATTGGGATAATATCCCATTGTCCCTAAGATAATCTTGAAACTCTTGACTTAAGTATTCACCACCCCGATCGGATCGAAGTATCTTAATACTTTTGCCAAGCTGTTTCTCTACTTCATTTCTGAACTCTTTGAATTTCTCAAAGGCTTCAGATTTATGTTTCATCAAGAACACGTACCCGAATCATGAGTGATCATCGATAAAGGTGATGAAGTAGCTATAGCCTCCTTGTGCAAGAGTTGACATTGGTCCACATACATCAGTATGTATTAGACCAAGCAATTCTCCCACTGGATTAGCTTTTCCGGAAAAGGGTAATTTGGTCATCTTGCCTTTTAAGCATGATTCGCATGTATCAAATGAACCGGGTTCAAATGATTCCAAAATTCCACATCGGTGTAATTCGGTCATGCGTTTCTTACTTACATGGCCAAGACGACAATGCCAAGTGTAGGAGTCTATTCGATTATATATTCGAGCACGTTTGTTGCTAACTTCGATATTGAAAACGTCACTGGATAAATCTAACGTGTAGATACCATTGCACAAAGTTCCATTCCATAAAGAACGTCATTTAAAGTTATGTAACAACAATTGTTACTAAAAGTTAAATGATAACCCTTTTCATTCAAACATGAAATAGATACAATGTTCTTTAATAACGAAGGAACAAAATAACAATTATCCAATTCTAAGACACGTCCAGTGGGGAGCTTTAGCAAATATGTTCCGATGGCAACAGCAGCAATCTTTGCTCCATTTCCAACTCGCAAATCCGCTTCTCCCTTGACGAGTCTTCTTCTATTCCTTAGCCCCTGTATGTCATTACATATATGTGAGCTACACCCAGTATCAAGTACCCAGGTATTTGAGGAAATAGAGTGACATTCAATAACGAAGATACTTGAAGAGGATGGGGCATCGGATGCCTTCTCTTTCAAGGACTCAAGATAAACCTTGCAGTTTCTTCGCCAGTGACCCTCCTTGCCATAGTGATGGCAAGTGCCTTTTAGGGTATTTTCAGTCTTTTTGGCCTTTTTCTTCTTTCCCTTATTCTGTTCTTTGGCCTTCCTCTTAGAACCTTTCTTCGAGGAACCAACTAACAGTACCGTCTTTTGATCCTGCTTCACAGAAGGCTCTTCAGTCTTCAGCAGGTTGAGCAACTCAGGAAACTGGTCTGGAGTTGCATTTTCAGGAGGACGGTTGGGAAGTTGATCTTCAAGGACATAAGCAAGCTTCTCTGCCTTGAGGACTATCCTCAGGTTTCGAAGCCATTCCATGAACTTAGGCCCAGTCAGTTTATTGGTGTCCAAAATGGAACGCAAGTTCAGAGAAGACATGATCGAGTGATTAACCTAGAAATACAAATTGAGCTTATGTGAGAAGAAGATTAAAGAATGTATCNTCGTTATTATATGTCATGAATGTGCTTAGAAAAGAAAAGATGAGACCCAAAACCCCTTACAAAATATTAAGGCCAACACCTTCCATTAATATGGTTAGAATCGGAGTTTTGTTTCTCGTTTGGGTTGATGGACACATCCATGCCCGGCTTGAACCTCAACATGTTCAAACCATGGAATTAGTTTATGAATAATATAGTTGGAGTCAGAGGTCAATCCTTAGTTTTGGTTGTTGGACACATCCAAGCCTGACTAACGGTTGAATGAGCTCCAACCATATTAAAACTATTTCTTGATTAATGGGTCAGCCTTAAGCTTGGAGCATCGATTTGTTGTGCCACAGCCAAGGTCGATGTAAAGAGAGGTGCAGTTGGGTGCTATGTATAATGATGCCATACTTGTTAATGAGTTAACAATCCAATGATTTATGCAAACATTCAATTAGTTGATGCATAAAGTGATAGTTACATATATATGATGTGTAATCAGGTATAATTACCTACCTTCATAGCTAAGAATGACTTGATGGTCACAGCCATGGTTGCTCTTATCTATGGTTGGATATCAAATATTTGGAGATGCTCCTACAATCTCCCGAATTGATAAAAAGGGTTATTCAATTTGAAAATAATAGGGTTGTTAATTATGTATATTGATACATTCTTTATCATACTTCTCACATAAACTCAATTTGTTTTAGGTTAATCAATCGATCATGTCTTCTCTGAATTTGCGTTCCATTTTGGACACCAATAAACTGACTGGGCCAAACTTCATGGACTGCTTCGAAACTTGAGGATAGTCCTCAGTCAGAGAAGCTTGCTTATGTCCTTGAAGATCAACTTCCTAACCAACCTCCAGAAGGTGCAACTCCAGAACAGTTAGTGGCCTATCAGAAACATGTGACTGATTCTGAACTTGCGAGTTGCATTATGCTAGCCTCTATGGTACCTGAGCTGCAAAAGAAGCATGAGCATATGGATGCTTATACCATCATCTTTCATCTTCATGAGTTGTTTGAAGAGCAGGCGAGATCCGAAAGGTTCGAAGTCTCCAGACTTCTCTTCACCACTAAGATGCAGGAAGGCACTTCTGCCTCGCAGTTTGTGTTAAAGATGTTGGGGTACATTGAGCGACTGAGCACACTCGGTTGTGCAATGGATCATGAACTAAGTATTGACTTAATTCTGAGTTGTTTGCCCAAAAGTTATTCACAATTTGTGATGAACTAAGGGATGAACAAACTAGAAACTATCATTCCTGAGTTGCTCAACCTGCTGAAGACTGTGGAGCCTTCTGTAAAGCCGGATCAAAAGGCGGTACTGTTAGTTGGTTCCTCGAAGAAAGGTTCTAAGAGGAAGGCCAAAGAACAGAATAAAGGGAAGAAGAAAAAGGCCAAAAAGACTGAAAAGAAACCAAAAGGAACTTGCCATCATTGTGGCAAGGAGGGTCACTGGCGAAGAAACTGCAAGGTTTATCTTGAGTCCTTGAAGAATAAGGCATCCAATGCCCCACCCTCTTCAGGTATCTTCGTTATTGAATGTCACTTTATTTCCTCAAATACCTGGGTACTTGATACTGGGTGTAGCTCACATATATGTAATGACATACAGGGGCTAAGGAATAGAAGAAGACTCGTCAAGGGAGAAGCAAATTTGCGAGTTGGAAATGGAGCAAGGATTGCTGCTGTTGCAATCGGAACATATTTGCTAAAGCTCCCGACTGGACGCGTCTTAGAATTGGATAATTGTTATTTCGTTCCTTCGTTAATAAAGAACATTATATCTATTTCATGTTTGAATGAAAAGGGTTATCATTTAATTTTAGTAACAATTGTTGTTACATAACTTTAAATGGCGTTCTTTATGGGAATGGAACTTTGTGCAATGGTATCTACACGTTAGATTTATCCAGTGACGTTTTCAATATCGAAGTTAGCAATAAACGTGCTCGAATAGATAATCGAATAGACTCCTACACTTGGCATTGCCGTCTTGGCCATATAAGTAAGAAACGCATGACCGAATTACACCGATGTGGAATTTTGGAATCATTTGAACCCGGTTCATTTGATATATGCGAATCATGCTTAAAAGGCAAGATGACCAAATTACCCTTTTCCGGAAAAGGTAATCCAGTGGGAGAATTGCTTAGTCTAATACATACTGATGTATGTGGACCAATGTCAACTCTTGCACAAGGAGGCTATAGCTACTTCATCACCTTTATCGATGATCACTCACGATTCGGGCATGTGTTCTTGATGAAACACAAATCTGAAGCCTTTGAGAAATTCAAAGAGTTCAGAAATGAAGTAGAGAAACAGCTTGGCAAAAGTATTAAGATACTTTGATCCGATCGAGGTGGTGAATACTTAAGTCAAGAGTTTCAAGATTATCTAAGGGATAATGGGATATTGTCCCAATGGACTCCGCCGTATACACCACAGCATAATGGTGTATCATAGAGGCGCAACCGAACCTTGATGGACATGGTTAGGTCTATGATGAATCATGCAACTCTTCCAAAATCCTTTTGGGGTTATGCACTTAAGACAGCTGTTTACTTGCTAAACAGAGTCCCGACCAAGGTAGTCTCCACTACTCCATATGAGACATGGAATAGTAAGAAATCCCACTTAACTCACCTTAAAATATGGGGTTGTCCGGCTTATGTGAAGCGGATTATATCAGACAAATTGGATGCTAAGTCTGATAAATATCTATTTATTGGATACCCTAAGGAAACGAAGGGTTACCAATTCTATCATCCCTTAGAACAAAAGGTGTTTGTTTCAAGGCATGCTGTATTTCTGGAAAAAGAATTTCTTTTACAAGAAAACAGTGGGAGTGGCATTGAACTTGATGAAATTCAAGAAACTCCAATAGACATTACAGAGACACCTAGTCTAGACCCACAACCAATACCTCATAATGATGAGCTATCAGTTGAACCTAAAACTACACCACCTCTTCGTAGATCTGATAGAACACGCAATATTCCAGAGAGATACGGATTTCTCATAAGTGAATCGAACGACGTGTTACTCATAAGCGATGACGAACCTATCAGTTATGAAGATGTTCTGAAAAGTTCAGAAAGGGACAAATGGCTTGAGGCCATGAAGTCGGAAATGGATTCCATGTACGAAAACCAAGTATGGGACTTGGTTAACCCACCTAAAGGGATTAAGCCCATAGGGTGCAAGTGGGTTTTCAAAAAGAAAACCGACATGGAAGGTAATGTTGTTACCTTTAAGGCTAGATTAGTGGCAAAAGGATATCGTCAGAAGCAAGGAATTGATTATGACGAAACCTATTCGCCAGTAGCTATGCTTAAATCCATTCGGATGCTCCTAGCCATAGCAGCTCATTATGATTATGAGATATGGCAAATGGATGTGAAAACAACTTTCCTTAATGGAAACCTGCTTGAGGATGTATACATGATACAACCTGAAGGTTTCACATCGGATGATAAAACCAAAGTATGCAAGCTTCGACGATCCATATATGGACTGAAGCAAGCATCAAGGAGCTGGAATATCCGTTTTGATGAGACAATCAAAGAGTTTGATTTCTCACAAAATCCTGACGAACCTTGTGTGTACAAGAAGGTTAGTGGGAGTGCAGTCGTATTCCTAGTATTGTATGTCGATGACATATTACTTATAGGAAACGATATATCAGTTTTACAGACAGTTAAAATTTGGTTGTCCAAAACTTTCTCCATGAAAGACCTGGGAGAAGCAACCTATATCCTTGGGATTAGAATCTATAGAGATAGATCAAAACGGTTGCTTGGTCTTTCACAGTCTACATATATAGACCGAGTGCTAAACACGTTTAGCATGTCGGAATCCAAGAAAGGTTACCTTCCCATCAGGCATGGGATCAACCTTTCAAAGTCTATGTGTCCGCGCACAGAAGACGAGAGGATTTGCATGAATAAGATTCCTTATGCATCCGCGATAGGATCTATCATGGATGCTATGTTGTGTACTAGGCCCGATGTATCGTATGCTTTGAGCGTCACAAGCAGATACCAGTCGGATCCAGGAATGGATCATTGGGTGGCTGTTAAGACAATCCTTAAGTACTTAAGAAGAACTAAGGATGTGTTCCTAATATATGGAGAAGGAGATATGGTAATACGTGGGTATACAGATGCCAGTTTCCAGACAGATAAGGATGACTCCAAATCTCAGTCTGGATACGTATTTACTTTGAATGGAGGCGCAGTAAGTTGGAAAAGTTCCAAACAAGACATCGTAGCGGATTCCACCACGGAAGCGGAATATATCGCAGCTTCGGAAGCAGCAAAGGAAGCAGTCTGGATCAAGAAGTTTGTCTCCGAACTTGGTGTGGTTCCAACCATTGATGAAGCAGTGCCGGTTTACTGCGACAACAATGAAGCTATTGCACAAGCAAAGGAACCAAGGTCTCATCAGCGATCCAAACACGTGCTTCGCCGCTATCATCTGATCAGAGAGATTATAAGTAGGAATGACATACAAATTGAGAAAATTCTCACTGAAAGGAATTTAGCGGATCATTTAACTAAGGCCTTGCCTCAAAACAAGTTTGAGGGTCATGTTAGAGCCTGTGGTATTGGATACCGTAGCGATTGGCATTAGGCCAAGTGGGAGTTTGTTAGTGATATGAGAGAAGTGTCCTAAGGCAATCGCCTTATAATTGTAAATATTTATTTTAATAAATGATAATTCACTATTTGAGTATACATGTTAGTGTATTTGATTGGGATCTTAAACTCATCTACTGAATGTCCGCAATACAATTCACAGCATAAGAGAATTTGTGATGGGATCACAACTAGTGATTATCTCTACATGTGCAATTGTGAAGTATTGAAATTATCCCTAGTCGATGAATTGATAAAAAACGGACACTATCAATTCTGTTGAGACTAGCATGGGTTATTCTCTAATCAGTTGATTCTCACTGGCAGGTGACATTGGGATGTCCAGAGATAAACATGGATGCTAGTTAAGGGAACTAGTTCATTGGAGTGACTAGCTGTAAGACTTCATATGGTTATCAATATAGATATGTCAATGAAGTTCTTACTGCAGCTTAAGTGCGATGTTCCTTTGACTTGCGGTGTTCAAGTCATCTTGGTCATGGAGACTTATACTTTAACATCTTAAGCAAGCATCTCCAAGGAGGTGTGGACCCAGGATGATTGGGTATGAGCCGAAGTGCCCGAAAATGTTTGAACAGCCTACAAAGGATTCACCACTCCTTGCGAGGAGATGTATACCCAGGCCTATCGTCAGATTGTTACTCAAAAACCTCTGGCCAAAGTATATCATGTTTAGAGTGCGAGTCTCTTAAATACATGAGAGTAATTAGAAATCCAAAGGACGAGAAAGACACTACTTGGGCTAGGTGTGACGTAGTCAGTCTAGTGGGGACTGACACAAACAGACCATGTCGTGAACCGAGTGGGTATAAGGTGGTGAAGGGAATGGGGCACGATTCATTAGAGCTGCTAAAGGGTTTCAGAATTACTTCTGAGGTCAACCGTTGATCTTTCGATTAATTGGGGGTCATGATGTACTACTAGGTGTCACTCATGATCGTTCTATAATTAGTTGATTATAGACGGTCAACATAAATCGAAAGCCTATTTAGTCACACACACTACGAGTAATTCGAGGGATTTAAAACAAGTTAAAAATTAGATTTTCCAATCAAGAGAAATAAGTCGAATCTGAGATAATCAGAGGCGCAACGGAAATTTAAAATGGCTAAGTCTTTTGAAGGCTTATTGGGCGAATTAAATGAGTTTAATTCGCGATCGGTTCGGCTCGGTTTGGCCGGCCAAAGAGGGTGCCAAACCCCTTGGGTTGGCCGGCCACAAGAAGGGGAAGAAACCAATTTAATTGGTTTAATTAATAAAATAAATCTAGTGCGATTTGTTTTATAAATTATGGATAAATAAATTTGTGTAAAAAAATTTATATAAATAAATTTATAGAAATTTATTCTTTTTATGGAAATTAAAATGATCCATGGAATGGTTTATTTTAATTTTTTAAAATCAATTGAGAATTGATTTTTCCATAATAAGAAAGTTTATAAATTTCTTATAAAATTTATTCCATAATAAAAGCAGAGATGAATTAGTTTTATTATAAAGTTAGTTATAATAAAACTTGGTTTAAACGGAATAATTCATAATAGAATTTATAGGATAAATTTGTTATGAAAATTTCGTTAAGAGGAGACTTGGCAAGAGAGATCCTACTATATAAAGGAACCAAAGGCAAGCCCTTAATTCCAATTGAGTAATCAAGAGATTAGTAGCTTCCTCCCTCTCTCTCTCTTATTCTCTTCTCCCTCTCTTCCCCTTAGGGCCGGCGCCCTTCTTGAGTCCTAGGGCCGGCACCCCTTTGCAAACCCTAGGGCCGGCGCTCCATCTTCTCCAAGTGGTTGCCGTGAGCTATCAACACGAAGGAGAAGCCAACCAAGAAGAAGAAGAAGCGGATCACATCTCCTTCCTTCCCGGAATTTGGATTCCAACTCTTGGTGGTTAGTTTCCTTTCTTCTTTCTTGATCTTCTAGTTGTGTCTTCGGAGAATCTAGTAGTTCTCGTCGGCACAAAACTCGTGGCTTTGCGAAGTCATCCCGAAGAAAACTCGGCGTGGACGCGAATAGAGGCGGAGTTTCCAAGGGACGCTACGGTTGGATCTCGTCCCTTACTTCGAGTTACGAGAGGTACTTAGTAAATTAGTTTACTTTTGCGTAAAGTTTTAATTTATGATTATGTCAACACATCATAAGGTTGCATGCTAGACACGTGGTTAAAATAATTTAGGAAATTATTTTATGCTAACTCTTCCGCTGCACGTAAAAATTTAAAATTTTACGAACCCGTATCCTTGTCGACATGCACCCGGTCCCAACAAGCCTCTAGTCATCCCCAAAACCAAATTGTTGGAGACATCCATCAAGGGGTTAGAACTACATCATTCTTTAGGAATGAGGCTAATGAAGTTGCCTTAATTTCAGAAAATGAACCTAGGGAAATTGACGAAGCATTGCATGATCCCGATTGGATTATTGCCATGCAAGACGAATTAGGTCAATTTGAGAGAAGCCAAGGTTGGGACTTAGTCCCTAGACCTAAGAAGACCACCATCATTGGAACCAAATGGGACTTAAAAAATAAATTGAACCATAAGGGAGAAATCGTAAGAAACAAGGCACGCTTAGTAGCCAAGGGCTACAGTCAAGTTGAAGGCCTTGATTACGATGAGACTTATGCTCCCGTGGCACGATTAGAATCCATTCGGTTAATGCTTGCATTTGCTGCACATAGAGGATTCAAACTCTATCAAATGGATGTCAAATCAGCCTTCCTAAATGGTTTCATAAGAGAAGAGGTCTATGTCGAACAACCTCTAGGGTTTGAAAATTTTGAATTTCCAAACCACGTGTTCAAGCTCAAGAAGGTGCTCTACGGCCTTAAACAAGCACCTCGGGCTTGGTATTAAAGGTTGTTGACATTTCTAATCGAAAAAGGCTTCGTGAGAGGACAAATAGACCCTACACTATTTCTACGAAGAGATAGTAATAACATATTTGTAGCCCAAGTATATGTCGATGACATAATTTGTGGCTCCAACAATAAGGGCTATTTGAATGAATTTATTGGACATATGGAGAGTGAATTTGAGATGAGTCTAGTAGGATAATTGACTTTCTTCCTTGGACTTGAGATCAAACAAACTCGAGACGGAATCCATGTGCACCAATCAAAATACACTCAAGAGATGCTCCGAAAATTTAACATGAGTGATTCTAAAGAGGTAACCACTCCCATGGCGACAAACACATGATTAGACAATGATGAGAGTGGTAAGCCTGTTGACCAAACTCAATATTGAAGCATGATAGGTAGTCTGCTATACCTCATAGCTAGTCGCCCAAATATACTTTTTGCTGTGGGTATGTGCGCAAGGTACCAAGTCTATGCCAAGGAATCTCATTTGATTGCCGTTAAAAGAATTCTGAGATACCTTAAGGGCACAATTGGAGTTGGTCTTTGGTACCCCCGTACCGAGTCATTTGACTTAATTGGCTACACCGATTCCGACTATGCTGGATGCAAGTTGGATCAGAAGAGCACTAGTGGGGGTTGCCAGTTCTTAGGATCATCATTAGTGAGTTGGTCAAGTTGGAAGAAATATTGTGTTGCTCTCTCCACGACCGAGGCAGAATATATCGCCATGGGAGAGAGTGTATCACAATTGTTGTGGATGATACACACACTAGAGGACTATGGATTAACCTACAAGGGTGTGCATGTAAAATCCGACACGTTTATTTCACTCTGGAAAATTTTTCGGAAAGTTTCTAGAATTTTCTGGGCTCGGGGACGAAGTCTAAGGGTTTGATGGATAAGAATTCTAAACTCTAGGGGTGGTTTTGCAATTATATGGAAATTTATTGGACTAAAATGAAAAAGGGGCGAGTATAAGGGGCTGATTAGGGCTCGGGCTCGTGTCTTCTGCCCTGGCGATCTAAGCCGCAACGCCTCCCTTCCTTCTCATCTCCTTCGCTCGCGTGACCTAGCATCAACCAAACTCCTCGATTTCTCCACTTCAATCGCCGCAGCAGCGCCCACCTGCTTCCCCAATCGCACGACCTAGCCGAGCTCACACCTCTTTTCTTCCTCATCTTTCCGCCGCATCAACCGCTCGACGCCGACCACTATTGTGGCATCTTTTCAGGCGAGCGACAACATTGTGGCCTTTCCTTTTACTTGGAGAGCCTCCTAGTCGATAGATCATGGATTGCCCTTGTCGGCTGGAGCCAGCGGTCGCGTTTCAGCGCTCCTCCTCCTCCGGTTCTCAATTAAGGTAAGAGGTTTGGATTGGTGTATGATGGAGGTAAATTAGAGATAATTTGATCACTGATGGAAGCTGCGAAAGTGATTTTCATTTCGTGTTGTAGGAGGTGCTTTGTAAGGGGTGGCTCTGCTTGTTCCGTGTGATTTCTGTTCCGAGCTCCGAAGCTGAGGTTGTGCCAGCGACAATTGCAGGTAAAATCTGCATTTGTTTGGTGCTCATTTTGGATGAATTGGAATATTTGGTAGAACTATAGATTGGATTAGGCATTGTTGTGTGCCTTGGACCGTGACCTAATCCTAGAGCTCATTGTATCAATGCTATGTTGATTATGGCTCGGTGTGTAGATTTGCTATCCTCTGTTGACCAATTTCATGTGTAGGGTTTGTGCTGTGAGGGCTCCTTTGAGCAGCTGCTAAGGTTGGGTTTCAACCATTTTGGGTGTGCGCCACCTTACTGGGTGAGTGGAAGCTTCTGCCGTGGAGTGTTGCTTGGCTCAGGTAAGTGCTCGATTGAGTTTTGGCTCAATCCTATATTGAATTGGAAGTTGTAAGTAGTTCTATTTGTGCTATGGTTTGGGTGGTAGTGTAAGGAGGTGATTTTACTGCGTTGCTAATTGGTGTGCTGCACTGGTAGTGATCAATTTGATCTAGGGATGTGTTTGTTCACTAAATTGAAGTTGATTTTAGCTGTGGAAGTGTGTTGGATCAGTTTAGGTTTGGAATGGGTTTGTAGGAATTGAAATCAAACCTAAACACATATATACAACTCGTTTATTTGACCTATTGGGATAATTAAAAGTCAATCATCTAATTATGCTTAATTAGATGACACAAGGATAATTAGAATGATCCTAATTAATTAAGAACGTAATCTTAATTTCATGGGGTAATTAGGAACCTTCCATTTAATTAAAGGTAATTAAATGGAAACGGACGGATTATGTTAACCCTAAAATGGATTAGGAATTAATTAGCTAGTTATTATCCTTGTAATAGCTAATTAAATGCATCCGTGATACAGGAGCTTGATCGGATTTATTGCTACCTATTTTGACGGGTGGTTCTTCCCTTTGGATACGGACTTCACTCTTGGAGGCGGGTACCCTTTGACTTATCTATCTTGAGATTGTCATTTTGTTATGCATAGAATGTTATAAATAGCAGTAAGATTCTACGCTATCCCTGGTTATTATGTCTGTTCTGGATATTGTTGTTTATCCCTGTTTATTATGCCAGTTCTGGATACTTATTGTTTATCCCTGAGTTATCATGTTGTTGGTTCCCTTCGGTCTCAGGTATTGTCATATCTGTATGTATGCTTAGATATCGGGATGTACCTCTTGCACTTGACCTTGAGAGATCTGTAGTTTCAGGCCAGTATACCTTGTAGGTTACCTATATTTCCTGTTGTAGGATTTCAGACTGAGACCTAGTATACTGAGGACTTGGGAGGGGGGGGGTATGTGTATCTATCATACACCATCCTTGCACTGTTGCATGCCGGCGATCAACGACTCCCTTGTGGTTGAGCCTAATCGTCTTCCGGTACATGACTTGCACACACGGCCACTCATGGGTTAGTGGATACCGTAGATGTGTGCATTTGCCCTGTATTGCTCCGTTCAGCCACTGTTTGGAGGGTGAGCGCGGGCGTGGTAGCAGCCAGGGATCCCTTCTCGTACTGAGCCACGAGGAGATGAGAGCGGAGCTCCCCCATTGCTTGGGGTAGAGGGGTGGTCCCTCGCCAGCATCCTGTCCACTCGGTCACTCAGGAGCAGTGATGGCAGGGTGTACATGTTAGTGATATGAGAGAAGTGTCCTAAGGCAATCGCCTTATGATGTAAACATTTATTTTAATAAATGATAATTCACTATTTGAGTGTACATGTTTTGTGTATTTGATTGGGATCTTGAACTCATCTACTGAATGTCCGCAATACAACTCACAGCATAAGAGAATTTGTGATGGGATCACAACTAGTGATTATCTCTAATGTGCAATTGTGAAGTATTGAAATTATCCCTAGTCGATGAATTGATAAAAACGGACACTATCAATTCTGTTGAGACTAGCATGGGTTATTCTCTAATCAGCTGATTATCACTGGCTGGTGACATTGGGATGTCCGGAGATAAACATGGATGCTAGTTAAGGGAACTAGTTCATTGGAGTGACTAGCTGTAAGACTTCATATGGGAATCTACATGTAGATATGTCAATGAAGATCTTGCTGCGGCTTAAGTGCGATGTTCCTTTGACTTGCGGTGTTCAAGTCATCTTGGTCATGGAGACTTATACTTTGACATCTCAAGCAAGCATCTCCAAGGAGGTGTGGACCCAGGATGATTGGGTATAAGCCGAAGTGCCCGAAGATGTTTGAACAGCCTACAAAGGATTCACCACTCCGTGCGAGGAGATGTATACCCAGGCCTATCGTCGGATTGTTACTCAAAGCCTCTGGCCAGAGCATATCATGTTAAGAGTGCGAGTCTCTTAAATACATGAGAGTAATTAGAAATCCAAAGGACGAGAAAGACACTACTTGGGCTAGGTGTGACGTAGTCAGCCTAGTGGGGACTGACACCATAGACCGTGTCCTGAACCAAGTGGGTATAAGGTGGTGAAGGGAATGAGGCACGATTCATTAGAGCTGCTGAAGGGTTTCAGAATAATTTCTTCTGGGGTCAAACCGTTGATCTTTCGATTAATTGGGGATCATGATGTACTACTAGGTGCCACTCATGATCGTTCTATAATTGATGGGTAAATTATAGACGGCCAACATAAATCGAAAGCCTATTTAGTCACACGCAATACGAGTAATCCGAAGGATTTAAAACGAGTTGAAAATTGGATTTTCCGATCAAGAGAAATAAGTCGAATCTGAGTTGGTCAGAGGCGCAATGGAAGATAAAAATGGCTAAGTCTTTTGAAGGCTTTTTGGGCGAATTAAATGAGTTTAATTCGCGACGGTTCGGGTCGGTTTGGGCCGGCCAAAGAGGGTGTTAACCCTCTTTGGGTGGCCGGCCAATAAAGGAGAATAAACCAAGTTTATTTTGGTTTAATTAATAAAATAAATCTAGTGTGATTTGTTTTATAAATTATGGATAAATAAATTTGTATAAAGAAATTTATATAAATAAAATTTATAGAAATTTATTCTTTTATGGAAGATTAAAATAATCCGTGAATTGGTTTATTTTAATTTTATAAAATCAATTATGAATTGATTTTTCCATAATAAGAAAGTTTATAAATTTCTTATAAAATTTATTCCATAATTTAAAGAGAAGAAGAATTAGTTTTATTATAAATTAGTTTATAATAAAACTTGGTTTAAACGGAATAATTAGTTAAGAAAATTTGTAGGATAAATTTCTTATAACTAATTCCGTTTAGAGGGAGACTTAGCAAAGAGTTGCTACTATATAAAGGACCCAAAGGCTAGCCCTTTGAAAACACATCAATTAATCAAGAGATTAATTAGAGCTCTCCCTCTCTCTCTCTTCTCCTCTCCTTCTCTTGCCTAGGGCCGACGCCCTTCATTGAGTTAGGGCCGGCTCCCCCTTTGGTTGCTAGGGCCGGCGCACCCTATCAACTCCAAGAGAAGTTGGCGTGAGCAACCAAGAAGAAGGAGAACCCGAACACGAAGAAGAAGAAGCGGATAGCGACTCCTCTCTTCTCGGAATTCGATTCCGTTACTTCGTTGGTTAGTTTTCTTAATTTTTCTCTTGTCCTTCTAGTTGTGCCTTCCGAGAGTCTAGTAGTTCTCGTCGGCACAAAACTCGTGACTTTGCGAAGTCATCCCGAAGAGAACTCGGCGTGGACGCGAATAGAGGCGAAGCTTCCAAGGGACGCTACGGTTGGATCTCGTCCCTTTCTTCAAGTTACGCGAGGTATAAAAGTAAATTAGTTTACTTTTCCGCAAACTTTTATTTCATGATTATGTCGATACACTATAAGGTTGCATGCTAGATACGAAGTTAAAATAATTTAGAAAATTATTTTATGCAAACTCTTCCGCTGCACGTAAAAATTTTAAATTTTACGAACTCGTATCCTTGTCGACATGCACCCGGTCCCAAACAGTACAGTTGTCAGAGCCCTACCCGTTCAGCCGTCCCTATGACAGGTGTACGATGATCTGTCTGGTGTCAGGGGTGACCATGTCATTGCACCATGTGCATATTTTGCATCGTGCATTGTTTGCTGCACTTATTTGCTGCACTTGTTTGACATTGCATATTCTGGAGACTTGTTATCTGAGCTTATATCTCTATTGGTTTTCCTTTGGTATTTCTTACCCTCTATACAGGTTAGATGGATTCAGGTATGTATCTACTTCGGTATGTTCAGTACTAGTCTTTCCCTACTGTTGCTATGAGACTGTAGTAGCTGAACTTTTATTGTTAGTATAACCTTCTATGCATATCTTTGGGTATTCGCTGAGCTATGGACTCACCCCGTTGCCATATATGTTTATTTCAGGTTGATGTCTGCGAGGAGATCCTGAGCCGCCAGTCCCTAGCTCCAGAGGAGCTTCGCTTGGTTTTATTTTATGTTTGTTTTGCTTATGGACCCTGTAGTGTTTCCTATGCTTCCGTTGTGGTGTTTCGAACATGTATTCATGTTTTATTTGATGGTATTGTACTTTTGAGTCCTATGTTGGACTTCGATTGTTTTTTTGGTTTTGTTCCTGCCCCCTGGCAGCTCAGGTGAGTTCGGATTTAGTTTTTCGATAGTTATATTCATATAACTGTTGTTTCTGCTTATATCTGAGGCCTGTGGCCCTTTAAACTGCGTGGTTGTGCAAATATATATATTGTGTGTGATATGTTTATCTGTGTGTATGTGTAAATTGTCCGCCGGACAGGGGAGGTGCTGTCCGATTTTCTATTGGATCAGCGGCTCCTGGGTCTCGGGGCGTGACAGTGCAAGTGTTGTGTGACAACATAAGCACGATAAACTTAACAAAAAATCCAGTCCATCATTCTAGGACCAAGCACATTGAAGTGCGTCACCACTTCATTAGAGATCATGTTGCTAGAGGAGATATTGTACTCTCACATGTAGAGTCAAAATCTAACCTAGCAGACATTTTCACTAAACCACTCACCGAAAATAAATTTAGTTTCTTGAGAAGGGAGTTGGGAATGTGTCGCGCTTCATAGGATTGAAAAGAAAACAAAACCCTTCATGATCATTTCAAATTGTTGGGGAACAATTATATTGGGCAACTTGGGAACATCTCACACAAACTATAAGGTTTAACAAAATGTTTTTGTTTGCTAGACATGGGGTGAGATGCTAGGATCAACCTAATTACTCAAAATGTTAATGCATCCCTTGAGAAATTAGGTTGACGAGACAAAAATCATTAAGTTGACCAAGTATGGGGAAAACCAATGCATAATACGTGTGTATTTGGCTCCATGATCATACTTGGACATTTCAATCAAGGAAACTTGATTGGAGACTTATTTTGCTACAAACATGTTTCAAAATGGATGTATATTTTGATTGATGTTGATTTCATTGGTTGGGTTCTTATTTTTACAACGGAGAGGTTATTAAATCCATAAGGGCTTTTGATTCTTGTTAAGGAATCAATTCTAGTCAAAGGAACACCCCCAAGATCGATAAACTTCCATCTGATCTTATCAGATATCGAAAGAAAGTCTGAAACTGGAATTTCTGAAACTTATCCGATAGTTTTTGATATCTAATCAGTCCACAGACCGATCAGGTGAGGGTTGATCGGTCCACAGACCGATCAGTGAGCTCACAGAAGGATCACAAACTTTCTGTTCGATCCCTGATCGATCGGCAGACCGATCAGGGACCTCCCTGATCGGTCACCCGACCGATCAAGAGTTGGTCTGATTGGTCATAAAGACCGATCAAGTGATTCTGCGACAATCCATAGAAATTCCTTTGTGTTGGCCCTAATCGGTCCACTGACCGTTCTGGCCACCCTTCTGATCGGTCCACAGACCGATCACAAGGTTCACAGAAAATTCACAGAACTCTCTATTCGGTCCCTGATCGATCGGCAGACCGATCAGGGATATCCCTGATCGGTCACCCGACCGATCAGGACACACCCAGACCGATCAGGAGGATCCCTGATCAGTCTTGGTTCTCCCAGATCGAACGGTGATCCGTTCGTTCGCATTAAATTTCGATTGGTGGATCGGTCCACCAACCTATTAACTTCATCAATCATACTCCTTCAACCCTAGCCGACTCCTTTCATCTTCTTCCTGCGTGAAAATTCTTGTCCCGTTCCCTGTGAGTTCCGTGAGTTCACGCTCGAGTCTCTGTCTCCTTGCGATCTGAGTTCTCGGCAAGCTCACTGCGACTCCCCTCATTCCTTCTTCCTCCTGCGCTGAGTTCTGCGAGCTCCTCTTCCTTGTCTGCGTGAGTCTTAGTTTGCGCTCAACTATCTTCTGCTCCAATTTTTCTTCCTGCACTCTTTCTTCCTACTTCGAACAGAAGTTCGTCAACATTACCTTTAAGCTTCTCCCTTGTCGTAACGTCGATAGATCTTTTGTCTACTACAATTGCCCTAACGTCAATAGATCTTTTGTCTACGACAATTGTCCCACGGTCAAACAAATCATCGAGTTCTATAATATGAAGTCTTTTCTTTTTATGGAACGCGAGATCAATGTCGACTTGGTCTCTGAATTCTATAATATCCTTTATTCCATTGCTGGCATTAATGCTTACACTACCCGGGTGGCCAAGAAAGACCTAGATTTTACTTACTCTACTTTCTCAGAGTATCTGGGCTTTCGGCGTTCACCGAATTGCTTTTCCCTGTTTCCTACCCTTCCAGCCAGTTTACCTGTTCCATTCTTGGATGTCACTCCAGATTCCATATATGAGTACTTTTTCAGCCACCCCAGGTCGGATGGACTCGATGAGCTTGACAGTGACTTTCCTACTTTTGTTGCCCTCTGTCTTTCCCCTATTGATTATGTGTTATTCAAGATCATCACCCAATGCATTCTGCCCATAACCCCAAAACATCTTTCTGAGATCCGCCCATTCCACTGTCTGATGCTCTATGGGATGCATCGACAGTTATATTTTGATATCAAGGTGAGCATCTACGAGTCCATCGTCTCCTACAGAGAGCCCAGCCGTCGCACCGTCTACATGCCTTTTGAGCACATCATTACTGACTGGCTTCAGGCGGTTGGTATAGATGTGACCAAGGGCAGGACCATACCCATGGTTCGGCTGGATTGCCGACTTGGCAGATGCGTGTTTGCCAAGTCCGGCATCATTGTTGGACCTTAGGACCAGGGCCTTCTATCGAAGGATGGGAGGGGATTAGGCATGTTACCACGGGCCGCCCACATTCAGGTACCAGCAGCTCCAGTTGTTCATCAGGAGGCGCCTGCAGCAGTATATGAGGGGTACGAGCCGGATCCTAATCTCCGGTGGCAGGTCGCAGAGCTGGAGTTGACTATGCAGCACGAGTTTCATTTGTCCGAGCTCTGGCGACAGGGGATCAGCTCTGAGGTGCAGTCTATCGACCGCAGATTACTCACGATCGAGTCCGAGGTCTCTGGGATGCGTTCCGGTCAGGAGGCGTGGTTCGCGGAGTGGCACGCTTGGGTAGCTGGTCATCCGTACCAGCCTACACTTCCTGGAGCTGCGCCCTCCAGCAGTACTGCCCCGGGGTGTTTTCTACTAGATGATGACACGACATATGACCCCATGCAGTCTGACGACCCACCTGCCCAGTATTGATTGTGTTTGTACTCTGATTTTGATTATGCTTCCATGACTTGTGATGTATCTGACTATTTGACTGATTTCATGTATGACTTGCCATTTCATGTTTATTGCTATTTCATGTCGTATTCTATTTCACATGATGCGTATGACTGTTTTATCATGCAGTATCTTTTCATATGCTTTTCATATGTTTTACCAAAATTCTTATCCTTTGTTGTTTTTGGGAAAACCCTGGTTTGAGGGGGAGGAATTTTTAAACTTACCAACCAGCCTACATCCTTTTCGGTGTTTGACAAAGGGGGAGAGTGTGGTTAGTTAAGTTTAGGATGATTACGAGTATAACTATTGTAGGGGAGGAACCTGATTCTCCTGCGGTAGTAAAACTTGATTGAAATTTGAGACAATTGATTTCAAATACCAAAACTTAAAATTGGGTTGTCAAACAACAAAAAGGGGGGAGATTGTTGATGCAGTGTGACCCTGATTGTTGTTTTGGGGTTGACACCAATTTTAGTTTAGGTTAATAAGATGAGTCTGGTTTTCCTAGTCGAGGACTGGGCACGACTCCCGATGAGTGAAGCTGGGTTACGGAAACCCCGGTGAGTGAAGCCGGGTCCTGGTGAGTGAAGCCAGGTGATTGGAAACCATGGTGAGTGAAGCTAGGTGATTGAAAACCCCGGTGAGTGAAGCCGGGTCCTGGTGAGTGAAGCGATGTGATGGAAATCCCGGTGAGTGAAGCGGGTCCTGGTGAGTGAAGCCAGGTGACCGAAACCCTGGTGAGTGAAGCTAGGTCCTAGCGAGTGAAGCTAGGTTGATTCAAATCCCGGTGAGTGAAGCCGGGTCCTGGTGAGTGATGTCAGGAGACCGAAACCCTAGTGAGTGAAGCCAGGTCCTAGCGAGTGAAGCTAGGTTGATTGAAATCCCGGTGAGTGAAGTCGGGTACTGGTGAGTGAAGCTAGGTGATCGAAACCCTGCTGAGTGAAGCCAGGTCCTAGCGAGTGAAGCTAGTTTAAATGAAGTCCGAGTGAGTGAAGCTGGGCACGTAGTCTTGGTCCGGGAGACCAGGATGAGTCAGAGAAGGCTAGGGAGCCGTTCTTCTGACTTAGAGTTGAATTGGGAGTAGCTAGATCGATCAAGTGACCGATCAGGGAGTTGGCATAAACTCCCTGTTGTGGATCGGTCCGGTAACTGATCCAGATATGTCTGATCGTTCTGGTGAACGATCAGAGGGAGAGCCAAATGCTTCTGTTCAGCTCCTGATCGATCTGGTGAACGATCAGGGAGAGAACAGAAAGGTTTCTGTTTGGCCTCTGATCGGTCTGGTGACCAATCAGGGAGAAGTCAGATGGGTTCACAAGGGTTCTATGAGGAATTTGATCGGTTCAGCTGACTGATCAAAATGTCGCAGGTTTCTCACCCTGATCGATCAGGATGGCTCCTGATCGGTCAGGGATTGACATGATCGGTCACTAGACCAATCAGGGCACAACCTGATCAGTCTGGTGACCGATCAGGGCTCTGGCCTGCGAAAGCTAGAATTTCTCCTGCATGTGTTGGATCGGTCCGGTGACCGATCCATGATCTGTGATCGATCAGTGTGACCGATCAGAAGAAGCTCGCGATTCCAGTTTCTTACCATGGACGGATTAGGCAGAAGCCTGATCAGTCAGGACTTACCCTGATCGGTCTGGTGACTGATCAGGGTCCTCTCTGATTGGTCCGATGACCAATCAGTAGCTGATAGCTTTAATTCAAACACACTGTCAGATTTCTGATCGCGTTCTGTTTTCTTTCTGATCACTACTGATATATGCTCTGATCGTCTGATAATTGATTTTCTATTGATTTGCTGTGCTAAACAACTGCTAAGTGTGCAGGTAACTCAGGATTACTCAAGGAGGGACAACTGGGTTCTTTTGCTATATCAGGTTTGGCAGTTTTACTTCGCAGGATACAACGTCTACTGGCGCAAGCTGGCAACGACAGAGGAGCTGACCTGGGGCTCGACTGGAGGGAGTCTAGAAGAGGTAAGCTAGATGGGCTAGTGCTGATGAGCAGCTGGTGAGCTGCAGAGGAGCGTTTGTGACCTGGCAATGAGCAGCAGGTTAAGTGGTGGCTGGGAAGAAAAGAAGTGATCTCTTCTGGGCTTGCGACAACTCTCATTCATCCTGCACCTTGAAGCATACTCTTGAGCATTCTTTGAAGCTTCTACAACTTGAGCACCTGGAATCAGAGAAGAGCTTGGCGCGTCCATCAGCAAGCAGACACGAAGAGCGGGGAGCTCTTGCGTGAGAGTTGTGTTGGGTGAGCTCGGTAAAGTGTTTCTTCTTGTGTGTTCAATGTGCTTTGTAAGTTTGTATTGTCTCTGTACTTTTATTTCATATTTGTTAAGACTTGCTGTGGAGAGGTTTCTCCATCGAGAAGGAGGTTTGATATCCGAATTTCCGAGGCTTGATCTGCCAACGATCAAGGGATCACCCACCTCACGGGCATGCCAAGGAGTAGGGGCAAATTATCCCCGAACCTTGTACATCCTCGTGTTAGAGTTTGTGATTCGCGTTTTTAGTTTTCTGCTTAAGTTCTACATTTCTGCATCTCTCTATATTTTGCTTCCGCTGCTGCTGCTAACCTCTAAGTGCAGAAGACCAAAAAGAGTTCAAATTTGGTGTCTGGCTACGTTCACCCCCCCCCTCTAGCCATCCAAGCAACAACAGTATTAGGGTTTTTATTCTTGGTTGGGAGTCCGTAGCCCCCAGACCAAGTCTACGTAACTCGGGCATCCGCATCACCACGAGGTATTAAGATTTTTATTCTTGGTTGGGAGTTCGTAGCCCCTAGACCTGTTGGGACCGGGTGCGTGTTGACATGGATGCGGGTTCGTAATTTTAAAATTAATTACGTGCAGCGGAAGGTTTAGCATAAATAATTTCTCAAATTATTTAACCACACATCTAAGCATGCAACCTTATCTTGTGTAGACATGATCATATATTTAAAATTTTACAGAAATGTAAACTAATTTACTTGTTACCTCGCGTAACTCGAAGGAAAGGACGAGATCCAACCGTAAGCGTCCCTTGGAAGCTCCGCCTCTATTCGCGTCCACGCCGAGTATCTTCGGGATGACTTCGCAAAGCCACGAGTTTCATGTTCTCGAGAACTACTAGATTCTCCGAGAACGCGACAAGAAAAACCAAGAGAGAAGTAATCACATCGGAAAAATTCACCACCAAGGTTGGCCGGAATCACAATTCCGGCGAGGAGGAAGATGACTTGCGCCCAATTCCAAGGTGATGATGGCCGGAGAGGAAGATCGTCCCAACGGAAGAACTTCGTCGCCTCAATGCTTCTCCTTGTGCTCACGGCAAGAAGAAGGGAGGAGAGGCTTGTGGCCGCCCAAGAGGAAGAAGGGAGGAGAGGGAGAGAGCTCAAGCAAGAATACTTGGATTGATTTCCAAGCCTTGCCTTGGGTCCTTTATATAGTGGCCTCTCAACCGCCAAGTCTCCTTTTTTTTATGGAATAAATTTTCATAAGAAATTTATCATATAAATTTTCTATGACTTATTCCATCATGCCAAGCTTTATCATATTTTAATTTATGATAAAAATCAACCAAGTCTCCTTTTTCTTATGGAAAAAAATTTCTTATCATAGTAAATCAATCCATGATTGATTTTATAAAATAAAATAAACCAATCCATGGTTCATTTTAATTTCCTTGAAAACTAAATTTCTTTATCATGGTAAATCAATCCATGATTGATTTTATAAAATAAAATAAATCAACCCATGGTTCATTTTAATTTCCATGAAAAATAAACCAAACCTTGGTTTATTATAAAAATTTATATTATCCATAATTTTATAAAACAAATCATACTTGGTTTATTTTATAAATTGAACCGAAACTTGGTTCTCTCCCATTGTTGTGGCCGGCCAAGCAAAGAGGGTGGGGACCCTCTTTGGCCGGTCTATCCAAGCCACGCCCCAATAAATTAAACTCATTTAATTCATCTATTAAGTCTTCAAAAGACATAGTCATTTTACGCTTCCGATGCGTCTCTGAAAAATTTAGATTCGACTTATCGTTTGGCTCAACCAAACCTAATCTCTCTTGATTGGAAAATCCAATTTCAACTCGTTATAAATCTCTCGGATTACTCGTAGTGCGTGTGACTAAATAGGCTTTCGATTTATGTTAGCCGTCTATAATTAACCAATTATAGAACGATCATGAGTGACACCTAGTAGTACATCATGATCCCCAATTAATCGAAAGATCAACGGTTGACCTCAGAAACAATTCTGAAACCCTTCAGCAGCTATAATGAATCGTGCCCCATTCCCTTCACCATCTTATACCCACTTGGTTCAGGACATGGTCTATGTGTGTCAGTCCCCACTAGGCTGACTACGTCACACCTAGCCCAAGTAACGTTTTCTCGTCCTATGGATTCTAATTACTCTCATGTATCTAAGAGATTCATACTCTGAACATGTCATGCTCTGGCCAGAGGTTTTCGAGTAACAATCCGACGATAGGCCTTGGGTGTATACATCTCCTCGCAAGGAGTGGTGAATCCTTTGTAGGCTGTTCAAACATCTTCGGGCACTTCGGCTTATACCCAATCATCCTGGGTCCACACCTCCTTAGAGATGCTTGCTTAAGATGTCAAAGTATAAGTCTCCATGACCAAGATGACTTGAACACCGCATGTCAAAGGAACATCGCACTTAAGCTGCAGTAAGAACTTCACTGACATATCTATATGTAGACTACCATATGAAGTTTTACAGCCAGTCACTCCAATGAAGTAGTTCCCTTAACTAGCATTCATGTTTATCTCCGGACATCCTAATGTCACCAGCCAGTGAAAATCAGCTGATTAGATAATAACCCATGCTAGTCTCAACAGAATTGATAGTGTCCGTATTTATCAATTCATCGACTAGGGACAATATCAATACTTCACAATTGCACATGTAGAGAAAATGACTAGTTGTGAATTCATCACAAATTCTCTCATGCTGTGAATTGTATTGTGGACATTCAGTAAATGAGTTTAAGATCTCAATCAAATACATAAACATGTATACTCAAATAGTGAATATTCATTTATTAAAATAAATGATTACAATCATAAGGCGATTGCCTTATGACACTTTTCTCATATCACTAACAAGACCAAGCATAAGTACCCCGGGCATCCGCAGCATCACGAGGCATTAGGGTTTTTGATTCTTGGTTGGGAGTCCGTAGCCCCCCAGACCAAGTCTATGTACCTCGGGCATCCACAGCACCGCGAGACATTAGGATTTTTGATTCTTGGTTGGGAGTCCGTAGCCCGTAGACCAAGCCTAATTACCCCGGGCATCAGCAGCACCGCGAGGTATTAGGGTTTTTATTCTTGGTTGGGAGTCCGTAGCACCCAGACCAAGCCAAAGTACCCCGGGCATCGAAGCACCGCGAGACATTAGGGTTTTCGATTCTTGGTTGGGAGTCCGTAGCCCCCAGACCAAGGTATTAGGGTGGTTGGGAGTCCGTAGCACCCAGGCCAAGCCTAAGTACCCCGGGCATTCGTAGCACCGCGAGGCATTAGGGTTTTTGATTCTTGGTTGGGAGACCGTAGCCCCAAACCAAGCCTAAGTACCCCGGGCATTCGCAACACCTCGAGGTATTAGGGTTTTTATTCTTGGTTGGGAGTCCGTAGTACCCAGACCATGCCTAAGTACCCCGAGCATCCACAGCACAGCGAGACATTAGGATTTTTTATTCTTGGTTGGGAGTCCGTAGCCCCCAGACCAAGCCTAAGTACCTCGCGTTGGTATGGCTTGGCGGTTTCCAAGACAACCACGGGGTCGTACTTGAGAGACCTCTCTCTATGTCTATGGATTAAAAAATTTAATCTGAATAGAGACTCGTCCCTCTAACAACCATCTCGTCGTCGTGTTAATTAATCCAAGTCACAACTTAGCCGAAACCATGGTTAAGGCTTTGTAACATTCCGGATTAATTAACCATGGAAAATATGACGATTGGATCGCTGGTTTTTGTGTTTAAATTCGGAGTCCAGTTAGTTAATTATTATCCATGATCAATAATCAAAATAATTAACAAACATACATACAATGACGAGGCAAAGAAACATGACACAATAAAACATAGCAAAGGAAAAAACGGAGCTCGGGAGAGTTATACCTCGCCGTTTACCTCGCAGTCTTCTACCTTATGACCCTCCCCTCCTGGACGTCGTGTGGGCGACGATCTACCAAGATGCGGAATCACCAAGGCTTCGAATAAATCCTTCTTCTTCTCTCCACCTTTCTTTGCGCCAACAAAAAGAAACCCCTAGAGCTAGGGTTCCTTGCCACTGACGACCCTTTATGGAGGAAGAAGCTTCCTCTTCCTTGCACAGCCCACCAAGTGAACCAAGGAGGAAGATGATGATGAAGGTGAAGAAGAGAAACAATGCTCCCCTTCCCTCCAAACCCTAGCCGAAACCAATCTCCTCCACTTCTTCTTTTCCACCGGCCAAGAGATGATGGAAGCCCACTCTTCTCAAGCCACCGGTGGATCCACCTTGCACCAAGCATGCGCACGCCAAGGAGGTAGAAGCCAGCAAGATGATGGAGAGGAATGGAAGAAGAAAAAGGATGTGAAACCTCTCCTTCTTGCGCTTTCTTTCCTCTTCCCGCTAGCGCCACAACCTCCCACTTGAAGTCACCGTCGGCGATCCTTCCCTTCCTTTCTCACCCACCGAGCACCACCTGATGATGCTCTCTCTTGTTCAGGTTCCACGCCCAAAGAGGTGGAGGAGAAGACATTGTCTTCTTGCTCCCTTTCATCCGGCGCAACCTAGAACCGTAGGGGCGAGAACTTGTGAGGGAGAGAGAGAGAAGCTATGGTTATTTTTGGATGATTAATTCATTAACCTTGTATCATGACTCCTATGTGGTATTTATAGGGCTAAGGTAGGAACCATGAGGAGGAGTTGGTTCTTGACCCGCTAATGGATCCAAACTCTATCCATTAATGGTGATCCATTCCACTAAAGGATCCCATTGTACTTCCTCACCAACCCCCATATTTTCATATGGACTCCACCTATTTCGAGTCGTCCATCTCCCCGTGTTAATGATATCGAATGCCCGATAATTAATTTAATTTATTGATAATTAAATTAATTATCCTCTTGATCCTTGATTAGTACCACTCAACCTATTCATCATGTCGGACCATAGTCCACTTGCAAGATTTGACATGACGATCCTTTCGAGCTCACCAAGGGGGCATCATCATCCCGACTCACCAGGACACGAATTCCGTCAATAATCAATGGCACACCATGCAGA
Source organism: Boesenbergia rotunda (assembly GCA_024364735.1). Lineage (NCBI taxonomy): Eukaryota > Viridiplantae > Streptophyta > Magnoliopsida > Zingiberales > Zingiberaceae > Boesenbergia > Boesenbergia rotunda. The sequence goes on along the minus strand of JAGFNQ010005033.1, from coordinate 59,247 downwards.
TAAAATTATTACCTAACTTACCGGGCCTATTGATCTAACATAATAGATCTCTCCCATTGGTAAATCAAAGTAATAATTAATTAAGTACATGTGCCCGTTATTATTTCGGGATTCAGAGATCGTACTCCATAATATAATCCGAGGTTTAATCCAATTTATTAAGTCAGTACAAAATTGGAAAACCTCTCTTTTGGTCCTACACAATGTACACAATGTACACTAGTGTAATTCTATGGTTAAGATAAACCACACCTAATTACACTACAACCATGCCGATGGTTTTTCCAACTCCATCTCGGTTGTGAGCCTCTTTCTTATACTTTGGTAAGGGACCTGATAACATGATCTTCTGTCCAACACCACGCACCATGTTATCTACAATGCTAAGTATCAGACATTTCGTGGACATACTAATATAAACATGCACTGTGTGGTTTTGTGATTCTCTTTAAAATGTAAATATATCCTAACCAAAAATAAGGCTTTTAGTATACATCTTAACAATCTCCCACTTATACTCAAAGACTTTACTGTTTTTAAAATGTCATACATCTAACCTCTAGATCCTTCACATGCCTAAAAGTTCTCGCTTACTAAGGCCTTAGTGAAATGATCCACCTAGGTCATCTTCTGATGTAATTTAGGCAACAACAACTATTCCTCTTCTGGGTGGTACTTGCACTCTATGTGTTTACTCGCCTTATGGACTCGTGATTCCTTCGAGTTTGCCACTACATCATTTTTTATCACATCAAATGTGATAGTTCTGAGTAAACCAAGAATCACATCGAAGTCCATCTTGATGTTCTTGAACCATGTAGCTATTTTGGCTGCCTCGCAGGCTGCCAGAATATCCAGCCTCCATAGTAGGGTCCATCACGCAGGCACTGCGCAACACTCTACTATACAATGGTTCTACCTCCTAAAAGTAAACACAGAACCCGAGGAATACCAATATATGCCCCTGTCTAGATTGGAATTCTGTATCCATATAACCCACAGGAGATTGGTCTGCCTGGTAAATCAGCATATAGTCCTTAGTCCTTCTCAGGCACTAATACATGCTTTTACCGCAGTCCAATTTCCTTGACCTGGGTTACTCCGACATCTGTTACCTATGTCCATGGCATAACAAATATCTGGGCTCATTTCTAGCATACAAGAGACTTCCTTTAGCCAATGCTAGAGGAGCCGTCATTACCTACTCTATTAACTCTCTTTAGATAGAGTAGCTCCAAAACTGAAAAGTACAAAACTTTCTTTTGGAGGTATCCATGCTAAAATGAGCTAGGACAATGTTTTATATGAAGCTTGAGATAAGCACATCATCCTTGTCTGGAGATCCCTTCGATCTTTGATCCCCAAGGATGTGTCTTACTTCTCTCAAGTACTTCATAATTGTGTGGACAACCATACCCTTACGTCTAACAATATTCAGTTATTGTTGCCATCTAACAAAATATCATCTATGTATTATACAAGAATACCACTTGATTTTTGTCACATACAATATCATCCATCCTTTGAACAAATCCACGTAGCTGGATTTATCTCTTCAAAGTGGATGATCCTTGTCATAGGTCTAGGGATCCAGTTCATGCTCACTTAGGATCCCGTCCATAGACTCTCCAAGAACATGAGACTTTTAGGTTGAGCAACAACTCTCCCACTACGATAAGGTACCCTTTGTATATCTATAGTGACACGAGGTGCAGTACCTTGTGTTAT
>JAGFNQ010005033.1:25132-52337 GCA_024364735.1 Boesenbergia rotunda | reverse complement strand
TGTTCTGAATGGACAAACGAAGGCATGTTACTACATTGCCAATGCTCAAGTCTAAGTTTGATGGACTATGCTTGCTTAAGTTTTTGTGAGTTTGTTTTGACTGTGCGAGTTTAGATTTCTGTGAGTTTGTTTTGATTGTGTGAGTTCAGATTTCTCTGAGTTTGTTTTGACTGTGCTGTTCAGAAGCTTATGCTTGCTTAAGTTTCTTGACAAACGAAGGCGTGTTACTTGCTGAATGAATGTAACTTTTTATGAGTCAATTGCTATTTTGTAAGTTTCTGTGAAGCAATTGCTGTTCTGTTGAACCTTAGTTGAATAGCGATGCAGGAGAAGCGAGAAGGAGGTCCCTCAGTTTGTAAGTTTCTGTGCTACCATACATCAACACTGGACCTTAGTTCAACAGCAATTGCCTCACTGAACTTGCGTCGCTATTTAACTAAGGTTCCACTGAATAGCGACTCAGTTTGTAAGTTTCTGTGCTTCTGGAATGTACATAAATGGCATTGAATCACCATGGATCAAGAAAATATATGAGGTTAATTAGGAAACAATTGGAGATTAATCCGGAAGGAATCAGATTGAAAAGGGTAATAGTGTTGGAGTTAATTTGGTAAAAGATTAATCTTCTTCCTTGGACAGGATTCACCTCCACCAAAGCATTGAACTAGAAAAGGAATTTATGTTGCTTTAGCAACAGTTAAAATTTTATACAAATGACTATCAGCAGAAGCCAAACCTGAATCCAATGTCAAAAATAAACATTCAAAATCACATAACACAATTCCAAAAGAACTTGCAAAAACTAACATAATGTATAACGAAAAGGTTCAACCAAGGCCGAAGCAGGAGAAGCAAGAAGGTTCAACAGAACTGATATTGTGTATAGTTCTCCTGCTTCGGGAATGGTAAAATATCAATTGCTATCCTTCTCAGTTTGTAAAATATCAATTGTTGTTCTGTAAGGCCGAAGCAGGAGAAGCGAGAAGGAGGTCCCTCTGCTAGCGACTGGGAGCAAAGATGAGAGGGGAAGCAGCGATGACTGGGAAGCAGTGAGGAGGCAGGAGGCGAGAGGAGATCTGGCAGCGAGAAGGGGAGGTCGGCGAGAAGGGCAAACCACACGCGTTTAGGGAGTTCGTCGTGTGACGTCGCCATCGCCGTCTCCAGGGACGTGTACTGGGTGCTCGAGATTTAGGGCAGGGGTAGAGGTGTAGAGCTTGGGAGTTGGGCGAGAAGGGATTTAGGGGACGGGTCGAGCGGGAGGCGAAATTTGATCGCGAGTGGGAGATGAAGTCACGCGAGAAGCACGTGAGTTTTTGTTGTTTTGTGTTCGGGACAGAGGGACAGACGAGAGTTCGGGACAAAGGATTCGAACTGGTATTTATAGGGCTAAGGTAGGGACAACGAGGAGGAGTTGGTTCTTGGCCCGCTAATGGATCTAAACTCGATCCATTAATGGTGATCAATTCTACTAAAGGATCCCATTGTACTTCCTCACCAACTCCCATATTTTCATATGAGCTCCACCTATTACGAGTCGCCCATCTCCTAGTGTTTAAGATATCGAATGCCTGATAATTAATTTAATTTATTGATAATTAAATTAATTATCCTCTTGATCCTTGATTAGTACCACTCAACCTTTTCATCATGCCGGACCATAGTCCACTTGCAAGATTTGACATGACGATCCTTTTGAGCTCACCAAGGGGGCATCATCATCCCGACTCACTAGGGCACGAATTTCGTCAATAATCAATGGCACAACATGCAGATAAAATTATTACCCAACTTACCGGGCCTATCGATCTAACAGAATAGATCTCTCCCATTGGTAAATCAAAGTAATAATTAATTAACTACATGTGCCCGTTATTATTTCGGGATTCAGAGATCTTACTCCATAATATAATCCAAGGTCTAATCCAATTTACTAAGTCAGTGGAAAATTGGATGACCTCTCTTTTGGTCGTACTCAATGTCCACAAAGTATACTAGTGTAATTCTATGGTTAAGATAAACCACACCTAATTACACTACAACCATGCCGATGGTTTGTCCAACTCCATCTCGGTTGTGAGCCTCTTATACTTTGGCAAGGGACCTGATAACATGATCTTCTGTGTGACACCACGCACCATGTTACCTACAATGCCAATTATCAGACATTTCGTGCACATACTAATATAAACATGTACTGTGTGATTTTGAGATTCTCTTTAAAATGTAAATATATCCTAACCAAAAGCAAGGCTTTTAGTATACATCCTAACTCCTCGGGCATCCGTAGCACCGCGAGGCATTAGAGTTTTTGATCCTTGGTTGGGAGTCCATAGCACCCAGACCAAGCCTAAGTACCCTGAGCATCCGTAGCACCGCGAGCCAATATGGTTTTTGATCCTTGGTTGGGAGTCCTTAGCACCCAGACCAAGCCTAAGTTCCCCCGTCATCCGCAGCACCGTGAGGCATTAGGGTTTTTTATTCTTGGTTGGTAGTCCGTAGCACCCAGACCTGTTGGGTATGGCTTGGCGGGTTTCCTAAGCGAATACTTGGTCGTTCTGAGAGACCTCTCCATGTCTAGGGATTAAAAATTAATCCTAATGGAGACTCGTCTCCCAACGACCATCTCGTGCCGTATCGAACGATCCAAATTACAACTCGACCAATTACAATAATCAGCCTTGTGATTTTCTGGACCGTTCGACCACAGAAATTACGACGAGTGGATCGTCGGCTTTTGTGTTTATGGTTGGGGTCTGATAGATACCATTTTTGTTGATTATTTTAGATGTTAAAATCCATGTTTGACCTATGTTTTTATTGCTTATTTGTGATTTTACCTTAGGTTTTAGGATTTCCTCTTATTTTGGACTTAATTGCAAAATTACATAATTTTTGGATTATTTGGCCACTAATTTTCTGATATATTTTTGTAGGCATGAAAGGATCCTGGACCTAGGGCATATTGGGTCAAACTTGAGTCGGATGTGAACCGGATCGAATTATCAAGCCTACGATTAATCCGGGCCGTCCGATTCAAGAGCGGCTAGATCTGAGCCATCCGGGACGATCTGAAGCAATCCGAGCTAGGGTTAGGGTTGATCAAGCTCTATGATCAAGATCTGAAGGTTTCATCCCAATCAGAGCTAAATCAACCATTGGATCAAGCAAGGAGGGCTCTAGAGCGTCCATTCACAGATAGAGTTGATCTGGACCATCCGTTGCATATCTGGAGGATCCGAGCTACCACAAGGCAGATCCTGACCCCAGATCATCATCATAAAAGTTTGGCTCAAATCAGAGCAAGATCAGCCGTTAGATCTCCTCCGATCAATCTGGGTCGTCCGTTGATAACTATTTAATCAAAAATTTGCCGCAGCCCAGCCTTGTCGCATTTCCTCGCCGCACTGTTCATCTTCTTCGTGTTCTTCAGTTCTTAGCTAATTTTCTTCAATTCAAGGGGCGCGACCCCTCGATTTCTCACCTAGGTCAATTGCTAGGCCATTGGGGAAGGTTCTCGGTGAATTTCCAGCTCCGAAATGGCCAAAAACAGAGCTGTTTTGAGGTTTCCGCAGCCCTGTCCTTTATTGCTTCAATCTCGGTTTTGATCCATCCACCATCCATCCGAGCTATCCAGAGGGGTTCCCTGGAGTGTTTGGTTCATCCCCACACCATCCGCGCAAATTGGATAATGCCAGATTGAGGAAATCGATTTGGATTTCAGTTGGTTCAGAGTGTGAGCTGGATTTGAGTCGCAGAGCAGATTTTCAATGGTTTGCTGAGCTTGCGGGTTCGAGGCTCACTCTTGCTTGACGACCAAGAAGCACTTGAGCTAAGGGAGTGATTGAGGAGTAGTTTAGCTAGTTAATTTCATGTTTCTAGCTGTAATTTCGATTCTGAATTCTCATTTCTGTTTCATTAGCTGTAATTTCGTTTCTGTTGGTTTCAGATTTGGTTAATCTCGTTTTCTTAATTGTTTAGCTGTAATTTAGCTTCAATCTTCAAGTTGAGTAGTTAAGGAACTTGTGTAGTGATAGATTGCCTTTAATTTCAGTTTATTTCTGTGTTAATTGCTTGCGTGCCAATTCCCTGTCGCGTGCCAGTTTTCTGATTTTCAATTCTGCGTATCAGTCCACTTTTTTCAGCAATTGAACTTTGTTTCAAGTAATTGTTAGTTCTTCTCCTGCATTCATACATTGTAGCTAGGATCAATTACAAAGATTTAGCATAAAACTTCAGCATTTGTATTAGCTTGTTTGCATTTGCAGATCAAATTTCAGCCTGCCGATTTTGATTTAAAGCACTCCATTTCTGCATCTCTGCATTCCAGATCCTTTATTGATGTTCCTGGATTTTGTAGCAAGATAGCTTAGTTTTATCTCCTGAATTGCATTGTAATTAGTTCCATTTAAATAGCACTGATATCAGAGTTAGTGCATCAGATTATTGTGTAGCAATTCTCATTTCTGCAATTTGATTTTGTTGCTGAACTTCAGATTATTTCTGCACTAGTTTTAGCTTATGTTTGCATTCTGATTTCAGCTCATCAGAGAGGTGGATAGTTAGTGAATCATTATAATTGATCTCAGCTTGTCTTGTGTGTATTTCTTGTATGTTGTTGTTGCCGTATCCATGTCTTCATGTTCAGAATTTCAGTAGTTTGAATCCCTGCACATCATTTCTGATTTTTGTGTGTTCTGAATGGATTAAGTCTCGCATATTTCTTCCCTAATAGCCTGGGTTCTAAACTGAATTGCTCAGCTTTAATTTCTGGGTTGACAGTTTATTGATTAAGCAATTAACATCCTTTTTGGCACATAGGCATCCTCCACTTGCGTATCAAGTTTATTTCAATCTTTCGCCTTGTATCAAGCTGAGTTTCAGTCTGGAATTACAATCTCTGGAGTTTAACACTAATTGCAATGCACTCTAGAAATTGAGTTTAAGTTCCTTCCTTTTGGTAGCAAGTTCACTTCATTTTATTTTGCATTTGGCACAAAAGTGAAATCTTGGCACGGTATTGTATCAATTTGGTTTTGAATTGTTTGCATTTGGTTTGTCATAAGTTTGAATTTGTCGCTTCATTGCTAGCATTTGTTTTACACTTGAAATCAGAATCAGCTTCCAAATTGATTTAGAGCTTTAATGGATTAAGTGGTCCCTTGGTTGAGCTATAACTTGCTATCACTTGTCAAGTTCCATGGTTGAGTTTTCCTTCATTCTCATTGTGTTTTCATTCTAAATTGAAACCCAAATACTTATTTGAAACCCAAAACACAAACGACACATAAATACAAGTTCGAATCAAACACGACAACTAGCCCCGAGAAAAATACGACCTGTGGCCCCTATATTACATTTTCATATTTTTGATTGTAAAAAGGGTTTCCAGCATTTCATTCACATTTATAAATTCTAAATTTGAGGCCCACATTCGTGACATATAGTTTGGGCTTATCAGGGTCCAGTTAGTAAATTATTGGGTATGATAAAAAATCAAAATAATAAACTAACTAACATAAAATGACGAGGTAAACCAACATGGCACAAAAATAAACAAGGGAGCCTGGGAAAGAGTAATACCTTCCCGATCACCTCGCGGCCTTCTACCTTATGTCCCTCCCTGTTGCTGCAAGTTGCATCAGTAATGTCCTCCTCCAAGTGTTTTAATGTTTGACAATATGCTTAAGTCAGTGATACATTGAACAAGGGAAGGGTGAGTGAAGAAAACTGGACCAAGGTGAACCAAAGTCCTAGTTAACCTAGGCACGAAGTCCTGGTTCGAAGAATTGGGCACTAAATCACGATCATGGATTGGGCATTAAGTCCTGGCCGAGGGCTGGGCACCTAAGACCTGACCGAGGGTTGGGCACTAAGTTCGAAGAATTGGGCACTAAGTCCTGGCCGAGGGTTGGGCACCGAAGACCTGGTTCGAGGAATTAGGCACGAAGTCTTGGCCGAGGGTTGGGCACCGAAGTTCTGGACTTAGGGTTTGGGCACGAAGTCTTGGTCCGAGGGATTGAGCAACTTAGCTGAGCGATGACTAAGGACAGAAGTAGAGACGGGTCGAGGGTCGGATGTCTTTAGATCCAAGAGTATCGAAGGCTAAGCTAAAGTCCACCCGAATGGACTGGGTGGCAACCGTCTCCTGAAAGGAGTAGTTGAAAGGCGCGTTCCCGGGGGTGGGAACTTGCGTCGGTTCGACCTAGGGGTTTCGTGGAAATCTGAAGTCAGAACCAAGTCCTTAAGGTTAAGATTGTATGTGTATTTGCCTTGTTTTCATGCATCTTGTAGGTACCTAAAAGTGGAGTCAAAGCAGACAAAAGGCTGGAAAAAGGAGGCCCTAGGCGCCCCCATCAATGGGGGCGCCCGAATGGAATTAGGTGCCTTGGTTAAGAAACTTATCAGCTGTTGCGAGTTCAACGCGAGGATGAGCTTTGACCAAGCCCTTTAAGGCGCCCCCATCAACACAGGTGCCCCAATGAAGCCTATAAAAGGGGCTTCGACCCCAAGGCTCAGAACACGACTTCCAAACACGATTCTAAGCTTCCAAAGTGATGACAAATCGCTAACGATGAAGCTCGACGACCGGGAGGCTCCAGGAGGAAGTGCGCGGCACTTCGGAGGTCCAGATCGGCCGAGCTTCAAATCTTGTTTGTTCGGTTTGCTTTTATTATTCCGCACTCAATTTACTATATTTCTTATTGTAATTATTGTGATGTAAGACGGGGTTCTCCGCCTCCGGAAAGTTTGGAAAGGAGACCATTAGTGGACGGGCGTTCCCATGCTTAGGCCTTGGACATACTGACCCTGGGGGTCGGGAACCAAGTAAAATCCCGCGTGCAATCTGTTGTTGTTTTGTCTTTTATTTTTCTGTTTTCTGCTGTGCTACTAATGCTCTGTTTAGAACGAATCCGAAAAGCTTACGATTTACCACAAAGATTTTTAAAGGTCGATATTCACCCCCCCCCCTCTATCGACGGTACCGGTCTAACAATTTGTATCAGAGCCAGACCGCTCTTCACTGGACTAACCGCCGACGGAGCAATGATGCCAGGAGTTGAGGGGGAGCCCAGGGGGGAATCAGGTACAATTTTTCTTAAAATGTCAGTTTTTATGTTCTGTATTATATGCTTCACGTGCAGGGAGAAAGGGCACTACAAAAATCAGTGCCCTACTCATAAGACTCGTTCTTCACCGGCAACAAAAGACGTACCAGCACCAGGAGGTTGGAGGAACAAAGATCACATCAAATGTTTCAAGTGCGAGAAATACAGACACTACAAAAATAAATGTCCGACAAAGGTAGGTAAAATTTATTTCCCGAAAAATTTTAAAATTCTTGCACTTTCTTATGTAAATAACTTAGATAATTTTTCTGAAAAGTTAAATTGTGTAAATAGTCGAGTTAATGTTCTGCATGACCAGTTACAAAATATCAATAATGTTAAAATATCAAAAATCAACTGTTTAATCCTTAACGTTAATTGATTAATTTCTAAAATTAATTTTGGAATTAATTCTGTAAATTTTGAAAATTTTGAAAATCCTAAGGATAATACTGGATTCAAATTTAAATATTCTAAGGATAATACTGAATTCAAATTTAAAAATCCTAAGGATAATACTGAATTCAAATTTGAAAATCCTAAGGATAAAACTGAATTCAAATTTGAAAATCTTGAAAATAATAGAGATAAAATTCATTTAGATAGTAATTTGATTATAGATAATGTTGAAGATTATTATAAAACATTAACTAGTGACCCAATTACTCCACCTACTTTGAGAATATTAAAGGATATGATTTTGAGGATGAGGAGGAGATGGAATTTTCTAAGATCAAGGACATAGTCAATAAAAATCACAAAGATTCAAATAAACCAAATTATTGGAAAAACTTGAAAAGATAATGAAGGAAGAAATAGTGGATGAGTCAGAAATTTTTGAAATAATGAAAATTATGAACTTAAACCCACAACTATTAATTAATCATTTCAACCTTAATTATTTAAATTCAAATTAATTCTTAATTAATTCAATTAATTCTTAATTAATTCAATTAAATCTTAATTAATTCAAATTCAAATTAATTCTTAATTAATTCAATTAAATCTTAATTTATTCAAATTCAAATTAATTCTTAATTAATTCAATTAAAACTTAATTAATTCAAATTCAAATTAATTCTTTCAATTGATCCTTAATTATTTTAATTTTAATTAATTCTAAATTAATTTAATTTCAACTAATTCTTAAATAACTTAAACTCAAACTAAATAAAATCCTACCCAAACCAGAACAATTAAGTTAATAAATCAAATATGTCAAAGTGGGTTGGCATATTCGCGGGTTCACATGACATGTATCATATCGGGAATTTGATACATCTTTAGAAACTTAATTAAAAGTTTGTGACTTGTTTGAATCATGCATTAATGCCATGAACATGCATTTACTATTTTCTTAAAATATATGTCATGTCATTCATGTCTAATTTTATGCATAATTTAGAACCGCTATAGGAAAAAGAATAGTTGAAACTTGAACAACCTAGTATTAGGTGGAGGTGAGATGATAGTACTTTAGGAAAACCCTTCTAATAAGGTCATGTATATTCTACTTGGTCTGTTTAGTCTGGTAGAACTAGCCGAAGCTACCTATCCAAAACCTAAGCTAGTTAGACCAAAATTTTTCAAGAAGTAATTTGAAAATTAATTTTCGATAAAATGTTTTGTCAAGGAAAGGGTTGATGATCCAATAAGGCTACGGCCAAAGGAGACCTTGTGCCTCGCCAAGACCTGGAAGCCGATTATCGAAAATCAAATTTACTTTACTATTTGATAAATTTGAATCTAACATAAATTTTAATTAAATCATAGATTTAACAACAAATTAAGAAAAATGATTCAAGCATCTCACAATACACCTATAAGGAACTATGCTTGCTGTATTGAGACATCTAAAATGGGTGAGATGTTAAGGACTAATAAATTGAAAAATATTTTTCAAAATTGTTTTTCAAAATGGTCAAAATACTTTTCTAAAAATATATTCTCAAAATAGTGCTCCAACATAATAATGCTTTTATGAATTTCATGATTGTCTGATTGCTTATACATATTATAGATTTTCAAAAAGTGTATTCCTTTTGAAAAATTGTTTGACTTACACAATTAGACACAAGCCTTCTAGGATAACACTAAAGTTTCTTAAGGCACTTAGATAGAGTCAAACAGTGTCGGGTACAGGGGGAGTGTTTTTATTCTTTTGAAATATTTTCTGAAAACTGTACCTTAAAACATCACTATCATTTGAAAATATTTTTTGAAAATTGTGCTTTAAATTACTATCACTTGTTTTTTCGAAAATTTTTCTTCTTAAATTACTATCATTTGAAAAAGTCTCATTCCAAGTTGAATTTTCTAAAAACTTTATCTTCTTAAAAATTATCATACTTCAAAGTTATTCTTTTGATTTTGATAAATCATAAAGACACAGAGGAAGGTCCACTTCATGATCTACAAGGACTCCTAGGATGTGTCAAATTTAGGGAGAGTCTGAGTCAAAAGAAGAACTTCTAAAAAGTTTTTTTTGGTAATTAGTTGTTTTGAAATTATTAGATAATTCCTTTGATCTGAACTAAACCCTAAAGACTTAGAGAAAGAGTACTTGTGGTCAACAAGCTTCCTAGGACTGGGTCAAGTTTAGGGAGAGGCCAAATTACAAAGAATTATTTAATATATTTTCATGCACTGCATTAGTAAGTCATTTTTGAAAACATAATTTCTTTTCAAAGTACTGGTTTTTAATCATATTATTTCTCTATCATTTTTAAAACAGTTTTTTTTGGAAATAATGTTCACTTGAGTTGGAGAATTTCAAGGATACTTAGGAAAATGACCTTATAGTCAACAAGGTTTCCTAGAATTGTATCAGACTGGAAAAGAAACCAAGTCAAGTAAAATATTATGTTTTAAAAACAAGACTTTACAAAGTACTTATACATTTCAAAAATTCTAATATTTTTCTAATTACTATTACTTTTCAAAAATTTTAATATTTTTCTAAGTACTTATACTTTTCAAAAATTCTAATATATTTCTAATTACTTATACTTTTCAAAAATCCTAATATTTTTCTAAGTACTCATACTTTTCAAAATTTTTAATATTTTTCAAAAAGTGCTTATACTCTTCAAAATTTACTAATAATTTTTCAAAAAGTACTTGCAATTTTCAAAGATCATAATATTTCTCAGAAACAAGGTACTTGCATTTTCAAAGCTCATAGTATTTTCTCAAAAAATACAAAATATCATTCAAAATACAAAGCTCTTATAGTATTTCTCAAAATGCACTAGTGAAAATCTTTCTATGAGTAAATTTTTGAAATTTTTTTTTCTAAATGTAAGTTTTTCTAAAGCAATATTTTTTAAGTGAGAAGTATTTTAAGTTACAAAATACTTTTCAAAGTGAAATTCTTTTTGGGTGCAATTATATGCTTAGTCTTATGCTATGCTTTCAAAAAGTTATACTAAGTATTTTCAAAAAGAACCAAAAGTTTTCATTAATGGTGCAAATATTTTTGGTGATTTTTGATGTATGACAAAGGGGGAGAGATGCGCTTAAGTTTGAAACTTTTTTACCCAAGGATCAAAAAAATCAAAATGTTTTTTCAAAAAGGGGGGAGAGTGAGCAGAAGTTAGAAGTTTTCCCCAAAATATCAAAAATGGGTTTTCAAAATTCTTTTTATTTTTTATTATATCCCAAGGTTTAGCCCTTTCATCCAATCTAACTTAAGATATTATCAAACATCAAAAAGAGGGAGATTGTTGGTGCATGTTGCATTAGTAATGTCCTCCTCCAAGTGTTTTAATGTTTGACAATATGCTTAAGTCAGTGATACATTGAACAAGGGAAGGGTGAGTGAAGAAAACTGGACCAAGGTGAACCAAAGCCCTAGTTAACCTTAGCACGAAGTCCTGGTTTGATGAATTGGGCACTAAGTGTTGGATCGATAGAATACGATAGAGGGGGGGGGGGTGAATATCGTAAACCGTTTCGGATTATAAAATTAGAGAATGCACAGTGGAAATTAAAACAACAAATGCAAACACAAGATTTTTTACTTGGTTCGGAGTCGCGGTCGGCTCCTACTCCAAGGCTCACGGTCCTTGACCGTTTACTTGGGGCAATTCTATAAGGCGCAATGTTTTACAGAAAGTCGTACAGTATTAATGTAGTAAAAACAAAAATCTAACTCGTCGTTATCGATGCCCGGTGTGGATCGTTCTTCGATGCGTAGGGTCGTCGTCGGCGCTAGAACCTCGATATCAGAAGTTTTCAGAGCAGAGCGCTTGAGCGAAGATTTTTGAGGCGTTGGAAAATTGTGTCTGGAAGGCTTGGGGGTCGAGCCCCTTTTATAGTGCACCTGGGGGCGCCCGGGACGCTGGGGGCGCCCTCCACATGTCTCTGGATCCGCAAACCTTCATCCGGAACTCGGTCAGCCCTTATCCCTCCAGGATCGGGCTCGAGGTTTGATGGGGGAGCCCGGGACACAGGGGGCGCCCTGCTTGACTTGATCATGCTGGCTTCTCGGCTAACTTCAATCCAATTGCTTCATTGTCTTGGACCCAGGGCGCCCGAGGCATCCGGGACGCCCGCGAGCACTGGGGCGCCCGGGAGCTTGGGGGTGCCTGGCCCAGTGAGCTTCCGAAGTGTTTTCTTGCTCAACTCTTGTTTGGCTTTGACCTTGGGCGCCCGGGACCTCCCGGGCACCTAACTCAGCTGCTACCCCTCTCCTTTGGGGCGTTCTGAGCTGCAGAAACTTGTTCCTTCGGTCCTGCATCCAGGATTAGTACCAAACAAAACAAAGCAATAATGTTAGTGAATTTTACAGTCGTAGTTGTCTTGGTTCTGACTTTGGGTCTCCAAAATGGAACCCTAGGTCGAACCAACGCCTACTGTTCCCTCGACGGGGAACGCGTCCTCACCTACTCCTCTCAGAAGAATTTACCTGTTGCCAACCGGTTCCTCCGGTTGGACTTTTGCCTAGTAGTCCTTCGCCAGGTGCCTAGCAGTCCTTCGCTAGGTCTTCGACTCCTAGCAGCCCTTCGCTAGGTGCCCAGCAATCCTTCGCCTGGTGCCTAGTAGTCCTTCGCTAGGTCTTCGACTCCTAGCAGCCCTTTGCTAGGTGCCCAGCAATCCTTCGCCAGGTCTTCGGTGCCTAGCAGTCCTTCGCCGAGTGCCTAGCAGTCCTCGCTAGGTCTTCAATCTGTACACTTAAGTAACATATTAGATCACACATAATACTTAACTTTTGAACCCTTTGCCATTATCAAAACCATGGTTTGACTTGGGTGGCATCTGCACCAACAATCTCCCCCTTTTTGATTTATGGCAACCCAGTTCAAAAAGTTAAGTTAATAACAAACAGGTGAAATACCGGTTTAGTTTCCTCCCCATGGAAGAAATCTCCCCCTAGGTTTTTCAAAGGTTCGTGGGGTTTGAAAATTTCTAAGTCTAAAAATGGAATTGATTTTCAACACTTAGAACATTTTTTTTTGAAAAGAAGTTTTAGAAAACATTTTCCAACACAACATTTTGGCTCGGCACTTGGAAAATTTATACTTGGAAAAAAAAATTAAGTCAATAGCTTAGTAGAAAATTTTCTAAACATCTTTTGAAGGTTTTTTTATTACTAAAGGAATTTTTGAAATAATTTCAATCTCTTTAGTATTTTAGAAACTTTTTACTTAGCAACATTTCTATTTAAGATAAGTACTTAGAAAAAGTTTTGAACATTGCTTAAGTTTAAGTACTTAGAAACACTTTTGAAAACAGCTTGGGTTATGTACTTAAAGACAGTTTTGAAAAAGAACAGTTTTGAAGGCAACTTAGTTTAAGTACTTTTTGAAGAAAGGATAAAATTTTGAAAATTTAAATTAAGTACTTAAAGACAGTCTTGAAAGAAAACAGTTTTGAAGGCTTAAAGATAGTTTTGAAAAAAAAAATAGTTTTGAGGATAAAGTTTTGAAATTTTAAATTTTGAAAACAAGTTTTAATTTTCAAATCTTCTCTCCTTTTCAATCTCTCCCCTTTGCCAAACAAAGCAAAATAGCAAAAAAATTGCATTACAATATAGTAAAAGAATAATGTGTTGTACTGAACCAATTCAAGATATAAATTTGACCAAATCAATTTGAATTACCTCTTTCGGGTCCTGTCTAACCCAATTAACTACTTACTAACTGTTATAAATAATAGTTTTCGCTAGGGTTAGTCAAGTTAAGTGTTTTGTTCAAGTTAGATTTTCTAAGCTTGACACTTAACCTGATTACCGTTTAATTTATATTTTATGCCCCAATTACTGCAGATGCACTGACTTAAAGCATCTTGAATTAAGGCAAAGACCTAAACATCTCAACCCATTCTAGGTTATTAGTCAAAAGTACCCTAAGGTGCTTGTGAGATGCTGGCTTCTAGATCTATAGGTGCATGCAGTTCTAGGGTTAGGGCCTAAGCTAATTCCATTTGCGAAAAAGCCCTAGTTTTGAAGGGGGTAATTTTTCTTAAGAAAAAGTAATTCGAAAAATGATTTTTTAAAATTGCAAAAAGATATTTCAAACTAAGTAAAAACTGATTTTAACATCAAGTAAAGCAGTTTAAAAAAACATAAGAGTAGAGTAAGCCTATTCTACCAAACATAACCCTAACTGCCTAACTGATAAAAGACAGATAATCAAGTAAGCATCAAGCAACTAGATAAGATTAGTGCATAGAAGTCAACTGGTCAAAACAAGGACCAGCACAGTCAAACACGAGTCAACCATAGTATAATAAGTCAACTAGGGTCTAAGAGGAGGGGCCCAGAGGAAAAAATGGACCGGGCTACCAAGAGTGGAACAGTGACATCATCTCATTATACCGCGCGTCGTTGGTCTCTCGATTGGCCCTGAGGGCGTTCATATACTCCATGTGTCGGGCCTGATTTACCTCCATTTCTTCCTCATGATTTGCCTCCACTTCTTCCCGGAGGCTGTGGATCTCAGTCTCAAGCAGTGTCAGTGTCTCGCCAAACATCGGAGGTGCGGGCTCGTCTATGTGCTCCCCAGCCTCGGCCGCGAGATCAGCTACGTCGACTTCTACCTCCTCGTCGGAGTCGATCTGGACTCTGGCTCGCTGACGTCTCCACGATAAAACCCCGGTACCCGAGACCTCTATACCTGCTAGGGAAAAGTTCCTAAAACCTATCTCATCAAATTCAGTCATCGCGGTCATCTCTCCATCGATAATGTTACGACCGTGATGATGAAGAATGGAGGTGATGATGTGGCAGTAAGGGGTGCGTACCCACCCTTGAGTGGTAACACTGGACGCATATAGAATCGTGTGGAACATGTGGAGTCCAATATCGATATCAAGATGATGGATCAATGCGTATAGAAGGAAGGTGTGGAATGGTCGCATGGTAGCGACGTCTCTCATGGATAAAGGTAAAATGCAACGGACTAAAACACTATAAAGAGCATAGTCCTGGACCTGAAGGTCAATAGACTGAAATCGTCTAGCCAAAGGGTTTCTAGCATCCCTATAAAAGTAGGAGTATAGAGTGTCTAGGTCGATGTGAGAGTAAGGAGCATCAAAAGGAGGATCTCGAGGAGGATAGCAGCAAAAGGTGGACCGAGAGAGTCGTAGTCCAAGAAATTGGTTGAGCAACGAAGGTGTGATTGTCAAGGGCATCCCTTGAACGATGGTGACAAACATAAGATCTTTCTGTATAACTATGTCGTTATAGAATTCTGCACATAAGGTTATGTTAATTGGATGAGTGCAGAATACAATGTTGTCTAGTTGGTAAAAGTTGATGACATTCATGGCCAATGGACAAGATTGAGTGAAGAATTGCCTATTTAGGTAACTCGTTTTTATAGGTTTATATGTAGTTTGAGCAAATTTATTGTAAAGTTCCAAGGTTGGGAACCTAGGGTCGGGGCTAGGTTCGGTACCGGGGTTTGATTGGTTTGCTTGGTGTTTTCTAAGATAAGAAGCATGCGTTTAAAGGAAAGGAATTAAGAAAAATAATTTTAAATGCGTAAGAAAAATTATACCGAGTAGCCGCTCGGGGAGGCATGGTCGAGGTGAAGTGGTTGAAGGCACGAGAGGGTCATTCGGTCGCCTTGGAAGGAGAAGAGTTGGTGAAGAGAGGTGTTTTGGGTGTGGCAAAATGAAGAGCTTTCGGGTGGTTTATATAGCAGTGTTAGCTAGGGCGCCCAGGACAGATGGTTACTGCTTTTAGCAGTGACCTTCTGTTGGACGGGGGCGCCCGTGATGGCCCGGTTGCCCAAAGTCAGACCAAAACTGCCACATGTAGTTTTTGGTGTCTTGACCATGTCCTTGGGGGGCGCCCGTGATGACCCGGGCGCCCTGGTTAGGTAGACACGGCAGTTTTTTTGCCTTGACCGAAGTGAAAGAGATGGGGGGCGCCCGAGGAGTCATGGGCACCTGGCCTAGGTAGGAATTGACAATTTTGATGCGTTGTTGACCAGTTTGAGCATTTGACCATGGTTTAATTATTTTGACCATGGTTTGACTACTTTGACCATGGTTTGACTACTTTAACCATGGTTTGACTAGTATTAAACCAAGCAATAATTAGGTCAACTCTGTTCTAAAATACCGGATTTAATGTTTGTATTAAACAACAATACAGGGATCGAATGAATTTTAGTTAAGTTAAATTTCACCATCTCACCCATTCTAGGGTTATCAATCACGTTTGCCTTAAGGGTTTTTGTGAGACAGGTTTTGGATAGATAGAATTATTTTGAAAAATCATGATTTATTTTGAGAAAGTTAAATTAATTTTGAAAATAATTGTTTTGAATTTATTTTGAAAAAGAGTGTTTGAATCTACAATTGACTGAAAATTTGTGTTAGATTTGGATTTGACAAAGAATAATTTGAATTTGAATTTCAAAAATTGGGTTCCAGGTCTTGGCGAGGCAGTAGACCTTCTTTGGTCGTAGCCTTATTGGATCATCAACCCTTTCCTTGACAAAGCCTTTTAATGAAATTTCATTTTCAAAATTACTTTTTGAAAAATTCTGGTCTAACTAGTTTGGGTCTTAAATTGGTAGCTTCGTCTAATTTCACCAGTCTAAAGAGACCATGTAGTGTGTACTTGATTTTATTAGAAGAGGCTTCCCTAACGTACTATCATCTCACTGCCACCCAATACTAGGTTGTTCAAATCACAGTTAATTAGTTCAGTCCTTAATCTAACCAGTCCTAAATCTAAGCATGATAAATTACAGAAAATAAATAAACAAGCAATCATGCAATTTAAAACAAAATAGAAATTTATCTAACTATGAAAATTATTTTTAATTTGGCTCCCCCTAGACTAAAGCCACGATAATGGTTTGGCAATATGTGAATCTTGTCCTTGGGGATCCAATCCTGATTTGATCCAGTTTATTTGTTCAGGCACAGTTTGGGTACCCATGCCTGAATTTTAGGTCTAGACTGATTCAGTACAGCATAGTATGATCTTTGTCTAGACTTGGTTCGATAGCCTAACCCGGATCGATTTAGAACCGACTCCTATTTTCCAAGGATCATGTCAATACCCTTGGAACCAGAAGTGAACCGTTCTAAGGCTGCTCTAAGGTCCTTGACTTGAGTTTTCAAGGAGGAGTTCTCTTTTTCATGTTTTTCAACTTGAGTAGAGGTTCCTTCTTGAACCTTCTCAGTTAAGGATCCAGAGTCAGCTCCCTCTTTAAGGTGTTTTACTTCATGTCGGCGGGACTTGACTCGGATTTTGGCTTTCGCCAAGTCGTGAGAAAGATACGCAATTAATTCGGATAATTGACTTTTAGAAACCCCACTTACAGTGATTTCACCATCCTTTGAAAACGTGAGCTTTCAGTCTTCCGACTCCGATTCTGATTCGGTTTCGATTTCTTCTGAGGCCGTCAGAGCGAGCAAGTTTGATTGTGGGGCCTCTTCTTCTTCTTCGGACGAGGATTCGTCCCACATTGCCTGAAGAGCCTTCTTCTTTCTTGTCTTCTTTGTTTCCTTCAGATTGGGCATTCCGTCTTATAGTGACCCTTCATTTTGCACTCGTAACAGGTCACATTTGGTTTGTTCTTCTCATTTGAAGGTTCAGCTGGTTCTTCCTTTCTTCGGCTGGCTTTCCTTCTGTTGGTCTGGTTTTTTAGTTCTTTGTAGTAGTCCCAAGCTAGCCGAACCAGCTTAGGTCGATCTCCTTCGCATTCTTCTGAGTCGAGTCTGAATCAAACTCGGGTGCAGGTTGAGGTTTCTTCTTGGTCATATTTCCAGTTTTACCTGCAACAAAAGCAATGCCTTTCTCGGCCAGATTGCAGTTAGTCTGTTCATGTAATTCGAGTTCTGAAAATAATTCATCTAGTTTAATTTTAGACAAATCCCTTGAAACTTTGTACGCATCTACCATAGATGCCCACAAAGTATTTCTAGGGAAGGCGTTAAGACCATACCTGATCAGGTCAGGATTCTCTACCTAGTGACCGATGGTGTGTAGACCGTTCATCAGCTCCTGAATTCTGGCGTAGAGCTGAGCTGCAGATTCACTGTTATTCATCTTGATGGTATACAACTTGTTCAGTAGAAGGTCGCTTTTGCTGATTCGGGTGTCGGAGGTTCCTTCGTACAACTCAATTAGCTTACCCCAGAGTTCCTTTGCACTGTTGAATGGACCTACTCGGTTCAGCTCCTCTTTGGTTAGGCTGCATTGAAGTGTTTGAGTTGCTTTGGCATCGGCTTCAATTTTCCTTTTTAGGGCGGTATCCCATTCGGTGTAGGATTGTGGCACTCCGTCAGCATTTTTAGGGATGTCCAAACCAGACTGGATTATTATCCACATGTCCACCTGAGTTTTCAGGTGGACTTCCATCCTACTCTTCCAGTAGGAGAAATCCTCCCCACTAAAGAGTGGTGGTCTGGCTGTACTAAAGCCCTCTTACATGGCCATTTAGGAATTACTGAAAAGAAAGAGAGGAAAAAATATGTCCCAAGACTTTGTCTTGGATTAGCAGTGCGGGAAGAGAAAAGAAAATTTTATCGAGTGGTGTTGTACCAACCTCGATTAACGAAACAAATTCGATTAAAAAAAGAAGAAAAAATCTGAAAAAAAACTCTCAAATTGGTGGTTGCACCATATTTGTGCTTCCCCGCTCTGATACCACTTGTTGGATCGATAGAATACGACAGAGGGGGGGGGTGAATATCGTAAACTGTTTCAGATTATAAAATTAGAGAATGCATAGTGGAAATTAAAACAACAAACGCGAACACAAGATTTTTTACTTGGTTCAGAGTCGCGGTCGGCTCCTACTCCAAGCCCCACGGTCCTTGACCATTTACTGCGGGCAATTCTATAAGGCGCAAAGTTTTATAGAAAGTCATACAGTATTAATGTAGTAAAAACAAAAATCTAACTCTTCATTACCGACGCCCAGTGTGGATCATTCTTCGGTGGGTAGGGTCGTCATCGGTGCTAGAACCTCGAGGTCAGAAGTTTCCGGAGCAGAGCGCTTAAGTGAAGCGTTTTGAGGCGTTGGAAAATTGTGTCTGGAAGCCTTGGGGGTCAAGCCCCTTTTATAGTGCACCTGGGGGCGGCCGGGACGCTGGGGGCGCCGTCCACGTGTCTCTCGATCCGCAAACCTTCATCCGGAACTCGGTCAGCCCTTATCCCTCCAGGATCGGGCTCGAGGTTTGACGGGGGCGCCCGGGACACAGGGGGCACCCTGCTTGACTTGGTCTTACTGGCTTCTCGGCTAACTTGAATCTAATTGCTTCGTTGGCTTGGACCCAGGGCGCCCGAGGCATCCGGAGCACCCGGGAGCACGAGGGGCGCCTGGCCTAGTGAGCTTCCGAAGCGTTTTCTTGCTCAACTCTTGTTTAGCTTTGACCTTGGGCGCCCGGGACCTCCCGGGCGCCTAACCCAGCTGCTGCCCCTCTCCTTTGTGGCGTTCTGAGCAGCAGAAACTCGTTCCTTCGGTCCTGCATCCAGGGTTAGTACCAAACAAAACAAAGCAAGAATGTTAGTGAATTTTACAGCCGTAGCTATCTTGGTTCTAACTTTGGGTCTCCAAAATGGAACCCTAGGTCGAACCGACGCCTACTGTTCCCTCGACAGGGAACGCGTCCTCACCTACTCCTCTCAGGAGAATTTACCTGTTGCCAACCGACTCCTCCGGTTGGACTTTTACCCAGCAGTCCTTCGCCAGATGCCTAGCAGTCCTTCGCCAGGTCATCGACTCCTAGCAGCCCTTCGCTAGGTGCCCAGCAATCCTTTGCCAGGTCTTCGGGACCAAGCAGTCCTTCGCCTGGTGCCCAGCTATCCTTCGCTAGGTCTTCAACTCCAAGTAGCCCTTCACTAGGTGCCCAGCAATCCTTCGCCAGGTCTTCGGTACCAAGCAGTCCTTCGCCTGGTGCCTAGCAGTCCTTCGCTAGGTCTTCAATCTGTACACTTAAGTAACATATTAGATCACACATAATACATAACTTTTGAACCCTTTGCCATTATCAAAACCAAGGTTCGACTTGGGTGCTTTCTGCACCAACACTAAGTCCTAATCATGGATTGGGCACTAAGTCTTGTCCCACGGTTGGGCACCTAAGACATGACCGAGGGTTGGGCACTAAGATTTGGTTCGAGGAATTGAGCACTAAGTCGTGGCCGAGGGTTGGGCACCGAAGACCTGGTTCGAGGAATTGGGCATGAAGACTTGGCCAAGGGTTGGGCACCGAAGTCCTGGACTTAGGGTTTGGGCACGAAGTCTTGGTCCGAGGGATTGAGGAACTTAGCTAAGCGATGACTAAAGACAGAAGTAGAGACGGGTTGAGGGTCGAACGTCTTTAGATCCGAGAGTATCGAAGGCTAAGCTAAAGTCCACCCGAATGGACTGGGTGACAACCGTCTCCTGAAAGGAGTAGGTGAAAGGCGCGTTCCCGGGGGTGGGAACTTGTGTCGGTTCGACCTAAGGTTTCGTGGAAATCCGATGTCAGAACCATGTCCTTAAGGTTAAGATTGTATGTGTATTTGCCTTGTTTTCATGCATCTTGCAGGTACCTAAAAGTGGAGACAAAGCAGGCAAAAGGCTGGAAAAAGGAGGCCCTAGGCGCCCATATCAATGGGGGCTCCCGAATGGAATTAGGCACCCTGGTTAAGAAGCTTATTAGCTATTGCGAGTTTAGCGTGAGGATGAGCTTTGACAAAGCCCTTTAAGGCGCCCCCATCAACACAGGCACCCCAATGAAGCCTATAAAAGGGGCTTCGACCCCAAGGATCAGAACACAACTTCCAAACACGATTTTAAGCTTCTAAAGTGACGACAAAGCGCTAACGACAAAGCTCTATGACTGGGAGGCTCCAGGAGGAAGGGCGCGATACTTCGGAGGTCCAGATCGGCCGAGCTTCAAATCTTGTTTGTTCGGTGTGCTTTTATTATTCCGCACTCAATTTACTATATTTCTTGTTGTAATTATTGCGGTGTAAGATGAGTTTCTCCGCCTCCGGAAAGTCCGGAAAGTAGACAATTAGTGGACAGGCGTTCCCATGCTTAGGCCTTGGACATACTGACCCTGGGGGTCGGGAACCAAGTAAAATCCCGCGTGCAATCTATCGTTGTTTTGTCTTTTATTTTTTTGTTTTCCGCTGTGCTACTAATGCTCTGTTTAGAACGAATCTGAAAAGCTTACGATTTACCGCGAAGATTTTTAATGGTCGATATTCACCCCCCCCTCTATCGACGGTACCGGTCCAACACTCCCTTCCTGGATGTCATGTGAACGACGATCTACCGGGAACCGAGATCACCAAGGCGACCAATCAATCACGCTTTCTTCTTCTCTCCTAGCCGAACCAAACCCTAGCCAAGGGTTAGTGTTGCCGGCCCTTTGCTCCCTTCTCCCTTGCGCCGCCGACAAACAGCAGCCACCAAGGTGCCACCGGCCAACTGCTAACCTCGAGAAGGAAGTGGAGAAGAAGATGGAGAGGAAAGAGCCCCTCCTACCAGCCCAAACCCTAATCGCAACCTATCCCTTCTCATCTTTGCGCCGCCAGCGCCGAGCCTCCTTGCACCACCTCCTTCCGGCCGTCGGTCCCTCCTTTCTCACCGATGCTCACCAAAAAGGAGAGGAGACTCTCCTCTCCTTGTCTAGTGGTGCTTGCTCACGGTAGACTTAAGGGAGGAAGAAGAAAACAAGAGGTTGATCACCTCTTGTTGTCGTGACCTAGGAGAGAGAAGGAGAGGAGAGGAGAAAAAATATTTGGGTTGGATGATTAACCTTGGTTTCTTGATCTCATAGGGTATTTATAGGGCTAAGGTAGGGACCAAGAGGAGGAGTTGTGTTGGGGCAATCGACCCTATGATATGGAGGATCATGATGTTTTGATGTGTGTGGGCAATATGGTTATGTTAGGGGTTGCTGTTGGACTAATATGTGTACATGAGTATGCAGGTGTACAGGTACACATAGACTTGGTTGATGTCTTCGGGTGAAGGATGTCATGGAGGCAAGCTGGAGGCTTGCGTGCGCATTCGAGGGACCGTTGGATAGGAGGGACGATGAGCCGAGGGACGCGGACTTCGAGGCGTATATGAAGGGTGGCATGGAGGCAAGCTGGAGGATTGCGTGCGCATCCGAGGGACGAGGGCCGAAGATGAAGAGGGAATGAAGGTAACAGTCGAGGCTGCTGGTGAAGAGTCAATCGGGTTGTAACGGTCTGAGTATGAGTGTTTGCACTCAGGGGCTAAGCCAGGAGGGTTCGAGTGTAGAGTGAAATGTACTCAGGGAGTGTAACCCTAGGCTTAGGTTCGGACCAGTCGACTGCCCCAGGGGCAGTCGACTCGTGTAGGCTGGATCAGGCTGACAGATTTGAACATTGTACTGTAACGGTCGAATCTGAGTGGGACCGGTCGACTGCCCTAGGGGCTGTCGACTGGTAGCGGCTGTTTCATATTCGAGCCCTATTTAAAGGGTCTCGTTTCCTACTTTCTTCTCTTGACGAAACAAGCTTGGTTAAGGCTTGTTAGTAGTCTTTGGTGCTCAGAGTGTTGTCCGAGTTTGTGGCGAGGTTTCTCCACCCATAAGGAGCGACAAGAGCTAGCCGGAGGTTATCCGGGGATTGATCCACCGACAGATTCTTAGATTAGTCACCCGTCCGGGGTGGATACCAAGTAAATCTAGTTTGTTAGCATTGTTCTCTATTGGTTAGTTTATTTTTATTGTATTTCCGCTTGCGCAACTAACCTTGTAGGAACAAAGAACCGAAGATTCACTATTCACCCCCTCTAGTAACTGCATTCGATCGTACAAGTTGGATCTTGGCCCACCAATGGATCTAAACCCGATCCATTAATTAAGATCCATTTTACTAAAGGATCTTAATTGAACTTCCACACCAACCCCCATATTTCCATATGGGCTCCACATATTACGAGTCGTCCATCCCCCCGTGTTTAAGGTATCAAATGCCCATTAATTAATTTAAATTACTGATAATTCAAATTAATTAACTTTTGGGTCCTTGACTAGTACCACTCAACCTTATCATCATGTCGATTCAAATCCACCTGCAGGGTTTAGCATGATGAACCTTTTGAGCTCATCAAGGGGGCATCATCAACCCGACTCACCAGGACACAGATTCTGTCAATAATCAACAGCACATCATATTATTAATATTATCTCCCAACTTACCGGGCCTATCGATCTAACAGAATAGATTTCACCCATTGGTAAATCAAAAAAATAATAATTAATAATATATGCCCGTTATTATATCGGGATTAAGGGATCGTACTCCATAATAAAATCCTGAGGTCCTATCCAATTATCGAGTCAGTATAAATTGGATAACCTCAGGTTTTGGTCCTGCTCAATGTACTCAAAGCACGCTAGTGTAATTCTATGGTCAAGACCAACCACACCTAATTACATTACATCTATCCCAATGGGTTGTCCAATTCTATCTCGGTTGTGAGCCTCTATTTATACTAAGCAAGGAACTGATAACATGATCTTTCGTGTGACACCACACACCATGTTATCTACAATGCAAAGTAATTGGACTTCATGCATGTACTAATGTAAACAGGCACCTAGTGTAGTTGTGATTCTCTTTTCAAAATGAAGATGTTCATATAAAGAAATTCATGACTTTCAATATACACATCTTACAAGACCAAGCCTAAGTACCCCGGTCATCCACAGCACTGTGAGATATTAGGTTTTTTTATTCTTGGTTGGGAGTCTGTGTAACGACCCGAAAAATTCTCTTAATATTTTCTTAAAGTATTAAGCATGTTTAAATAATTTTTCAAGGGACCTAGAAATATTAAGGAGAACTTTGGCCTAGAAAATCCACGTTTTCTCATTTAAATTGAGAAAACTAAGTACCAATGAGCTTTAAATGGCCTCCAAAAATGGATATTAATTAGATAAAATTAATATAAATTAGGTAAAATTAATACAAATATAAAAGAATTTTATTTAGGAATATTGGCATAATTATGGGTGATTTTAGGGGGATTTTCGGAATTTAAGAAATAAAAATAATAAAATAAATGAAATGAAAATAAAATAAAATAAAAATAAAGGTGCATGAGCCAAGGATTGAACCTTGGACCTCTTGTACAACTATGTAAGCCTTAACCAACTCACCTAGCAAGGGATTTCTATGAGGAAATGAAGTGGATATAAGTTGAGATTAAGAAGAAGATGAAGAGTCATGGAGAGACTCTTCATTCACCACCTTAATGGGTTATAAAGAGGGGGGTTTTTGGAGTTATTCTCTTCTCTCCATCAATTGCATTCTCTTCCTCCTTCTTTCTCATCCGAGACGAAATCTACAAGGGAGATTTTCCCTTGGGAAAACTCCACAAGAAGGTCCTACCACCAAGATCTAAAGGTTTCCTAAGGTTCCAAGGCTAGGGGTGATCAAGAGACAACAAGTCTTCCTTCTTCTTCCCATCTAAGGTCTAAAAATCAAGAAACCCCAAAGTAAGACTCCCTCACCTGTGGTATAATAGTTCCCTCTGATTTTTATGATTTTTAGTATGATATAGTGGTTGGATTTCGAATTAGATGTTGAAAGGAAAGAAAACCAAGACCCTCATGTTTAAGGGTTTCGGCCACCTTGATTTTTAGGTCTAAAAATATGATAAAAATCTGTATAATGCTATTTAAAGTTCCCTGATGATGTTTAGCAGTTAAGTATAATTTTTGGGAATTTTTGGAGTAACCTAAGACACCTTAAGGTTTCGGACAACATGAAAGGAACCAAACTAAGAACCCTAAGTTTAAGGGTTTCGGCCACCATGATTTATAGGTCTATAAATATGATAAAAATCTGTATAATACTATTTAATGTTCCCTGATGATGTTTAGAGGTTAAGTATAATTTTTGGGAATTTTTGGAGTACCCTATGACACCTTAAGGTTTCGGACAACATGAAAGGAACCAAACTAAGAACCCTAAGTTTAAGGGTTTCGGACACCATGATTTATAGGTCTATAAATATGATAAAAATATGTATAATGCTATTTAATGTTCCATGATGATTTTTAGAGGTTAAGTATAATTTTTGGGAATTTTTGGAGTACCCTATGACACCTTAAGGTTTCGGCCAACATGAAAGAAGCAAAACCAAGACCCCTAGGATTGAGGGTTTCGGCCACCATGATTTTAAAGTCTATAATCATGCCAAAAATCTTTATAATGTTATTTAATGTTCCCTTATGATGTTTAGAGGTTAAGTATAATTTCTGGAAATTTTTGGAGTACCCTAGGACACCCTAGGGTTTCGGCCAACATGAGAGAAACAAATCAACACCCTAGAGACCCTATGGGTTTCGGCCACCATGGTTTAGGGTTCAAAAATGATGCTAAAAATCTTGATAATGTTTTATAATGTTCTCTTATGAGGTTTAGGAATTAAATATAATTTTTAGAAATTTTTGGGGCACCCTAGGATACCCTAGGGTTTCGGCCAACAACAAGACCTCATGGGTGGAGATTGGGTCTAAAACCCCAAGCATGTGTTTGATGTATTAACATGATATAAGAGAGATGGAGGGTGTTTATGTGAATGTTTCACATAGCTTTGAGACCCTATAGGTTTCGACCAAGTACCCTAATAGGGTGGGAAGTTAGGACTTATTTCAAGTAAGGGCCCCAATGGCCCTATGGTAAGGTATGGTTGATGTTTCAGCAATTGATTTGGGGTTTTAATGGAATTTTTCCATACCCCCATGGCCTTGAAGTTTTGGTCGAGAGCAAGTTTAGGGTTAAAGGATTATGGTTGGGCTTAAGTAGGGAACCAAAGGGGTTCCTATGGCCTAGTATATGTGTATGAGTTACCAAGATATATGTTTAAGTAAGATGGAAGAAGTTCTATGTTAACTAAACCTTTAGTTTGTATGTCATGAATTATAGGATAAGTCATAGATGTTTAGACATGTACCATGATTTGTGAATAATATGTAAGTATGCCATGTCTTATGAATGATGAATGATATGTCATGTTTATGAATGATATGCCATGTTTATGAATGTTTATGAATGATATGCCATGTTTATGAAGGATATGCCATGTTTTATGAATAAGATGTAAGTATGCCATGTTTTATGAATAAGGTTAAAGTACATGCCTTTAGGGCATAATGATGATGTTAAGTATGATGAATGAATGATGATGAATGACAAGTATGATGAATGAAAAATGATGCTTATGTCTTTAAGACATAAATATGCTAAACGACACAGTCTATGGTTGACGGTACGACGGTCTAAAGGACCGGTAAATGGGCCGGTAGACGGGCCGAGCCGTAACAAGTATGCTATGTTAAGTATGCCATGAATGTCTCATGAATGATGAAGCATGTAAAGTATTTTATTTTATGAATGGGCTTGTACCGGACCGAAGTATGGGTCCAAGGGATGGGAACCTTAAGAACGCCCCGGTTCTGGACTACCGACTATGCTGTCCACGGTTCTGGCACTACCGAAGCTGTGCAACAGGGATGGGCACCTTAAGAACGCCTCGGTTCGGGGACTACCGACTATGCTGTCCTTACCCTAGTAGGTCGAGGCTAGCTACCTCGTATTTACTTAGGGATGCGCGCTTATGATGTATGTATGTGGTACAAGCCAGGGCCCCAATGATATGATGAATATGTTTAAGCATTTAAAAGTATGTTTTTAAAGATTAAGCATCCTTATATATATATATGCATTTGCCACATGCATCCATCCATGTTATGCATTATGTTAGGAAAAGTATGTTCATGAAAGGTATGTTTATGAAGGTATGGTTATGCCATGATTTATTTATGTTTATGCCATGATGTAATTATGTTTATGCCATGATTTATTATGTTTATGCCATGATTTATTTATGTTTATGCCATGATGTAATTATGTTTATGCCATGATTTATTTATGTTTATGCCATGATGTAATTATGTTTATGCCATGATTTATTTATGTTTATGCCATGATGTAATTATGTTTATGCCATGATTTATTTATGTTTATGCCATGATGTAATTATGTTTATGCCATGATTCATTTATGTTTATGCCATGATTTAATTATGTTATGCTAAGTTAGAATGCCATGATTTTATTTATGTTTATGCTAAGTTAGAATGCCATGATATTTTGCTAGTTTAGGATACCATGATTTAATTATGTTTATGTTAAGTGAGATTGCCATGATTTTATTTATATTCATGCTAGATAGGGTGTCATGATTTAATTATATTTATGCTAAGTTAGAATGCCATGATCTTATTTACGCCCATGTTAATTTTGAAGCCATGATTTAAGTAGGTTTGTGCTAAGATAGAATGCCATGATTTTATTTAGGTTCATGCTAGGAATGGTGGTGAGGTTATGTTTATTATGTTAGGTCTATGCCAAGTATTATGTCATGCTATGAATGTTTACGATGTTGATGTCTATGTCAAGTATTATGCTATGCCATGAATGTCTTATGGTTATGTTTATGTCATGCTATGAATGTGATGAAGCTATGGCTATGTCATGATGAAAGTATGCTATGTGATGATAAGGCTTATGTTCTAAGTAAAGCACTAAGTATGCTAATGTTTCATATGCTCATGATAATTGATGAATGGTTTTAGTGAGTAGGA
>JAGFNQ010005033.1:0-24576 GCA_024364735.1 Boesenbergia rotunda | reverse complement strand
GATTCCGTTACTTCGTTGGTTAGTTTCCTTTCTTCTCTTGATCTTCTTTGTTGTGCCTTCCGAGAATCTAGTAGTTCTCGTCGGCACAAAACTCATGACTTTGCGAAGTCATCCCGAAGAGAACTCGGCGTGGACGCGAATAGAGGCGGAGCTTCCAAGGGATGCTACGGTTGGATCTCGTCCCTTACTTCGAGTTACGCGAGGTACTTGGTAAATTAGTTTACCTTTCCGCAAAGTTTTATTTTATGATTATGTCAACACACCATAAGATTGCATGCTAGATACGAAGTTAAAATAATTTAGGAAATTATTTTATGCAAATTCTTCCACTGCACGCAAAAATTTAAAATTTTACGAACTCGTATCCTTGTCGACATGCACCCGGTCCCAACACCGTAAACGAAAGGTGATCTTTCAACTTGAGGCAGATTCTATGTTCGAATTTATCGGAGAGCCGAGAAAAAGAACCAGGGAATTTTTAATCGACTCTCAAGCACAGAAGATGATAGATAAGGGATACACTGGATTCTAGCACATGTGGTTGACGTAAGTCAAACCAAGGACCAGAAGCTAGAAGATGTTAGGGTTGTAGGTAATTATCCAGAGGTATTCCCAGATGGATTACCAGGATTAGCTCCTGATAGAGAAGTAGAATTCGAGATCGAATTGGTTTCTGGTACTACCCCGTTTCCCAAGGCACCTTACCGTATGGCAAGGTCAACGGTTTGAGGAATTCACCTGGGAACGTGAGGACGCGCTGAGACGCAGGTACCCAGAGATATTCTAAGTTCGAGGACGAACATTCACGAAGTATGGGGGATTGTAACGACCCGGAAAATTCTCTTAATATTTTCTTAAAATATTGAGCATGTCTAGATAATTTTCCGAGGAACCTAGAAATATTAAGGAGAACTTTGGCCTAGAAAATCCATGTTTTCTCATTTAAATTGAGAAAACTAAGTACCAATGAGCTTTAAATGGGCTCCAAAAAATAGATATTAATTAGGTAAAATTAATATAAATTAGGTAAAATTAATATAAATATAAAAGAATTTTATTTAAGAATATTGGCATAATTATGGGGGATTTTAGGGGGGATTTTCGGAATTTAGGGAATAAAAATAATAAAATAAATGAAATAAAAATAAAATAAAAATAAAGGTGCATGGGCCAAGGATTCAACCTTGGACCTCTTGTACAACCATGAATGCTTTAATCAACTCACCTAGCAAGGAATTCTTATGAGTAAATGAAGTAGAGGGAGGTTAAGAAGTAGAAGGAGATGAAGGGTCATGGAGAGACTCTTCATTTGCCTCTTTAAAGGAGCTATAAAGAGGGGGTTTGGGGGGTTACTTCTCTTCATCATCAAGTGCATTTGCTCCCCTCCTCCCTCCTCATTCTAGCCGAAACTCTAAGGAAGAGTTCTCCCTTGGAAAAGCTTCCACCAAGGCTCCATCACCCAAGATCTAAAGTTCTTACAAGGATCCAAGGACTAGGTGTGGTCAAGAGACATCAAGTCTTCTTCCTTCTCTCCATCCAAGGTCAAAAATTTAGAAACCCCAAGGTAAGACTCCCTCACCTGTGGTATAATAGTTCCCTCTGATTTTTATGATTTTTAGTATGATATAGTGGTTGGATTTCGAATTAGATGTTGAAAGGAAAGAAAACTAAGAACCCTAAGTTTAAGGGTTTCGGCCACCATGATTTATGGGTCTATAAATATGCTAAAAATCTGTATAATGCTATTTAATGTTCCCTGATGATGTTTAGAGGTTAAGTATAATTTTTGGGAATTTTTGGAGTACCCTAAGACACCTTAAGTTTTCGGACAACATGAAAGGAACCAAACTAAGAACCCTAAGTTTAAGGGTTTCGGCCACCATGATTTATAGGTCTATAAATATGATAAAAATATGTATAATGCTATTTAATGTTTCCTGATGATTTTTAGAGGTCAAGTATAATTTTTGGGAATTTTTGGAGTACCCTAAGACACCTTAAGGTTTCGGACAACATGAAAGGAACCAAACTAAGAACCCTAAGTTTAAGGGTTTCGGCCACCATGATTTATAGGTCAATAAATATGATAAAAATCTGTATAATTCTATTTAATGTTCCCTGATGATTTTTATAAGTTAATTATAATTTTTGGAAATTTTTGGAGTACCCTAAGACACCTTAAGGTTTCGGCCAACATGAAAGAAGCAAAACCAAGACCCCTAGGATTGAGGGTTTCGGCCACCATGATTTTAAAGTGTATAATCATGCCAAAAATCTTTATAATGTTATTTAATGTTCCCTTATGATGTTTAGAGGTTAATTATAATTTCTGGGAATTTTTGGAGTACCCTAGGATACCCTAGGGTTTCGGCCAACATGAGAGAAACAAATCAACACCCTAGAGACCCTATGGGTTTCGGCCACCATGGTTTAGGGTTCAAAAATGATGCTAAAAATCTGGATAATGTTTTATAATGTTCTCTAATGAGGTTTAGGAATTAAATATAATTTTTAGGAATTTTTGGGGCACCCTAGGATACCCTAGGGTTTCGGCCAACAACAAGACCTCATGGGTGGAGATTGGGTCTAAAACCCCAAGCATGTGTTTGATGTATTAACATGATATAAGAGAGATGGAGGGTGTTTATGTGAATGTTTCACATAGCTTTGAGACCCTATAGGTTTCGTCCAAGTACCCTAATAGGGTGGGAAGTTAGGACTTATTTCAAGTAAGGGCCCCAATGGCCCTATGGTAAGGTATGGTTGATGTTTAAGCAATTGATTTGGGGTTTTAATGGAATTTTTCCATACCCCCATGGCCTTGAAGTTTCAGTCGAGAGCAAGTTTAGGGTTAAAGGATTAGGGTTGGGCTTAAGTAGGGAACCAAAGGGGTTCCTATGGCCTAGTATATGTGTATGAGTTACCAAGATATATGTTTAAGTAAGATGGAAGAAGTTCTATGTTAACCAAACCTTTAGTTTGTATGCCATGAATTATAGGATAAGTCATAGATGTTTAGACATGTACCATGATTTGTGAATAATATGTAAGTATGCCATGTCTTATGAATGATGAATGATATGTCATGTTTATGAATGATATGCCATGTTTATGAATGTTTATGAATGATATGCCATGTTTATGAAGGATATGCCATGTTTTATGAATAAGATGTAAGTATGCCATATTTTATGAATAAGGTTAAAGTACATGCCTTTAGGGCATAATGATGATGTTAAGTATGATGAATGAATGATGATGAATGACAAGTATGATGAATGAAAAATGATGCTTATGTCATTAAGGCATAAATATGCTAAACGGCACGGTCGATGGTTGACGGTACGACGGTCGAAAGGACCGGTAAATGGGCCGGTAGACGGGCCGAGCCGTAACAAGTATGCTATGTTAAGTATGCCATGAATGTCTCATGAATGATGAAGCATGTAAAGTATTTTATTTTATGAATGGGCTTGTACCGGACCGAAGTATGGGTCCAAGGGATGGGCACCTTAAGAACGCCCCGGTTCTGGACTACCGACTATGCTGTCCACGGTTCTTGCACTACCGAAGCTGTGCAACAGGGATGGGCACCTTAAGAACGCCTCGGTTCGGGGACTACTGACTATGCTGTCCTTACCCTAGTAGGTCGAGGCTAGCTACCTCGTATTTACTTAGGGATGCGCGCTTATGATGTATGTATGTGGTACAAGCCAGGGCCCAATGATATGATGAATATGTTTAAGCATTTAAAAGTATGTTTTTAAAGATTAAGCATCCTTATATATATATATATATGCATTTGCCACATGCATCCATCCATGTTATGCATTATGTTATGAAAAGTATGTTTATGAAAGGTATGCTTATGAAGGTATGGTTATGCCATGATTTATTTATGTTTATGCCATGATGTAATTATGTTTATGCCATGATTTATTTATGTTTATGCCATGATGTAATTATGTTTATGCCATGATTTATTTATGTTTATGCCATGATGTAATTATGTTTATGCCATGATTTATTTATGTTTATGCCATGATGTAATTATGTTTATGCCATGATTTATTTATGTTTATGCTAAGTTAGAATGCCATGATATTTTGCTAGTTTAGGATACCATGATTTAATTATGTTTATGTTAAGTGAGATTGCCATGAATTATTTATGTTTATGCTATGTTAGAATGCCATGATATTTTGCTAGTTTAGGATACCATGATTTAATTATGTTTATGTTAAGTGAGATTGCCATGATTTTATTTATATTCATGCTAGTTAGGGTGCCATGATTTAATTATGTTTATGCTAAGTTAGAATGCCATGATCTTATTTATGCCCATGTTAATTTTGAAGCCATGATTTAAGTACGTTTGTGCTAAGATAGAATGCCATGATTTTATTTAGGTTCATGCTAAGAATGGTTGTGAGGTTATGTTTATTATGTTATGTCTAGGCCAAGTATTATGTCATGCTATGAATGTTTACGATGTTGATGTCTATGTCAAGTATTATGCTATGCCATGAATGTCTTATGGTTATGTTTATGTCATGCTATGAATGTGATGAAGCTATGGCTACGTCATGATGAAAGTATCCTATGTGATGATAAGGCTTATGTTCTAAATAAAGCACTAAGTATGCTAATGTTTCATATGCTCATGATAATTGATGAATGGTTTTAGTGAGTAGGAAAGAGTCTTACTAAGCCTGTGTGCTTATAGTCTTATTTTCCTTATACCGCAGATCACGCAAGGGGACAGTAAGGAAGCAGCAGGAGGGCGTCAAAGAATGTGTGTGATAGTGACTTGGCCAAGAGACCATATGTTTGCTGGTCTTATGATAGAACTTTACCTTTACTATTAAATACTTGAATATGACTCTATGACATGATGCTAAAGTATGACATGATGCTAAGTATGACATGATGCTAAAATATGACATGATGCTAAGTATGATATGATGCTAAGTATAAAGTTAATACGTCAAGTTCCCATGTTATGATGCTAGGAATGGTAGTAAGTGCATGTAGGTGTAAGTTTAAAGGTTTCCGCTGTATTACGATGTCTACATGTCCTAAGTATGTATGTTAACGTAACGCCGCTTTATGAAAAAAAAAAGTGGGTGTTACATAGTCTACTAGTAGTTAGGTAAAATAAGCTACCTATAACACTTCTGAAAAACCACCCTTCGTTTACGGCACTCAATAGAAGCACCGTATTTACTCAGAAAGTCCATTCCCATTATAACATCATAGTCCTGCATATCGAGTACTATCAGATCGCAGTAGAGTTCTCTTTCCGCAATTCCGACTGGCACCGCACGCAACACATATGTGGATGTCATTATTTCTCCCGAAGGTAGGGTTATTAAGAACTTGCAATCTAAAACTTGTGGAGACATATCTATCTTCTTAGTGTAGCATGTAGAGATGAACGAGTGTGTTGCCCCAGTATCAAATAATGCAGTAGCATACTGACTGTAAATAAGTATCTGACCTGTGACAACTGTTGAAGCATTCGCAGCATCTTCCTTGGTGATAGAGAAAACCCTGGCATCTGCCATAGTTGATGGGGCCTCCATTCCTTCCTGGTTCATCAGGATACTCTCCGGCTCCGCTTGTATATAATGTAGCTTCGCGGGTGCACCCTGGTACTGAACGAGTTGTTGGGAAGATGCCGGGTTCTTGGTAGGATAGTACGAGGCCATGTGCCCTTCTACTCCGCAGATGAAGCACCGGTTCATACCTTTGTGGCATTCCCCGGGGTGCATTTTCCCGCATGTAGCACATAGGGGAAACCGGGATTGCTTATTTGCTGGGCCCCCTTGGGGGTTGTTCCATGGTTGCCGTTTACCACTCTGGTTTCCTTTCCAATTAGAGTTGGTACTCTGAGGTTTTTGACCCCCTGAGTGTTAATAACAAGGAAGGAACATTAGGAAAAATGAAAGACAACGAATCGAGAATCCCGGAGTGAACTTGATTCTTACTTTCATTTACTGCCTTTCTTTGTTGGTTGATATTGTTCAGGTAAAGTTCGGTGAGTAGGGCACTACTAAACAGCTCCTCCGCAGTCTGCGGTCTGTTAACTCCGCCGGCCATGTTCAGAGCTATTTCGGGCCGCAACATCTTTAACATAAGTCGAACCCTCTCCTTCTCAGTGCGAACCAGCTCAGGGCATAAGCGAGCCAAGCGATTAAATTTCTTCATGGCTTCGTTGACTGAGAGGTTGCCTTGTCGGAATTCTGTGAACTCGTCGTAGTGTTTATTGGTGACCCGCATGTTGAAGAATTCCCCGAAGAATTCTGACTCGAAATCTGACCACGTCATCTGGTTCACCTGTCTCTTGGCCTTGACCCTTTCCCACCACATTCTGGCATCTCCAGAAAGGCAGAATGATGCACATTTGATCTTCTCTTGTTCAAGCCAGTCCAGCAGCTCCATTGTACTCTCTACGGTCTTGAACCACGCTTGAGCGTCCCACGGTTCACCGACACCCGAGAAATTTTTCGGCTTCAGCCTCAACCACTGGATCAGATAAGCCTCTTGTCGTGCTACAGTGGTCAAACCTGACGGAGGAGTTTGCATAACCGTAGGCGCAACGGGTATAGCATTCTGGTTCGCCGGTGGAGTACTAGAATTTTCTTGTTGGTTCATCAGGGTATTAATAGTTTGCTGCTGCTCAGTGACTTGACGCTGAAGTTGAGTCACTAATTGCATTAGGTCAGGCGAGGGAGCAGTCTCATTAAGTCTGTTACTCTGTCTTCTAGCCATGCTTTCCTTCATAAAGGACAAGTATGGATAATATGAGTTATTGTTATACCTACCCCATATTAAATTCTAAATTATTTAATTTTTCATAAATAAAACAATAGAAAATATCGTTCGTATTCACATATCTTACAAGTACTTGTCATTATCTTTCATAAGACACCATTCATACTTGCATATTCTGGAAACATAACATATCGTAAGAGTGTTTACTATCATGAAATATACCGAAAGGTACTTACTTGGAAGTGGCAGGAAGGAGGCTTTATGTGTGTGTAGTGAGATGGCAACTGCTCTGATACCAACCTGTAACGCACGCCTTTTTCCCCCACCTTATGATGTGGCGAGAAAGGCGTCGTTACGCTAATCATACATGGACTTAGAGAACATCTCAATGCAGCGGAATCATTTTTTTTCTAAACATGCTTTTAACCATGCAACTAATACATGACACATCTATACATGCCTAAACTTGTCATTCATAAACTTACATGCATAGCATCATGACCTAACCGTTCCATAACTTATTCATCATCATCATAAGTAGCAAGTAACTTATCCGTAAACATAGCAACATGAGTCTTAAGTCATTCATCAGGCATAACCATTATAAACGTAACATAAAGTCTAAAGAGGCATTTCCAAAACCCAAGACATGCGACATATGTAAATAAGAGGAATCCTTCTGCCAAGTCACTGCCACACACACACATGCTTTTGCCTCTCCTGCGGCTTCCCTTAATAGCCTCTTGCTTGTTCTGCGGTACGAGGAAAAATAAAACTATAAGCACATAGGCTTAGTAAAACCCTTTCCTACTCACTAAAACCATACATCGCTTAAACATAAACATATCAAGTATCTGACGTAACATAACTTCGAATATAAACATAAGCATAGTCATGGCATAAGTCATAGCATATGAACAACTAACATAGCATGATTCTTAACATCACCATAGATCTACAACCTACTTAGCATGGCATAAATCTTAACATACATGAACATGAAACATACATACGTGAACATGAAACATACTTATACATGGCATAATTCTTAGCATACATGAACATAAGGCATACTTCTTCATGGCATAATTCTTAGCATACATGAACATAAAACATACTTCTTCATGGCATAATTCTTAGCATACATGAACATAAGGCATACTTATCATAGCATAATTCTTAGCATACATGAACATAAAACATACTTCTTCATGGCATAATTCTTAGCATACATAAACATAAGGCATACTTATCATAGCATAATTCTTAGCATACATGATCATAAAACATACTTCTTTATGACATAAGAATAAAATGTACTTACCCTGGCGCGATGCACAACTTGGATGTATGCATGAGTCAAATGCATGTACTACATAAGGATGCTTAATTTTAAAATCATACTTTTAAATGCTTAACATAAACATAACATCATTGGGGTCCCCGGCTTGTACCACATACATACATCATAAGCGCGCATCCCTAAGTAAATATGAGGTAGCTAGCCTCAACCTACTAGGGTAACGACAGCATAGTCGGTAGTCCTAGAACCGGGACGTTCTTAAGGTGCCCATCCCTGTTGCACAGCTTCGGTAGTGCCAGAACCGTGGACAGCTTCGGTAGTCCAGAACCGGGGCGTTCTTAAGGTGCCCATCCCTTGGACCCTTACTTTGGTCCGGTACAAGCCTCGTTCATAAAAATAAATATGCATGCTTCATCATTCATACTTGTCATTCATACTTATCATTCATACTTATTTCATATCATCGTTATGCCTTCATCATTCATACTTATCATTCATACTTATCATTCATACTTAAGGCATAACCATCATCTTCATTCATACTTATCATTCTTTATTCATATAATAGGACATACATGCATAATCATGTTTTTAGCCATAAATATTATCTTGGTTCGTAAAACCTGCATGATCATAATACATAAATAAACATGTACTTCATACATGATACATTTCATCTAGCATACATAATCCTAGTATTCATCATAAAGCATGGATGGTAAGCTACATATAAACATGACACATACTACTAGGGTTCATGGCATTTACCTTAAAACATGCATATACCTTCATAAACCATAAATCTATCATAAACATTTATCATTATACATGCATCATTCTATCTATCATAATTTACATCCTACATCAATTACATATATTCATGGTATATGATCTAAATGTTCTTGAGTAAAGCATCGCCTAAAATCTAACATACAAAATCATATTATACCACACATAAACTAAGATTTCTGTAACATAAAGATCCTTACTTCATGCTTAACTACTTACTAGCATCATGGTAACTTAGAAACATGCATCCCTGAGACCTTAACCCAATCCAAACCCTAGGTTTGGGTCTTGGCCGAAACTTGAAGGAGGTATAAATCCATAGAAAATTTGCCTAGGTTAGGATTAACATCCTATACCTTGCATATCATGCCATGGAAGACCAATTGAACCCTTGATTGGACTTAACACTAAGCCTTAGCCCTAGTACATGTTTTGGCCGAAACCTATAAGGGTAACAAGCCCATAGAAAATTCATATAAGTCACTATTTTCATCCATACTATATCATAGCAAGACATACTAAGCATGCTTGGAGAGTTGAAGATTAAATCTAACCCTATACTTGAAGGTGGCCGAAACCCTAAGGGGTTCTTAGGGTGCTTCAAAACCTCCACAATCATACTTTTAGGTTTAACCTATCATGAGAAATCATTTGAAAACATAAAGGAATTCTTTAACATGATTTCTAGCCCCAAACAAGGCTTGGACGAACCCTAATCATGGATTTTTCCACATATCATGCCAATGGAAACTTTGATCATGACAAGGACTTGAAAAACTATCATACCACAGGTGAGAGGGTTTTACCTTGGGTTGTCTTCGATTTTTAGACCTTAAAGGAGAAGGAAAATGGAAATCCCTTTGACACTTGAACCTTCCTTGCCCTCGTAGCCTTGGGAGAGAACCTAGATCTTCCAAAATAGAGCCCTAGATCTTCACTTGCACCTTGAGTTTTCGGCCAAAGCAAGGAGGAAGAAGAAATGAAGAGGAGATGGGAAGTTGTAACTCCCTTGTCATTCTTTATACCACTTTAAAAGGGGCAAGTGAAGAGTCATGGTGTCTCTTCTCTTGATGACTCTTCATTTTTCCCAAGCCTTAACTAAGATCTACTTCATTCTCTCATAGCACTCCCTTGCTAGGTGAATTGGTTAGTGCATGCTTGGTTGTACAAGAGGTCCAAGGTTCAATCCTTGGTGCATGCACTAATTTCCTATTTTATTTTTATTTTGTTTCCAATTATTTCAAAATTTCTCTAAAAATTCCCCCATAATTATGTTAATATTTCTCATTAAAATCCATTTATTTTTATATTAAATTCTACCTAAAATCCACCAATAATCATGGTACTAGCAATCCCATATAAAGCCCCTTAATACCTAGTTTCTCAATTTAAATGAGAAAACATGAGTTCCTAGGCTAAGGTTCATAATAAGATTTCTAGGTCCTTCGGAAAATTATCTACACATGCTTAATATTTTAAAGAAAATATTAAGAAAATTTTCCGGGTCGTTACACGAGTACTCTACAAAGATTCTAGGTGTTGATTTAGATTGAAATTTGCCTAAGTAGTCTTTAGTATTTATGATATGCACTTTACACCCAATATTTTTTAGGTAGTATAGTTTAGGTAGTTTGTGATAATATATTTCATAGGGTGTTTTATTATATCTTTTATTTATTAGGACCCTATTTTGGATATAACAGGTTGTATTTATTACTTCTGTCCAAAATTAGTTTGATAGGTTATATTCATTGAGCATGTTTCTAACAGCTTCTTGGGGGTTCTAGGGAAAGAAAATTGAGCATGATTCTAATTTGCCTATTTTTTCTTTCAACTATACCATTTTGTTAAGGGATTCTAGGGCAAGAAAATTCATCTATATATCCATTTATTTTGCAAAAATCATTAAACCTTAGATTTTCAAATTCTCCCCCATAGTCACTTCTTAATTTTATTAAGTTTAATGTTTTGATAAAAAATTTTAAATTAGGTTTGATAAATAGAAGGTGAAGTTGA
This sequence comes from Boesenbergia rotunda, assembly GCA_024364735.1. Classification (NCBI taxonomy): domain Eukaryota; kingdom Viridiplantae; phylum Streptophyta; class Magnoliopsida; order Zingiberales; family Zingiberaceae; genus Boesenbergia; species Boesenbergia rotunda. The sequence goes on along the minus strand of JAGFNQ010005033.1, from coordinate 13,691 downwards.
TTAGGCTTGTTATGTTGGGTTGGGCTAATCTTTTTAGGTCCTAAACATCTCATCCATTTCTAAATGACAAAACTGGGAAATCTTATCTGTTTTGTGAGATCTATAAAAATTTTATCTTTGATTTTGAGTGAAGTCTAAGATTTGATTAAACCATGAGGTAGATTCAAGTTTAACAAGTGGTAACTTAAAAATAAATTTCAATAATCGACATCCAGGTCTTGGCGAGACACAGGGGCTTACTTAAGTATCAGAATAATGACTCTTTCATAGACAAAGTCTTTTAAAAAATTATATTTTTAATTTACTATTTGAGAAACCTTGGTCTAACTAGTCAAGGATGTGGCAAGGTAACTATATAGCTAGTTCGATATAGACTATCCAGGTAATGAATTTGATCCTTAGGGATTCAGTAGTGGTTTAGTCTTGCTTGATTTGTCAAGCTTAGTTTGGGGGCCCTTGCTTGGACTCGGGTGCTAGAACGGTTCATTAATGAAAAGTAAGATCTATACTGTGAGTTAGTTCTATACCCAAGTCTAGCTTGATTAAGAATGCCCTTTTGTTTTTCAAGAATCTTGTCAAGATTCTTAGAACCCAAAGTGAACCGTTCTAGAGTTGCTCTATGTTCCTTAACTTGAGTTTTAAGGGACGAATTCTCTTCCTTAAGTTGTTGGACTTGAGTAGAAGTTCCTTCTTGAACTATCTCAGTCAGGGAGCTTGAGTTAGCCTCCTCCTTAAGGGCTTTTATCTCCTTTTGAAGTGACTTAACCCGGACGTTGAATTTAGCAAACTTACAAGATAGATAGGAGATCAAGTCATAGAGTTCAAGTTCAGAGTAACTGCTTACAGTGAGTCAGCCTTTTTTTGACAAGAAGATCATTCTGATTTTGTTGCAATACCTCTCTCGGCCGATGTAGCATTAGTTTTTTCATGCAATTCAAATTTAGAAAAAAGTTCATCTAGTTTAATTGAAGTAAGATCCTTAGAAACATTGTACGTATCCACCATGGATGCCCATAAGGTGTTCCTTGGAAATGAGATTAGTGTATACCTTACTAGATCACGATACTTTGTGGCTAATTGTATGAAGGTCATTCATCATCTCTTGGATTCAAGCATGTAGTTGCACAATAGTCTCCCCTTCTTGCATCTTCATATTGTATAATTTGTTCAGTAGCAAGTCGTGCTTGTTATTCTTTGTGTCAGAGGTCCCTTCGTGAAGTTCGATTAATTTGTTCCACAGTTCTTTCACACTGTTGAAGGGACTGACGCGGTTAAGTTCCTCTTTGGTGAGACCATACTGGAGAGTTTGAGTCACCTTGGCGTTAGCTTCCGTCTTTTTCTTCAAAGTTGCGTCCCATTCAGTGTATCCTTGAAGCTCGCCTTGTGTGTTCCTTGGAATTTTGAGGTTGGATTGGATGATGATGCACATGTCTATATGAGTTTTCTGGTAGACTTCCATGCAGCTTTTCCAGTAGTTGAAGTCCTCTTCAAAGAAGAGTGGAGGGCAAGCGGTGGTGTAACCTTCTTGTTGAACCGTTAAGGGAGTATGAAAGAATCATATAAGTCATAGATAAAGAAACTCGTGCTAAGACTTGGTCTTGGATTAGCAGTGCAGGAAGAAATATAAGTAAAAGAAATCTCAAGTGGTGTTGTACCGACTTCGAGAAACGAAAAACTTGCTAACGATAAAAATTATCAGAAAGAGGAAATAGTACCATTTCTGATTGAATCGAAAAGCAAAAATCCAAAAAAAATGGGTCAAATGGTGGTTTCACCGAATCTGAGCAAACCCCGCTTTGATACCAATTGTTGGATTGTAGAGAGTGATAGAAGGGGAGGTGAATATCACATTCGAAAAATTCAGATTTAAATTGAGTTTGCGTAGCGGAAAAGTGAAGAAAGTAAAACAATTGATAATACTTTTGTTTTTACTTGGTTCAGAGTTTGTGACAACTCCAACTCCAAGGCTCATGGTCCTTGACCGTTTACTTTAAGAAATTGTATAAGTCACAAATGTTGTTAAAAAGATGCAATGTTAAGTATAGGTAAACAATAAAATATACCGACAACTTTAAGTAAGATGAAGAAGTAGCGCGTTGTTGTCGGAGCGACGTTTCATTGTCTCTGGATCACTTCGGAGCAGCAAACGTGAGTACAAGAGCAGTAAAAAGTTGATGTTTGAAGTCTTTGGTTGAAAGCCCTTATAAAGGGGCATACGGGCACTCGAGTGTCAATAGGGGTGCCACTATTGATGCAATCCAGCCGCATCCCAATCAGCTTCCTGGTCAAGTCATATCCATCTCAGGCGCCTGACAGCCTCTGGGGTGCATGTGTTGGCGCTTGTGTTGTGGATGTGGCAACTCTAACCGGCGTGCGCCAACATAGCCTCACCTAGGCTGAGTCATAGGCATAGGGGCGCCCGGGCGCCTGTGATCTCGAGCGCCCGAGACCTCTCGAGCACCTGTGATCTTGGGCGCCCGAGTCCTCTCGAGCGGATGCTACCAGTCTTCAAGTGCCTTAGCTGCAACACAGAGTTAATCTAAACAACAATAACATGTAAAGTAAATGCATGTACGACAACCAGTGTTATCCAATCCTGACTTTAGGTTTCAACTGAAACACTAGGTCGGACCAACGCCTACTGTTTCCTCTTTCGGGGAGCGCGCCCTCACCTACTCCACTTTAGAGAAGCTACTTGTTGCTAACTGGCACCTCCGGTTAGACTTTTGCTCCGCCTCCAAAGATTCTGGATCTCAAGACGACCATACCTCAACCCGTCCCTACTTCTGTCCGTTGTCCACGCTCGTCTAAGACTCCTACCCGATCTTCTAGATTAGAACTTCACTGCTCAACCCCCGGTCAGGTCTTCGTGCCCGGCTTCACTCACTAGGTCTTCGATTCCCAGTCCTCAACCAAGACTTCGTGCCTAGTTACACTAGGACTTTCCTACACACTTAATGCGACACATTAGATCCAAAAGCATACTTAACATTGAACCTTTTGCCATTATCAAATTCAGGTTCGATCTAGTGCTTCCGACACCAATTGTAAATACACAACAAATTATGTTATAATGAAATTTGCTATCCAAAATCAATGCGACCCCATGACGTATAGATTAACAATTCTTGCTCAATGTAAGCTTGATTATCATAAACTTACAATCAAATAAATATGTCATATTTATGTCAAAATATGTGTAAAAATAATTTATAGTCTACTTATATAATTTTGAATCATGGTGCAAAATCTTCATCACTGAAGTGATCAAACTCATGTGTCAAAAGATCAGAATATAAGTTTTGAAAAATTCTACCATAAAAAATAAATTATAACTTAAACAATTTACGATATAAGACATACATAAAATATCAAACTTATAATTACTCGAAACATGGCATTAATTTTGGTTAGTTGAGTAAAATATATGTGTAGGTTGCCTATCTTTACCCGTTAAGTATCTTTGCTTATATGGCCCACCTGGTCAACCAAGGTAATTAAAATTGAGTATGACTTCAAATTGGGATCAACAGGACCTTCATCATTTCTTCCCGGCCTCCTCTTGCACTAAACGTGATGCTTAAAATAATATAAAGCAAAAGTTGTTACGTCCTCAACAATGCATGTATTAACAATAAAGGTTTCAACCTATGCCTCATTTTTCACTTTTTTCTTAAAAAGATATAGGAATCTAATTGTAATAAAACAAAATGTATTAGAGATTAATCAAATGAGTCATTTTATCTGCATTGATAACGAAGTATAGAAGATAAAAATTTTACCTTTCAAATGGAGGCATCCATTGAAATTGGACAGGACCTCCAAACTTAGTCTCGTATGCCAAGTGAACCAAAAGATGTTCCATGGAATCAAAAAATAATGGTGGAAATATCCATGCTAAATTACACAAAATGATTGAAATGTCTTTCTCTAATGTCTCTATGTGTGAATGTCTGAACATTGTCGAGCAAATATCATGAATGAAAATGCTTAACTCTGTAATGGCACCCCATATAAAATGTGATAAGCGTTCTTTAAAAGAAATAAGAATTAACCTTTCCATGAATATATGATAGTCATCATTTTTCAAAGCAATCAATTTGCATTTCTTCATGTCGACATATCTCCCAAGATTAGAGACATAATCATCAAAAAATCTCAATCATTTCAATCATTCACAAACAATTTGCTTTGATCCTTATTCAATATATAAACTGTCTTTTATTTTGGTCCCCTATTACTTACATTGACATCAAGAGTGAGTTATTTATAATGGAGGCATATATCTTTTCCTGCATTCAATTTTTTTTTCATTTTTCTAGTGATATCCATAACTATATTTATTTGATTATCAAAAATATTATTTTCAATATGCATTATATCAAAATTATGATGAATCAAATGACTCTTCTAATAAAGTAGATCATAAAATATACTCTATTTAGACCATGTATGTGTTCTTTCATATTCATATGTACCATGTACCTCTTAAATAACAAATGGAAAGTTAAGTACTCTATACCAAATGTGTTCACCTATTAATTTGAATGGCAGAGGTGTTCCTTCAATTTTATTCTTAGTGAATTCTTCTTATTTCTTCTGAAATTATGATTTGGTGATAAAAATTGTACAATCAAAATAACTCGACTTCTTCCCATGTTTCAATCTAATTGACTTTTATCTCTTTATACATATTGAACATCCTAAGATTTCAACGGTGCTCCAACCTAATAGCATACCATAAGTCGGAAAGTCATTTATGGTACAAAGAAGAGCAACCTTCATTACCAATATCTGATTAGTATGAACAATGTATGTAAGAAAACTTTCATCCTATAGTTCTTTCAACTCTGCAATCAGTGGTTGCTTGTAAACATCTATTATCTTCTTCGAATTTTACAAGCCAGGCATGACCAATGTTAAAAACATATTTGATGTTTTCATGCATATACTTAGTGGAAGATTATACAGAGTTAAGATAACTACCTAGTAAGAATAAAATCTTCATGAATTGTCAAATGGAGCACAAATCTATCAGCATAGAGACCTAACTAAATGTTTTGAGTATCCTTCGCAAACTCAGGATATGTTCTATCAAAAGATCTCCACTCCTTTACATTTGATAGATGATACAGTAGCCCCTATTTTGTTTCATAATTTGCATGTCAAGTCATGTGTTCTACCATGACTTTTGATGCATAAAACCTTTGTAACCTAGGAGTTAAAGGCAAATAAAATATTTGTATGTATGATTTATATTGCTGATTATGACCCGACCTCCTAGTACTCTTGTACCTGTATTGATTACAGAATCTAGAAACATCTACATTTGCATCATCTCTTTAATATAACACACAACAATCTCTACAAACATTAATTCTTTTCACTAAAAGACCTAATTCTTTCAAAAGTTTTTATAATGTATAAATCATTCGACATTATATCATCACGCAACAATACCTCTCTAATAACTTCAATAAAATCATTAAAACGATCTAGACACATTATGTTCTTCTTGAAATTCAACAATCTTATAGTTAAAGATAATTTAGTATGACTGTCACAACTAAAGCACACAGATTCATCTGCAGCACTCAACACTTCCTGAAATTGAAGATATGGTTTATTATCCTCTTTTTCATCAACAACTAGTGGTGTTACCTTGTCCAACGGTGATCTATAACTAGTAAACATTTGTTTAAATGTTGGAGGAAACTAGAACTTGTAGTGCTTGGTTCTAGAATAAAATTCTAACCCAATACATCAATTATCATTCTCTTATATGGATTTAATTAATCATAATAACTCTGATCCTTACTAACTGATATTTATATGTTTCATCCATAATCCTCATCAGATATGAACGGTTAACCATGGCAAGTCTAATTATAGTAATTCAAGATAAAGCCAAATCTACAATGATGCTCTTAAACTTGATTAGACTGCAAAAAGTTTTCATTGTGACACATTTTATATGGATACTATAACGTTCTCATTCATAAAGTCAACATTACTCGAAGCAAAATCCAAAATTTGTTCCAACCCAATAAACTCATTAGTTAAGCCTCGACATTCATATACGTTTGTTTATATACATGGAAATATGACATTGGGGTCATATTGCATGAAAATTAGTTTTTGGTGTGTAATTACCATGAAAATCAATGCTAGGGATGCATTGTGGGTTGGCATAGGCAGAGGCCTCAAGAGGAAATCAAAACTAGGACTTTAGGTTAAGGTTTGATTGAAGTTTTTAGCTAATTTTGGGTTTTGTGTCAAACTTGGGAATGGTGATAGATACATTTTGGAATGTATTTTTCCAAAGTAGGTATGGGTACCACAAATATCTCCACAAAATTTGGGAATTTTTGAAGATTTGTGGAATTTCTGGCGCATTTCTGAATTTCATCAGAAAGGCTGAAATTCTGGTTTTCAGAGTATCAGTCGACTGCCCTGGGGGGCAGTCGACTGGTCAAGACTGATTTTTATATCAGTAGCTGGTTTGGGGTCCAAGTGATGAAAAACAAGTGTATGGGGGGCTACTACACATTGTTTATGGTCATTAGGGATTGAAAGGACTAATAATTGGGATATTGTTGGGTTCTTTTTGATGTTAGGCAAAGGGGGAGAAGTGTTAAGTTTAAGTTGGGAAACCAAACACTCCTTTGCTAGAAACCCTAGGTTTAGGGGGAGCTATGATTAAGGGGGAGCATGGTTGCTCCATTCTTGGAGTAAGGGGAACCTTGGAGAGGTTCTTAAAAAGCCTTTGTAAGTCCAGTGTAGGGGGAGCTTGGGAAAAACTTTAAAAAACACGTTTTGGTGTAAAGTCTTAACTTGGAGAGTTAGGTGTGTAAAAGTCCTAGCTTGGAGGGCTAGGTGTGAGAAAGTCCTAGCTTGGAGGGCTAGGTGTGAGAAAGTCCTAACTTGGAGGGTTAGGTGTGGAAAACTCGTAACTTGGAGGGTTAGATGTAGGATGCCTTGGGATAGGATCCATTTGTGCATTGCATATGCATTATTTTTCTATTTGACTACTATCTTGTTTCCCTAACTTAAACGTATTGCCAAACATCAAAAAGGGAGAGATTGTTGAGGCAATCTGTGGTCCGGAGTGACCAAGTGTTTTGATGTTTGGGCAAAGGATTTAAGTTAGGTTTACCCTTGTTATCTCATATTTGTATGTTGAGTGTACAGGTTGTACAGGTTACACATATGGACTTGACTAGACGGCTTCGGTACGGTGAAGGATGTCATGGAGACAAGCTGGAGGCTTATGTGCACCTGAGGGACCTTGGAGAGCAGGGACGATGAGCTGAGGGGCGCGGACTTCGAGGCATGCGTGAAGGATGGCATGGAGGCAAGCTGGAGGCTTGCGTGCATCCGAGGGACAGGAGCTGACGATGAAGAGGGCGCGAAGGCAACGGTCGAGGCTGCTGTGGAGGAGTCAGTCGAGTCGTGAGGGTACGAGTGCTATGTGATTGTACTCGAAAAATCCTAGGGTTCGAGTGTGGAGTGGAATGTACTCGGGAAGGGTAACCTTAGGTATGTGAGTAGACCAGTCGACTGGCCTGAGGGCAATCAACTGATGAAACTCACAGAAGGGTCTCAGCCTGGGACCAGTCGACTGCCCTGGGGGCAGTCGACTGGTAGGTGGCTGGTGAGTTGGCAGAGAATTCGAATGTTGGGGTGCAACGGTCAAATTTCAGTAGCACCAGTCAACTGCCCTGGGGGCAGTCGACTGGTAGCGAGGGTTTCAGCCCGAGTCCTATTTAAAGAGGACTTCGTGGTGGCTGAGATTCTTGACAAATCTTGTCTTGGTTAAATGCAAGATAGTAGTCTTTGTGTCAGAGCTTTGCTTGGGATTGTGGCGAGGTTTCTCCACCCACAAGGAGCGACGAGAGCTAGCTGGAGGTTATCTGGGGAGTGATCCACCGACAGATTCTTGGATTAGTCACCCCTCCGGGGTGGATACCAAGTAAAACCGGTTTGTTAGCATTGTTTCTTTATTGTTAGTTTATGTTTTATTGTATATTCCGCTTGCACGCTAACAATCTTGTAGAGAAGAATTGGAAAATGCTATTCACCCCCTCTAGCGGACACGATCGATATATCACTTATGGAGCCCATTGCTCAGCAAGGGCCTTTTGAACTGCCCGAGCTAGTAACTTCAGTCGGTTAACTCAGACACGGTCTCCATGTGCGGGATCACTCACTCTCGCCTGAGCAACCGGCACTCAGAAGCTATTATGCTTAAGTGTCCTGGCCGTCGTTCGCGAAGGATGAACTACCTAAGGGCATTCCTTCCTGAGTGCCCGATACACAGAAACCGTTATATTCGCGTGTTTCGTATTCTCACTCGACAAAATGGGACCGGGCTGGAGTACCCTCGCTCGGGTCTCTTGCGCTACCTGGATTCCCCAAACTTAAACGTTACGTGTCTAGGTGCAGACATGAAAAAGTGAAAAAACGGGCATTTATAATAGCGAAGTTAATACAAAAACGAGGCGTAGCCTCTCTTCAGCAAAAATAAGACAAAGAAAATATCCATCAAAATGATTGTTCATGGTTCGCGGGCTGCCCGACAAGCCTTGTCTCGGCGCAGGGACTCGGCATATACTTTGGCATGGTGTAATCTCCGCTGAGTTGCCTTCATCATCGACACCTGGACATCATGTTTCTGTTTAAGTTTGTGGAGCTCCGATGAGAAAGCGGCATGCTCCTCCACTTTGGCCTTCAGATCGACGCGGAGGGCAGAAGCTGCTTAGCAAGCCTCCAGGAGCTGGGCCCTGACCTTGGCCACCTCCGCATTGGCATAGTGTTCATGGCCTCGATCCACACGCTCTGTTTTCTCCAAGCGAGCAATGCGTGTTGATGCAGTCTGACCCTGATTGTTGTTTTGGTGTTGACACCGATTTTAGTTTAGGTTGTCGATTATGATTATAGTTAAGTCCTGATCGGGGATTAGACATGGCATGGAAAATCCTAGCTTGAAGGGCTAGGTGTTGGAAAATCCTAACCTGGAGGGTTAGGTGAGGAAAATCCTAGCTTGGAGGGCTAGGAGGTGAAAAGTCCTAATTCGGAAGGGTTGGGTAAAAAGTCCTAGCTTGGAGGGCTAGGTGAAAAGTCCTAACTTGGAGGGTTAGGTGAAAATTCCCAACTTGGAGAGTTAGGTGAAAAAGTCCTGGCTTGGAGGGTCAGGTCCTGGCTTGGAGGGCTAGGTCTGGAAAGGTCCTATTTCGGAATGGTTGGGTGAAAAGTCCTATTTCGGAATGGTTAGGTGAAAAGTCCTAACTTGGAGGGTTAGGTGAAAATTCCCAACTTGGAGGGTTAGGTGAAAAATCCTTAGCTTGAAGGGCTAAGGTGGATGAAATCCTAGCTTGGAGGGCTAGGTTTGAGTCCCTGGATTGGTCTGGTGACCGATCAGGGATGTTGGCACGTTGCTCCTTCGTGGATCGGTCTGGTGACCGATCCAGCAATGACTGATCGGTCTGGTGACCGATCAGGGAGCACACAGTGAGGTTGGGAACCTACTATGTGGCTCCTGATCGGTCTGGTGACCGATCAGGGAGCAGGTCGTTGCCTCACTGCTTGGCTCCCGATCGGTCTAGTGACCGATCAGGGAGCAGGCAGTGTCCTCACTGCTTGGCTCCTGATCGGTCCAGTGACCGATCAGGGAGCTCACAGTGAGTTGAGTCCCCTACTGATCTGCTCCTGATCGGTCTGGTGACCGATCAAGATCACTGCTCAGACCGTTCTGGAGAACGATCAGGAGTCGGGGACTCCGTCTTATAACCGATCAGGTTGGAGCCTGATCGGTCAGGGATACGCCTGATCAGTCTGGTGACCGATCAGGCTTCACTCAGATCGGCCTGGTGACCGATTAGGCTTGTGTGATCATGAAAGCCAGGGGTTCCAACAAAGCGGTGGATCGGTCTGGTGACCGACCCACGAGCCCTACATCGGTCCGGTGACCGATCACTTTAATTCAAATTGCACTGTCAGACGCTCTAATCGCGTCTGACCGTATCCGATTTGTTGGGAACGAGATGGCTATAGAGGGGGGGTGAATATAGACAATCATAATTTCTTGAGCTTTTCAAAACTATTCTGCACTTCAGAGTTAGGCAGCGGAAGCAAATGCAGAACAAAGAAACTAAGCAGAGAAAGAAACTCAAACCAAACAAACGCTAAGATGGAGATGTACAAGGTTCGGGGATAACTTGCCCCTACTCCTTGGCGTGCCCGTGAGGTGGGCAATCCCTTGATCGTCGGCAGATCAAGCCCCGGTGAACACCAGATATCAAGCGCCTCCTTCTCGGTGAAGTAACCTCTCCACAAGTTGTCTCAGTAGATGAATACAAGATTAAGCACACGAGACACTCGAGAAGGGAAGCTCACAAAGCTCTCACAGGAATGCAACAAGATCGCTCAAGAACAAAGCAACAGAGAGCACGAGCACAGCCCAGCAACAACTTCTCAAGTTTTCTATCTGTCTCTCTGTCTCCTCTGCCTCAGCTTCATCACATAAGCTCTGCTCACCATCACAAGCTTCATCAGCATCCACTGAGCCCGCCTGAACCCACTGACCTCCCTGAGCACTCAGTCCACTGAAGACTCCCTCTCCAGCTGAGCCTCCGTCAGTCGCCAGGTGCGTCAGTTGCCCATTGAAACCTGAGAATGAGAAACAGCCAAACCTGCTCAACGGAAAGCCTCCCATTGACCCTCCTTGAGTGTTTGAATCACCTGCTATCACCTGCACACTCCAATAGAAGCTTAGCAATGCATATCAAATGAAATCAGCAAGTAGCAGAGAATCGGCAGTGAAAATAGACGCGATCAGAGCTTCTGACAACGTATTTGAATTAAAGTGATCGGTCACCGGACCGATCCAGGGTGTGTGGATCGGTCACCAGACCGATCCACTGCTTCGCTGGGATTCCCAGCTCTCGCAGCTATACACGCCTGATCGGTCACCAGACCGATCAGAATGGATCCTGATCGGTCACCCAGATCGATCAGGGCAGATGAACAGTTATTTTTTAATCAGATCCAAGATCCCTGATCGGTCACCGGACCGATCCAAGACTTTGATTAGCAAGGGAACTCACTCACCGATTGCTCCCTGATCGGTCACCAGACCAATCAGGAGCAAGACAGCAAGGAAGCAGCCTGCTCCCTGATCGGTCACCGGTCCGATCAGGAGCCACACAGTAGATTCCCAATCTCACTGTGTGCTCCCTGATCCATCACCAGTCCGATCAGACATAGCTAGATCGATCACCAGACCGATCCACTAAGGAGCAGCGTGCCAATGTCCCTGATCGGTCACCAGACCGATCCAGTGACTCAACCCTAGCACTCCAAGCTAGGAATTCATCCACCTTAGCCCTCCAAGCTAAGGATTTTTCCATCTAACTCTCCAAGTTGGGAATTTGCACCTAACCCTCCAAGCTAGGACTTTTCACCTAGCCCTCCAAGCTAGGACTTTTCACCTAGCCCTCCAAGCTAGGACTTTTCACCCAACTCTTCCGAGTTAGAACATCATCCAACCTAGCCCTCCAAGCTAGGCACCTGACCCTCCATGCCAGGACTTTTTCACCTAATTCTCCAGGATGGGAATTTGCACCTAACCCTCCAAGTTAGGACTTTTCACCTAGCCCTCCAAGCTAGGACTTTTCACCCAACCCTTCCGAATTAGGACTTTTCCAAACCTAGCCATCCAAGCTAGGACCTGACCCTCCAAGCCAGGACTTTTTTACCTAATTCTCCAAGATGGGAATTTGCACCTAACCCTCCAAGTTAGGACTTTTCACCTAGCCCTCCAAGCTAGGACTTTTCACCCACCTCTTCCGAACTAGGACTTTATCCAACCTAGTTTCACTCACTAGGACCTGGCTTCACTCACCAGGGTTTTGGTCACCCGGCTTCACTCACCGGGACCCGGCTTCACTCACCGGGATTTTCTGCCCAGTCCCCGACCAGGACTTAATCCACATTCATTCAACCAAACTTAAATCATTGTCAAACACCAAAACAACAACCGGGTCAGACTGCATCAACAATCTCCCCCTTTTTGTTGTTTGACAACTCGATTTAAGTTTAGGTATCAATCAATAGAAATCTGTTCAATTCTCATAAGGGAATCATGATCCTCCCCCTTTAATAACCATAAACTTAATCAGTCATTTTCTCCCCCTTTGTCAAACATCGAAAAGGGTATGGTTATTAAGTTTGAACATACCTCCCCCTCAAACATGGGTCTCTCCCCAAACCCAAAATAATCAAATCATAATTTTGAATTGCACATGAAAACATATACAAAATAATATCATGGTCAAACATGTATATGGTTCATATGACAAGTAAGTCAAAGGATGATTTTGGAATTGCATATGAGTGGCATATACCATAAATGTATCATGGCAACAATGTATATGCATCATATGGCAATAATTATCGCAGTTCCATCAGACTGATGATCGATACAGAAAAATTTCTGATTTATCTATGAACGATCAATTTTCAGAAAAATTTCTGTAATTCTGATTCGTTCAAGATCGGACTGCATTAACACTTGGAGTTTCATGTGAAGACATATACAGAAGTATATCATGGTCAAATACGTATATGCTTCATAGGACGAGTACAGAATGCAACTGTATCTGAAACATAGTCATGTTTGGTCTCCACGACCAACCAGGTCTGTTGATTACGTGATACAGAAGAATTTATGATTAGTCTGGGCAGCGATCAGATTTCTGAAAAATTTCGGAAACTCTAATACGTTCCTGATCAGACTGCATTAACAATTTGCATTCCATAACAGGGAGTAGACTCTATTAATATTCGATATTTCAGAAACAATTCCGAAATACGATATTAAAAACACGAGTCATGACTCAACAAACCCTTTCTTATGAATTTGAACATTCCAATATAGGTTTGTATCAAATCATAATTTAGTACAGGTTTGTATCACTTGAACAAATTTTTGCTCCCTTAGTACCAGGTTTGTACTAATGGATGATCAAATATGTTTCAATTGTAATCGGTTTGTATCAGATTTGTGTGTTGTATGATCATTACACTGATACAATTTGATGAGAAGAGATTGGCTTGAGGAGGTTTTGGATCAATTTGGAATGATCTGGGAGTTCCTTGATCAGAGTTGGTCTGATCGGTCACCGGACCGATCAGAGGGATCCCTGATCCGTCGGTGGACCGATCAGGTTTGGCACAGGATGTTTTCTGAGTTCCAGATTTCAGAAATCGATTTCAGAAACTCTGAAATCAAGTTTGTTTCAGTTCTTAACCGTTCCCAAACCCTAACTCAATTGGTTTTAATTTGTTTGATTCTAGAGAAGGGTTTCCTTTATTACAAATAAACAACATGGTTTATGTCCCTTAACTAAATCAAGATTCATCAAGGCATGATCAGTTTTTGCTAAAACATGAACTTGAATATCATTCAAGTGGAAAAACAAGCAAGTTATGGAACTTAAAACATCAAAAACTATGTGATCATGCTGTTCTTAACCAAAATTAGGTTTGTGTCAATTTCAATGGATGATTAAAATCCTAAAACATGCTTATGTCACATTATGATTAAAGCATAATCAAATTCCCAAAGCATGCTTGTATCATATTATCATCAAGTTTCCAAAACATGCTTGTATCAACGCATGATCATATAA
>JAGFNQ010005032.1:252734-279783 GCA_024364735.1 Boesenbergia rotunda | reverse complement strand
TTCAAACCATGGAATTAGTTTATGAATAATATAGTTGGAGTCAGAGGTCAATCCTTAGTTTTGGTTGTTGGACACATCCAAGCCTGACTAAACGGTTGAATGAGCTCCAACCATATTAAAACTATTTCTTGATTAATGGGTCAGCCTTAAGCTTGGAGCATCGATTTGTTGTGCCACAGCCAAGGTCGATGTAAAGAGAGGTGCAGTTGGGTGCTATGTATAATGTTGCATACTTGTTAATGAGTTAACAACCCAATGATTTATGCAAACATTCAATTAGTTGATAGCATAAAGTGATAGTTACATATATGTGATATGTAATCGGTATAATTACCTACCTTCATAGCTAAGAATAACTTGATGGCCACAGCCATGGTTGTTCTTATCTATGGTTGGATATCAACCTATTTGGAGATGCTCCTACGATCTCCCGAATTGATAAAGAGGGTTATTCAATTTGAAAAACTTAATAGGATTTAATTAATATATGTTGATACATTCTTTATCATTCTTCTCATATAAGCTCAATTTGTATTTCTAGGATTATCACTCGATCATGTCTTCTCTGAATTTGCATTCCATTTTGAACACCAATAAACTGACTGGGCCAAACTTCATGGACTGGCTTCGAAACCTGAGGATAGTCCTCAAGGCAGAAAAGCTTGCTTATGTCCTTGAAGATCAACTTCCCAAACGTCCTCCTGAAAATGCAACTCCAGACCAGTTTCCTGAGTTGCTCAACCTGTTGAAGACTGTAGAGACTTCTGTGAAGCAGGATCAGAAGTCGGTACTGTTAGTTGGTTCCTCGAAGAAAGGTTCTAAGAGGAAGGCCAAAGAACAGAATAAGGGAAAGAAGAAAAAGGCCAAAAAGACTGAAAAGACCCCAAAAGGCACTCGCCATCACTGTGGCAAGGAGGGTCACTGGCGAAGAAACTGCAAGGTTTATCTTGAGTCCTTGAAGAAGAAGGAATCTTCGTTATTGAATGTCACTCTATTTCCTCAAATACCTGGGTACTTGATACTGGGTGTAGCTCACATATATGTAATGACATACTGGGGGTAAGGAATAGAAGAAGACTCGTCAAGGGAGAAGCAAATTTGCGAGTTGGAAATGGAGCAAAGATTGCTGTTGTTGCCATCGGAACATATTTGCTAAAGCTCCCTACTGGACGTATCTTAGAATTGGATAATTGTTATTTTGTTTCTTCATTAATAAAGAACATTGTATCTATTTCATGTTTGAATGAAAAGGGTGATCATTTAACTTTTAGTAACAATTGTTGTTACATAACTTTAATTGGCGTTCTTTATGGGACTGAAACTTTGTGCAATGGTATCTACACGTTAGATTTATCCGGTGACGTTTTCAATATCGAAGTTAGCAACAAACGTGCTCGAATAGATAATCGAATAGACTCCTACACGTGGCATTGTCGTCTTGGCCATATAAGTAAGAAACGCATGACCAAATTACACCGATGTGGAATTTTGGAATCATTTGAACCCGGTTCATTTGATACATGCGAATCATGCTTAAAAGGCAAGGTGGCCAAATTATCCTTTTCCGGAAAAGGTAATACAGTGGGAGAATTGCTTGGTCTAATACATACTGATGTATGTGGACCAATGTCAACTCTTGCACAAGGAGGCTATAGCTACTTCATCACCTTTATCGATGATCACTCACGATTCGGGTATGTGTTCTTGGTGAAACACAAATCTGAAGCTTTTGAGAAATTCAAAGAGTTCAGAAATGAAGTAGAGAAACAGCTTAGCAAAAGTATTAAGATACTTCGATCCGATCGGGGTGGTGAATACTTAAGTCAAGAGTTTCAAGATTATCTTAGGGACAATGGGATATTGTCTCAATGGACTCCGCCGTATACACCACAGCATAATGGTGTATCTGAGATGCATAACCGAACCTTGATGGACATGGTTAGATCCATGATGAATCATGCAACTCTTCCAAAATCCTTTTGGGGCTATGCACTTAAGACAGCTGTTTACTTGCTAAACAGAGTCCCGACCAAGGTAGTCTCTACTACTCCATATGAGAGGTGGAATAGTAAGAAACCCCACTTAACTCACCTTAAGGTATGGGGTTGTCCTGCTTATGTAAAGCGGTCTGTATCAGACAAATTGGATGCTACGTCTGATAAATGTCTATTTATTGGACACCCTAAGGAAACGAAGGGTTACCAATTCTATCATCCCTTGGAACAAAAGGTGTTTGTTTCAAGGCATGCTATATTTCTGGAAAAAGAATTTCTTTTACAAGAAAACAGTGGGAGTGACATTGAACTTGATGAAGTTCAAGAAACTCCAATAGACATTACAGAGAAACCTAGTCTAGACCCACAACCAATAACTCATAATGATGAGCTATCAGTTGAACCTAAAATAACACCACCTCTTCGTAGGTCTGATAGGACACGCAATATTCCAGAGAGATACGGATTTCTCTTAAGTGAATCAAATGGCGTGTTACTCATAAGCGATGACGAACCTATCAATTATGAAGATGTTCGGAAAAGTTCAGATAGGGACAAATGGCTTGAAGCCATGAAGTCGGAAATGGATTCCATGCACGAAAACCAAGTATGGGACTTGGTTAACCCACCTGAAGGGATTAAGCCCATAGGGTGCAAGTGGGTTTTCAAGAAGAAAACTGACATGGAAGGTAATGTTGTTACCTTTAAGGCTAGATTAGTGGCAAAAGGATATCGTCAGAAACAAGGAATTGATAATGACGAAACCTATTCGCCAGTAGGTATGCTTAAATCCATTCGGATGCTCCTAGCCATAACAGCTCATTATGATTATGAGATATGGCAAATGGATGTGAAAACAGCTTTCCTTAATGGAAACCTGCTTGAGGATGTATACATGATACAACCTGAAGGTTTCACATCGGTTGATAAAACCAAAGTATGCAAGCTTCGATGATCCATATATGGACTGAAGCAAGCATCCAGGAGCTGGAACATCCGTTTTGATGAGACAATCAAAGAGTTTGATTTCTCACAAAATCCTGATGAACCTTGTGTGTACAAGAAGGTTAGTGGGAGTGCAGTCGTATTCCTAGTATTATATGTCGATGACATATTACTTATAGGAAACGATATATCAGTATTACAGACAGTTAAAATTTGGTTGTCCAAAACTTTCTCCATGAAAGACCTGGGAGAAGCAACCTATATCCTTGGGATTAGAATCTATAGAGATAGATCAAAACGGTTGCTTGGTCTTTCGCAGTCTACATATATAGACCGCGTGCTAAAAAGGTTTAGCATGTCGAAATCCAAGAAAGGTTACCTTCCCATCAGGCATGGGATCAACCTTTCAAAGTCTATGTATCCACGCACAGAAGACGAGAGGATTTGCATGAATAAGATTCCTTATGCATCCGCGATAGGATCTATCATGTATGCTATGTACAAGGCCCGATGTATCGTATGCTCTCAGCGTCACAAGCAGATACCAGTCGGATCCAGGAATAGATCATTGGGCGGCTGTCAAGATAATCCTTAAGTACTTAAGAAGAACTAAGGATGTGATCCTAATATATGGAGAAGGAGATATGGTAATACGTGGGTATACAGATGCCAGTTTCCAGACAGATAAGGATGACTCCAAATCTCAGTCTGGATACGTATTTACTTTGAATGGAGGCGCAATAAGTTGGAAGGGTTCCAAACAAGACACCGTAGCGGATTCTACCATGGAAGCGGAATATATCGCAGCTTCGGAAGCAGCAAAGGAAGCAGTCTGGATCAAGAAGTTTGTCTCCGAACTTGGTGTGGTTCCAACCATTGATGAAGCAGTGCCGGTTTACTGCGACAACAATGGAGCTATTGCACAAGCAAAGGAACCAAGGTCTCATCAGCGATCCAAACACGTGCATCGCCGCTATCATCTGATCAGAGAGATTATAAGTAGGAATGATATACAAATTGAGAAAATTCCCACTGAAAGGAATTTAGCGGATCCTTTAACTAAGGCCATGCCTCAGAGTAAGTTTGAGGGTCATGTTAGAGCCTGTGGTATTGGATACCGTAGCGATTGGCATTAGGCCAAGTGGGAGTTTGTTAGTAATATGAGAGAAGTGTCCTAAGGCAATCGCCTTATGATTGTAAACATTTATTTTAATAAATGAAAATTTACTATTTGAGTATACATGTTTGTGTATTTGATTGGGATCTTAAACTCATTTACTGAATGTCCGCAATACAATTCACAGCATGAGAAAATTTGTGATGGAATCACAACTAGTGATTATCTCTACAGGTGCAATTGTGAAGTATTGAAAATATCCCTAGTCGATGAATTGATAAATACGGACATTATCAATTCTGTTGAGACTAGCATGGGTTATTCTCTAATCAGATGATTCTCACTGGCTGGTGACATTGGGATGTCCGGAGATAAACATGAATGCTAGTTAAGGGAACTAGTTCATTAGAGTGACTGGCTGTAAAACTTCACATGGTAGTCTATATATAGACATGTCAGTGAAGTTCTTACTGCAGCTTAAGTGCGATGTTCCTTTGACTTGCGGTGTTCAAGTCATCTTGGTCATGGAGACTTATACTTTAATATCTTAAGCAAGCATCTCCAAGGAGGTGTGGACCCAGGATGATTGGGTATAAGCCGAAGTGCCCGAAGATGTTTGAACAGCCTACAAAGGATTCACCACTCCTTGCGAGGAGATGTATACCCAAGGCCTATCGTCGGATTGTTACTCAAAGTCTCTGGCCAGAGCATGACATGTTTAGAGTATGAGTCTCTTAAAAACCTGAGTGTAATTAGAATCCGTTGGACGAGAAAGATACTACTTGGGCTAGGTGTGACGTAGTCAGCCTAGTGGGGACTGACACACCCAGACCATGTCCTGAACCAAGTGGGTATAAGATGGTGAAGAGAATGAGGCACGATTCATTAGAGCTGCTGAAGGGTTTCAGAATTATTTCTGAGGTCAACCATTGATCTTTCGATTAATTGGGGGTCATGATGTACTACTAGGTGCCACTCATGATCGTTCTATAATTGGTTGATTATAGACGGCCAACATAAATCGGAAGCCTATTTAGTCACACGCACTACGTGTAATCCGAGGGATTTAAAACGAGTTGAAAATTAAATTTTCCAATCAAGAGAAATATGTCGAATCTGAATTTATCAGAGGCGCATCGGAAGCTTAAAATGGCTAAGTCTTTTAAAAGCTTATTGGACGAATTAAATGAGTTTAATTCGTAATGGTTTTGGCTTGGTGTGGCCGGCCAAAGAGGGTGCCCACCCTCTTCGGTTTGGCCGGCCACAATAAAGGAGGGAAACCAATTTATTTGGTTTAAATTAAAAATAAATTAAGCGCGATTTGTTTTATAAAATTATGGATAAATAAATTTATATAAAGAAATTTATATAAAGAGATTTATTTTCATGGAAATTAAAATAAACCTTGGATTGGTTTATTTTATAAAATCAATTATGAATTTTTTTTCCATGATAAGAAAAATTTATATAATAAATTTATTCTTTTTATAGAAATTAAAATGAACCATGGATTGATTTATTTTATTTTATATAATCAATTATGAATTGATTTTTCAATGATAAGAAAAATTTATATAATAAATTTATTCTTTTTATGGAAATTAAAATGATCCATGGATTGGTTTATTTTATTTTATAAAATCTATTATGAATTGATTTTTCCATGATAAGAAAAATTTATAATAAATTTTATTCCATAATAAAATGAGAGAAATGGTTGTTTTTATTATAAATAGAGTTATAATAAAAACTTGGTATAACGGAATAATTCATAGAAAAATTTATAAAGATAAATTTCTTATGAAAAATTCCGTTAAGAGGAGACTTGGCGATTAAGAGACTACTATATAAAGGTACCAAGGCAAGGCTTGGAAATCAATTCAAGTGATCAAGGATTCATGCCTAGCCTCTCTTCCTCTCCTTCTCTCCCTCTCCCTCTCTAAGTGGGCGCCGGCTCTAGAATTTACTCCTAGGGTTGCAGTGAGCCAACTCCACCAAGAAGGCGCCTAAGAAGAAGAAGAAGCGGGTCGCGACTCCTTCCTTCCTTTCCCCGGAATCTTGATTCCGTTACTTGGTGGTTAGTTTCCATCTCTCTCTCTCTTGATATTCTTGTCGTGCCTTTGGATAATCTAGTAGTTCTTGTCGGCACGAAACTCATGGATTTGCGAAGTCATCCCGAAGAGAACTCGGCGTGGACGCGAATAGAGGCGGAGCTTCCAAGGGACGCTACGGTTGGATCTGTCCCCTACTTCGAGTTACGCGAGGTATTGAGTAAATTAGTTTACTTTCTGTAAAATTTTAATTTATGATCATGTCCATACATCATAAGGTTGCATGCTAGATACGTGGTTAAAATAATTTGAGAAATTATTTATGCTAATTCTTCCGCTGCACGTAATTATTTTTTTTAAATTACGAACCCGTATCCATGTCAACATGCACCCGGTCCCAACAAGGTGGTCTTGGGGACCTGGCCCCGAGGTGAGCTTGAGGATGCATCCTTCTGGAGGTATCCTCAGGACTATGCCTATTCAAGTTAGTCTCGGGATTCCCTTTCCCGAGGGAGTCTCGGGCATCCCAGCCAGAGAGCCATTCCGACTCGACAGTTGTTTCCGCACAACTTCTTCAGTCCACGTGCCTGCAACGGGGTACTCAACCCCATCACAAGTCCCTCCCTTCAAGTCTGATCTAAGAAAGTGTGTCTGACAGATTAAACTAGTGTTGTGGTGAAGAAGCTGTATCCAGGTGGCCACTATATCTTTTAATACTCTGCTGGCGGCCTTCTGGGTCCGAGGAATCAACACATGTACCCCTGGACCGTGGTTAGTTCGTTGAATGCACCCCCCTTTCCATGAATTTTGAGGCGATGCCCCGACGGCTGCCCAATCTCCTTTAAAGGCGCATAGCGTTTCTTAATGGTGACCAGGTCATCTGGCGAATGTGGCCTTACCACATGCCCCATCCTTTTTTGTGCGACGATCTCCCGCTGATACGCGTTGTGGGCTATACGAAGCGACGACAGTAAAGGATGGTGGCACCTCGGGATGTCTAATCAGTACCGCTGACGTGCTGCCCTCCCATTGTTCGTAGATGGACAACTTCCCCCTATAAAAGCAGATGGAACGACACCCTTCTGTCTCCTTACCCTATCTGCTTCCGAACACCTTCGTTCTCCTACTACTCGTCTTGCTACCGCGTCTTGTCTCCAAGTGTAAGTATTCTTTTGTTTTCTGCTTTCTTCAATCCTTATGGGTCCAATAGAGAAGAAAAAGAGACCCCGCAGCGACAACGAAAGTTCCTTGGGAGAGCCAGTATATCATCCGAAGTGGTATGATACCATCTCCTCTAGGGTTAAGTTGGAATCCCTTCAAGCCGCCTATCAGAGGTATGAGATCTCGGAGGGCTGGGAGATGAGAGTTTTGGCCTTAGGCCAATCACTCGTAGAGACTTCTGCGGGGTTTTTTACTTTCCTCTTGGGGCAGGTTGAATTAGAGCTTCGTTTCCCTATCCCCCTTCTTCATGAATGTCGCTAAATACTTTGGGATCTCTCTCCACCAAATAGCCCCAAACTCTTTTGCCCAGATGGGCGGGGCGTTTGTGTTAGTGATATGAGAGAAGTGTCCTAAGGCAATCGCCTTATGATTGTAATCATTTATTTTAATAAATGAATATTCACTATTTGAGTATACATGTTTGTTTATTTGATTGAGATATTAAACTTATTTACTGAATGTCCGCAATACAATTCACAGCATGAGAGAATTTGTGATGAATTCACAACTAGTGATTATCTCTACATGTGTAATTGTGAAGTATTGAAATTGTCCCTAGTCGATGAATTGATAAATACGGACACTATCAATTTTGTTGAGACTAGCATGGGTTATTCTCTAATCAGCTGATTCTCACTGGCTGGTGACATTGAGATGTCCGGAGATAAACATGAATGCTAGTTAAGGGAACTAGTTCATTGGAGTGACTGACTGTAAAACTTCATATGGTAGTCTACATATAGATATGTGAGTGAAGTTCTTACTGCAGCTTAAGTGCGATGTTCCTTTGACTTGCGGTGTTCAAGTCATCTTGGTCATGGAGACTTATACTTTGACATCTTAATCAAGCATCTCCAAGGAGGTGTGGACCCAGGATGATTGGGTATAAGCCGAAGTGTCTAAAGATGTTTGAACAACTTATAAAGGATTCACCACTCCTTGCGAGGAGATGTATACCCGAGGCCTATCGTCGGATTATTACTCTAAGCCTCTGGCCAGAGCATGACATGTTCAGAGTATGAATCTCTTAAATACATGAGAGTAATTAGAATCTGTAAGACGAGAAAACGTTACTTGGGCTAGGTGTGACGTAGTCAGCCTACTGGGGACTGACACAAATAGACCATGTCCTAAACCAAGTGGGTATAAGATGGTGAAGGAAATGGTGCACGATTCATTATAGCTGCTGAAGGGTTTCAGAATTGTTTCTGATGTCAACCGTTGATCTTTCGATTAATTGGGGATCATGATGTACTGCTAGGTACAACTTATGATCGTTCTATAATTAATTGATTAATTATAGACGGCCAACATAAATCGAAAGTCTATTTAGTCACACGCACTACGAGTAATTCAAGGGATTTAAAACGAGTTGAAAATTAGATTTTCTAATCAAGAGAGATTAAGTTTGGTTGAGCCAAACGATAAGGCAAATCTGAATTTTTCAGAGACGCATCGGAAGCGTAAAATGGCTAAAGTCTTTTGAAGACTTAATAGATGAATTAAATAAGTTTAATTCATTGGGGCTTGACTTGGATGGGCCGGCCAAAGAGGGCCTCCATCCTCATTGCTTGGCCGGCCACAACAAAGGGAGAGAACCAAGTTTTTGGTTCAATTTATAAAATAAACCAAGTGTGGTTTGTTTTATAAAATTATGGATGATATAGATTTTTATATAATAAACCAAGGTTTGATTTATTTTTCATGCAAATTAAAATGAACCATGGATTGGTTTATTTTATAAAATCAATCATGGATTGATTTACCATGATAAGGAAATTTATTCCATAGTAGAGAAGAGACTTGATTGATTTTTAATCATGAATTAAAATATGATTTTAACCATGATATAAAATCAAACATGGCATGATGGAATAAGTTATTCCATATTTGTGAGGCTTGATTGTTGAGAGACCACTATATAAAGGACCCAAGGCAAGGCTTGGGTGATAATCGAAGAGATGAAGGCATAGGCTCACTCCCTCTCTTTCTCTCCTTCTCTTCTCCCCTTCTTGCCGTGCGCCAACCAGCCCCAAGAAGGAGCACCAGCCGCCCGGCCCTGCCCTTTCCCTGCTTACCACCACCGTCTGCTGGAGAAGGAAGCTCCGGCCATCTCTTGGCCGGAAGAAGGTGCATCTGGAATTAGAGTTTGCCGCAAGGA
The DNA here is from genome assembly GCA_024364735.1 of Boesenbergia rotunda. Classification (NCBI taxonomy): domain Eukaryota; kingdom Viridiplantae; phylum Streptophyta; class Magnoliopsida; order Zingiberales; family Zingiberaceae; genus Boesenbergia; species Boesenbergia rotunda. The sequence continues at coordinate 270,294 of JAGFNQ010005032.1, read as the reverse complement.
TCCTTTTGCCGCAAGCCTCTTCTTTTGCTTCGCCGAAATTTTGATTCCGGCCATCCTTTTGTGGTTAGTCTTCCAACTTCTCTCTTGGTTTTTCTTGTCGTATTCTCGGAGAATCTAGTAGTTCTCGAGAAAACGAAACTCGTGGCTTTGCGAAGTCATCCCGAAGATACTCGGCGTGGACGCGAATAGAGGCGGAGCTTCCAAGGGACGCTTATGGTTGGATCTCGTCCCTTCCTTCGAGTTACGTGAGGTAATACGTAAATTAGTTTACGTTTCTGCAAAATTTTAAATATATGATCATGTCTACACAAGATAAAATTGCATGCTTAGATGTGTGGTTAAATAATTTGAGAAATTATTTATGCTAAACCTTCCGCTGCACGTAATTAATTTTAAAATTACGAACCCGCATCCATGTCAACATGCACCCGGTCCCAATAGTGGTATCAGAGCCGAGGTTTGTGTTCGACATAATCATATAATTGTTTTGCGGAAAGCTTTATCATGATCTCAATTTTGGAAAATTTTCAATTATGGAAACTTTCCAATTATGGTAAATTTTTGATTTAGGAATTTCAAAGTTTGGAAATCCTCATGAAATTTCGCAAACTTTTGAAATATCTCTGTTTCTGAAATTTTATGATAATTGTGAAAACTTTCCATTTTTGGAAACTTTCCAATTTTAGAAATTTCCTATATTGGAAATTTTCTAATTTTGGAAAAACGTAAGTTTTTTTTGTACCAGAAACATACAATTATTCTGAAAACCTTTTATTTTTGGAAACTTTCCATTTATGGAAAGCTCGCATTTTTGGGCACTTTTTTCAAGAATGTCTAGACAAATTATGGGAATATTAATTGACATTTAAATTTATAATTGAAAATTAAATTATTTACAAAATTCTTTATTTTGGATTGAGCATCGGGGAGCCGTCCAATTTAAAGTTAGTTGTTATAATTAAATTTCCTAAATTGAATTTAAGCTGTCAAATGTTTAATTTTCCTTATTTGATTTATGGGGTGATGCTTTTACATATTATTGTCTCCAAAATTAATTAGAAAAATTGTTTCCTATAGAGTATATTTCCTTAAATAAGATTTTCATGAAAATAATATGTGGTTGAATTAAGGAAATCTGTCTCTTAATTTAATAAGATTTGATTTAGAGAAATCAAAGTCTTAAACATATAATTTCCGAAATTGATTATGATAATTCAGGAAATTGTTTCCCAAAATAATTCCTTGAATAAAGTATGAAATTAGAATTAGGAAATCCGGTTCCTAATTCAATTAATGAGACTTGATAAATTAAGTCACATACATACTTTATTAAGGAAATCGTTAGAACATGACATAATTATATGTCATGAATGTGCATAAAAGAAAAGGATGAGACCCAAAACCTCTTACAAAATATTAAGGCCAACACCTTCCATTAATATGGTTAGAACCAGAGTTTTGTTTCTCGTTTGGGTTGATGGACACATCCATGCCCGGCTTGAACCTCAACATGTTCAAACCATGGAATTAGTTTATGATTAATATAGTTGGAGTCAGAGGTCAATCCTTAGTTTTGGTTGTTGGACACATCCAAGCCTGACTAAACGGTTGAATGAGCTCCAACCATATTAAAACTATTTCTTGATTAATGGGTCAGCCTTAAGCTTGGAGCATCGATTTGTTGTGCCACAGCCAAGGTCGATGTAAAGAGAGGTGCAGTTGGGTGCTATGTATATTGTTGCATACTTGTTAATGAGTTAACAACCCAATGATTTATGCAAACATTCAATTAGTTGATAGCATAATGTGATAGTTACATATGTATAATATGTAATCGGTATAATTACCTACCTTCATAGCTAAGAATAACTTGATGGACTCTAGCCATGGTTGTTCTTATCTATGGTTGGATATCAACCTATTTGGAGATGTTCCTACGATCTCCCGAATTGATAAAAAGGGTTATTCAATTCGAAAAATAAATAGGATTTAATTAATGTATATTGATGCATTCTTTATCATTCTCATCACATAACCTCAATTTGTATTTCTAGGATAATCACCTGATCATGTCTTCTCTGAATTTGCGTTCCATTTTGGACACCAATAAGCTGACTGGGCCAAACTTCATGGACTGGCTTCGAAACCTGAGGATAGTCCTCAAGGCAGAAAATCTTGCTTATGTCCTTGAAGAACAACTTTCCAACCATCCTCCTGAAGATGCAACTCCAGGCTAGTTAGTGGCATATCAGAAACATGTGGCCGATTATGAACTTGCGAGTTGCATCATGCTGGCCGCTATGGTACCTGAGCTACAAAAGCAGCATGAGTATATGGATGCTCATACCATCGTCTTCCATCTTCATGAGCTATTTGACGAGCAGGCGAGATCCGAAAGGTTTGAGGTCTCCAGACTCCTCTTCACCTCTAAGATTCAGGAAGGCACTTCTGTTTCACAGTTTGTGCTGAAGATGTTGGGGTACATTGAGCGACTAGGCACACTCGGATTGGAATGGATCACGAACTAAATATTGACTTAATTCTGCATTGTTTGCCCAAGAGTTACTCACAGTTTGTGATGAACTATCGGATGAACAAACTGGAGACTACCATTCCTGAGTTGCTTAACCTGCTGAAGACTGTAGAGCCTTCTGTAAAGCAGGATCAGAAGACGGTACTGTTAGTTGGTTCCTCAAAGAAAGGCTCTAAGAGGAAGCCCAAAGAACAAAATAAGGGAAGGAAGAAAAAGGCGAAAAAGATTGAAAAGGCACCAAAAGGCACTTGCCATCACTGCGGCAAGGAGGGCCACTGGCGAAGAAACTGCAAGGTTTATCTTGAGTCCTTGAAGAAGAAGACATCTGATGCCCTATCCTCTTCAGGTATCTTCGTTATTGAATGTCACTCTATTTCCTCGGATACCTGGGGTACTTGATACTGGGTGGTGTAGCTCACCATATATGTAATGACATACTACAGGGGGCTAAGGAATAGAAGAAGACTCCACCTATATCGAGTTGAATGGCAATAGATATTGTCATTGTCTTGGCCATGTAAGTAAGAAACGCATGACCAAATTACACCGATGTGGAATTCTGGAATCATTTGAACCCGGTTCATTTGATACATGCGAATCATGCTTAAAAGGCAAGATGACCAAATTACCCTTTTCCGAAAAAGGTAAACCAGTGGGAGAATTGCTTGGTCTAATACATACTGATGTATGTGGACCAATGTCAACTCTTGCACAAGGAGGCTATAGCTACTTCATTACCTTTATCGATGATCACTCACGATTCGGGTATGTGTTCTTAATGAAACACAAATCTGAAGCTTTTGAGAAATTCAAAGAGTTCAGAAGTGAAGTAGAGAAACAGCTTGGCAAAAGTATTAAGATACTTCGATCCGATCGGGGTGGTGAATACTTAAGTCAAGAGTTTCAAGATTATCTTAGGGACAATGGGATATTGTCTCAATGGACTCCGCCATATACACCACAGCATAATGGTGTATCTGAGAGGCGTAACCGAACCTTGATGGACATGGTTAGATCTATGATGAATCATGCAACTCTTCCAAAATCCTTTTGGGGCTATGCGCTTAAGACAGCTGTTTACTTACTAAACAGAGTCCCGACCAAGGTAGTCTCTACTACTCCATATGAGACGTGGAATAGTAAGAAACCTCATTTATCTCACCTAAAGATATGGGGTTGTCCTGCTTATGTAAAGCGGACTGTATCAGACAAATTGGATGCTAAGTCTGATAAATGTCTATTTATTGGATACCCTAAGGAAATGAAAGGTTACCAATTCTATCATCCCTTGGAACAAAAGGTGTTTGTTTCAAGGCATGCTGTATTTCTAGAAAAAAAATTTCTTTTACAAGAAAATAGTGGGAGTAGTATTGAACTTGAAGAAGTTCAAGAAACTCCAATAGACATTACAGAGACACCTAGTCTAGACTCACAATCAATAACTCATAATGATGAGCTATCAGTTGAACCTAAAACAACACCACTTCTTCGTAGGTCTGATAGGACACGCAATATTCCAGAGAGATACGGATTTCTCATAAGTGAATTGAACGACGTGTTACTCATTAACAATGACGAACCTATCAGTTATGAAGATGTTCTAAAAAATTCAGAAAAGGATAAATGGCTTGAAGCCATGAAGTCGGAAATGGATTCCATGTACAAAAATCAAGTATTGGACTTGGTTAACCCACCTGAAGGCATTAAGCTCATAGGGTGCAAGTGGGTTTTCAATAAGAAAACCGATATGAAAGGTAATGTTGTTACCTTTAGGCTAGATTAGTGGCAAAAGGATATTGTCAGAAACAAGGAATTGATTATGATGAAACCTATTCGCCAGTAGCTATGCTTAAATCCATTCGGATGCTCCTGGCCATAGCAGCTCATTATGATTACGAGATATGGCAAATGGATGTGAAAATAGCTTTCCTTAATGGAAACCTGCTTGAGGATGTATACATGATACAACCTGAAGGTTTCACATCGGTTAATAAAACCAAAGTATGCAAGCTTCGACGATCCATATATGGACTAAAGCAAGCATCCAGGAGCTGGAACATCCGTTTTGATGAGACAATCAAAGAGTTTGATTTCTCACAAAATCCTGACGAACCTTGTGTGTACAAGAAGGTTAGTGGGAGTGCAGTCGTATTCCTAGTGTTATATGTCGATGACATATTACTTATAGGAAACGATATATCAGTCTTACAGTCAGTTAAAATTTGGTTGTCCAAAACTTTCTCCATGAAAGACCTGGGAGAAGCAACCTATATCCTTGGGATTAGAATCTATAGAGATCATAACGGTTGCTTGGTCTTTCGCAGTCTACATATATAGACCGAGTGCTAAAAAGGTTTAGCATGTCAGAATCCAAGAAAGGTTACCTTCCCATCAGGCATGGGATCGACCTTTCGAAGTCTATGTGTCCGCGCACAGAAGACGAGAGGATTTGCATGAATAAGATTCCTTATGCATCCGCGATAGGATCTATCATGTATGCTATGTTATGTACTAGGCCTGATGTATCGTATGCTCTGAGCGTCACAAGCAGATACCAGTCTGATCCAGGAATGGATCATTGGGCGGCTGTCAAGACAATCCTCAAGTACTTAAGAAACACTAAGGATGTGTTCCTAATATATGGAGAAGGTGATATGGTAATACGTGGGTATATAGATGCCAGTTTCCAGACAGATAAGGATGACTCCAAATCTCAGTACAGATACGTATTTATTTTGAATGGAGGCGCAATAAGTTGGAAGAGTTCCAAGCAAGACACCGTGCGGATTCTACCACGGAAGCAGAATATATTGCAGCTTCGGAAGCAGTCTGGATCAAGAAGTTTGTCTCAGAACTTGGTGTGGTTCCAACCATTGATGAAGCAATACCGGTTTACTACGACAACAACGAAGCTATTGCATAAGCGAAGGAACCAAGGTCTCATCAGCGATCCAAACATGTGCTTCGCCGCTATCATCTGATCAGAGAGATTATAAGTAGGAATGATATACAAATTGAGAAAATTCCCACTGAAAGGAATTTAGCGGAACCTTTAACTAAGGCATTGCCTCAAAGCAAGTTTGAGGGTCATGTTAGAGCCTGTGGTATTGGGTACCGTAGCGATTGGCATTAGGTCAACTGGGAGTTTGTTAGTGATATGAGAGAAGTGTCCTAAGGCAATCACCTTATGATTGTAATCATTTATTTTAATAAATGAATATTCACTATTTGAGTATACATGTTTGTGTATTTGATTGAGATCTTAAACTTATTTACTGAATGTCCGCAATACAATTCATAGCATAAGAGAATTTGTGATGAATTCACAACTAGTGATTATCTCTATATGTGCAATTGTGAAGTATTGAAATTGTCCCTAGTCGATGAATTGATAAATACGATCACTATCAATTCTGTTGAGACTAGCATGGGTTATTCTCTAATCAGCTGATTCTCACTGGCTGGTGACATTCAGATGTCCGGAGATAAACATGATTGCTAGTTAAGGGAACTAGTTCATTGGAGTGACTGGCTGTAAAACTTCATATGGTAGTCTACTTATAGATATGTCAGTGAAGTTCTTACTGCAGCATAAGTGTGATGTTCCTTTGACTTGCGTTGTTCAAGTCATCTTGGTCATGGAGACTTATACTTTGACATCTTAAGCAAGCATCTCCAAGGAGGTGTGGACCCAGGATGATTGGGTATAAGCCAAAGTGCCCGAAGATGTTTGAACAGCCTACAAAGGATTCACCACTCCTTGCGAGGAGATGTATACCCGAGGCCTATTGTCAGATTGTTACTCGAAGCCTCTTTCCAGAGCATGACATGTTCAAAGTATGAATCTCTTAAATACATGAGAGTAATTAGAATCCGTAGGACGAGAAAACGTTACTTGGGCTAGGTGTGACGTAGTCAGCCTAGTGGGGACTGACACACATAGACCATGTCCTGAACCACATGGGTATAAGATGGTGAAGGGAATGAGGCACGATTCATTATAGCTGCTGAAGGATTTCAGAATTGTTTCTGAGGTCAACCGTTGATCTTTCGATTAATTGGGGATCATGATGTACTACTAGGTGTCACTCATGATTGTTCTATAATTAATTGATTAATTATAGACGACTAACATAAATCGAAAGCCTATTTAGTCATACGCACTATGAGTAATCTGAGGGATTTAAAACGACTTGAAAATTAGATTTTCCAATCAAGAGAGAATAAGTTTGGTTGAGTCAAACGATAAGTCGAATCTGAATTTTTCAGAGACGCATTGGAAGCGTACAATGGCTAAAGTCTTTTGAAGACTTAATAGATGAATTAAATAAGTTTAATTCATTGGGGCTTGGCTTGGATGGGCCGGCCAAAGAGGGCCTCCATCCACTTTGCTTGGCCGACCACAACAAAGGGAGAGAACCAAGTTTTTGATTCAATTTATAAAATAAACCAAGTGTGGTTTGTTTTATAAAATTATGGATGATATAAATTTTTATATAATAAACCAAGAGTTGGTTTATTTTTCATAGAAATTAAAATGAACCATGGATTGATTTATTTTATAAAATCAATCATGGATTGATTTACCATGATAAGGAAATTTATTCCATAAGAGAGAAGAGACTTGATTGATTTTTTATCATGAATTAAAATATGATTTTAACCATGATATAAAATCAAACTTGGCATGATGGAATAAATTATTCCATATTTGAGAGGCTTGATGGTTGAGAGGCCACTATATAAAGGACCCAAGGCAAGGCTTGGGTGATAATCGGAGCGATGAAGGCATAGGCTCTCTCCCTCTCTTTCTCTCCTTCTCTTCTCCCCTTCTTGCCGTGCGCCAACCAGCCCCAAGAAGGAGCCCCAGCCGGCCGCCCCTGCCCTTTCCATGCCGACCACCACCTGCTGACGGAGAAGGAAGCTCCGGCCATCTCTTGACCGGAAGAAGGTGCATCTGGAATTAGAGTTTGCCGCAAGGATCCTTTTGCCGCAAGCCTCTTCTTTTGCTTCGCCGAAATTTTGATTCCGGCCATCCTTTTGTGGTTAGTCTTCCGACTTCTCTCTTGGTTTTTCTTGTCACGTTCTTGGAGAATCTAGTTGTTCTCGAGAACACGAAACTCGTGGCTTTGCGAAGTCATCCCGAAGATACTCGGCGTCGACCCGAATAGAGGCGGAGCTTCCAAGGGACGCTTACGGTTGTATCTCGTCCCATCCTTCGAGTTACGCGAGGTAATACGTAAATTAGTTTACGTTTCTGCAAAATTTTAAATATATGATCATGTCTACACAAGATAAAATTGCATGGTTAGATGTGTGGTTAAATAATTTGAGAAATTATTTATGCTAAACCTTCTGCTGCACGTAATTAATTTTTAAAATTATGAGCCCACATCCATGTCAACATGCACCCGGTCCCAACAGTTTGTCCTCTTCAGACTTTTTGACATCCCTCTGACCCCCCGATTTTTCCATTTTTTTTCTTTGTTCCGCTTGGCTCCTGGGGGTATTTGGCTTTATTGCCCACTCCGATCATAGGTTCTTAGGGGGCCTTCCTTCTTCCCACAAGGGATGGATGGAACAGTTCTTCTATATCCAACTCCTTGAGCGTCCCTTCAGTCCTATCAACTAGATGTAGATCCTGCCACCAATCCCAGATCTTGGCGACTTCCAGCAGGACACGAGATACCAGAGTGCCAGGGTTATCCTAGCAGGGATGGAGTTTCACGGTCTTCAGCTGGTGCAATGCGAAGATCTCTTTTATCGGGTCGAGCTCAGCCCGAAAGTCACGAGCCTTAGCTGCAGTCTTCGTAAGTTACCCTTTGTTTTGCAAATTTCCTTGTTAATTCTAACTGATGCCCTTTTGTCTCTATTTTGTAGACGATGTTATGATTTCTCGAGCTATGAACCGACTCATAAAGTGGGAACATGCTAATGAGCAGGTGCTGGTTCCTACTTCCGCTTCTTCTGCTCTGGTGGGTATTTCGGCCGAGGGCTGCGGGGAAGCGACTGCACCCTCGGAAGACCGGGAAACCCCGGAGACCCCCCAGGATACCGAAGTAGCCGCACTATCTTCCGACCCCGAAGGGGGTTCTCCTTCATCTCCCCTCAAGGCGGTAGAGGCAGAGGTTACGTTCCCTCCTCCAGCTCAGCAACCAGAGACCTAGGTTACCGAGAAGAGACAGCGGAAGTAGTTGCTCCCTAAGCCTCACCCCCAGAAGAGGTTGAAGAAGGGCCCAGCGTCAGAGCTTCTGCCCTCCATTGATGAAGAGGACACGGTGCCCCTATCCCAGAGAGTTTGGGAAGAGATTCCATCTCCCACTGTGGCGGACACCATTCCTATTGTCGGTGACTTGGCCACTCCGACTGACCCTCCTACCGCTCAACATGGAAAGGAGGCTTTACTCGATGTGCCCAACACTCGCAGGAAGGTCCCTACGGCATAGAAAACAGAGACAAAGGGCTCCCAATCCATCCGAATAAAGGGGACCCCCTCAGATGGTCTGCAGATAGCGTCCAGCTCGGAGGAGGACGTTCCCGACCCGAGAGACGTCCCCAGCCAGTCAAGACACCTTGTTGAGGAAATTCTCTCTTCTCCGGTTTAGCTGGGGCGGTTAACTAGTTCAGCCCGATACCTGGGCATGCTACACCAGTTCCTACTAACGATAATTGTGCTTGAGCTCTTCCTCTTTGTTTCATTGTTTTTCTCTGACCATCCTTGTTCCACATCGTAGGTCGCCTCCAACTGTGCAGCTACGAGCCGCTTGTTGCTCTCCGGTGGGGTCACTGAAGGCCTTCTCCAGCGAGAGGCGATAACATAAGCGGAGGATGGCCATGCCCGCGAGGCGGGCCTCCTGCAGTTGGAGGTCAGCCAGGCTCTGAGGGTGAAGGTCGAGAAATGTTTCAGTACTTTGCTGGCCTCTGAGGAGACCTTGCACGGTTACCAGCTCCGGGAACGCCTCGAGTCTGAGAAGAACCAAGCTCTCACCGAGGACTTGCAGAAACTATCCCAGGAGCGGGAGAAGCTCAAGGCTCAGACGAAAGAGTTGTTGGATCATGTCTAGCTCCTAGAATCCTTAAAGAAAGATCTGAAGGATCGGAATGAGGAATGAGAGCGCTTGCTGGCTCTGAAAGAATACGACCTGGAGCTATCATCCTCTTATTCCTCCAACCACTAGGTCAAAGTCACTCGAGCCTAGGACCAGGAGTCTGCCGCTACTCAGAAGCTCCAAGAAATATTGGGGGCTCAGGATCGCTTGTCCTGGTAGGTGGCGGAGCTGAAGGCCGCCAAGGAGGAGGTTGAGGCCGAGCTACAGAAACAGAAGATTGACCATGCATCCCAACTATCCAAAGCTGAGGCAGAGATCAAGGATAAGTTCTTGCAGTCTGATGAGTATGGTGATATTTTAGCCGGGCAGGCATTGAAGTGCCTCAAATAGGGCTTCAATGGTCCCATCAACCAGTTGAATAAGGATCAACTACTGAAGCCCGACGTAGATTTGAGCTCCGTGAGTGTCAGCCGAGTTTGGAATGAGCTCACTCCTGAAGAGCAAGAACTATAGGATTCTCCCTCGTCCTAGGCCTTGTTTTTTTGGTCACTCCTCGTTTGCTGCGCCTTCTTTATTTTACAAAGTTTTATCCTTTTTCGTGGTGGGTCAGATATGTAATCGTTTGAGCTGTGCACGAAAGCATCTCTTGGCTTCCTGTGTCCTGAGTAATTTCTTGTCCTGTTTGCTTATTCTTAAAATGATTGCCCTGAGCCCGAGGAGCCAGCAACTTACGTAGCCAGCACCCAGTTCAAAGTGAGGAACCTAGGTTCCTTCTTGACTTTAAGGGACAAAGTGGCAAACAAACCCAATGCAGAGGTAGTTGTTAGGATGTATACTAAAAGTCTTGCTTTTGGTTAAGAACATATATATTTTGAAAGAGAATCATATAATCACACGTTGCATATTATATTAGTATATGCACAAAATATCTCATACTTTGCATTGTAAATAACATGGTGTGTGGTGACACACAAAAGATCATGTTATCAGTTCCTTACAGAAGTATAAGTAAGAGGCTCACAACCGAGATGGAGTTGGACAAACCATCGGGATGGTTATAGTATAATTAGGTGTGGTTTGTCTTAACCATAGAATTACACTAGTGCACTTTGTGTGCATTGAGTAGGACCAAAATAGCGGGCATCTAATTTATACTGACTTTATAATTGGATTGGACCTCAGATATATTTATGGGATCGGTTTGAATTAATAGAGGGGGGGGGGGGGTGAATATCGATCAATAAATTTTTCGAAAAACATAAGAGTAATTGCGCAGCGGAAAAGAAAAACAATGCTAACACGTTTATTTTTACTTGGTTCGGAGTAGCGGTCGGCTCCTACTCCAAGGCCCATGGTCCTTAACCGTTTACAATGGGCAATTCTATATTTTGTAAAATAATTATAAGTTGAAGTTTGAATATAGAATTAAAAATTACAGCACTTAAACTAAAATTATACCGACAACCGGAAGATTGGAGTGTCGAAGTATCAGGTCGTCGTTGGCGCTTGAGTCTTGAGCACGGAGCGTTTGGAGCAGAGCGCTTGAAAGAATGTGTAGGAAAAATATTGTTTTGAAGCCAAGGGGGCGAACCCCTATTTATACTTGTAGGTGGGGCGCCTGTGTTGAAGGGGGCGCTTGACACGTGGCCCTCACTGCGCGAAACTCAATCCGCAGACTTGGCTAGCGCATATCCGCTCAACCAGGGCGCCTGAGCTTACTGGGGTGCCTGTGTTAACATAGGCGCCTCTGTTGTTATTTTGAGGCTTTACTTCGAGTGGTTCTGGAAATACCCTTTGTCTGGGGTGCCTGTCTCAACACAGGCGCCTGGTCAAACATGGTGCCTCACTCCATTGAGGTGCCTGGGAGCAGAAACCTTTCACCCTTTGTTCCTGCAACCAGGGTTAGTTCCAAAACACATGTAACATATAAATAATATAGATTTAAGCATGATTTACAGCCTGAGTTATCTTGGTTCTGACTTTGGGCTTCCAAAATGGAACCGTAGGTCGAACCGACGCCTAATGTTCCCTCCTATGGGGAACGCGTCCTCACCTACTCCTCTCAAGAGAGTTTACCTTTTTACCAACTGGCTCCTCCGGTTGGACTTTTGCCCAATCCTCCGGATTAGGTTTTCGTGCCCAGTCCACGACCAGGACTTATTGCCCAACCTTTTGTCAGGACTTAGGTGCCCAGCCTACGGCCAGGACTTAGTGCCCAATTCTTAGAACTAGGACTTCGTGCCTAGTGTACCTAGGACGTTTCCTGCACACTTGATTAGCATTGTCAGATCACAACAAAACCTTAACTTCTGAACCCTTTGCCATTATCAAAACATAGGTTTGACTTTGATGCTTTCGGCACCAACAATCTCCTCCTTTTTGATTTATGATAACACGGTTCAAAAAGTTAAGATAAAAAACATTTAAATCACATTTGACTAACATGTAAATCTTTAAGAGATACTTTAAAAAAAATATAAGCTCCCCCTGAAATTTTCAATAATATGCAGTTTTGAAAAACTTCTAAATGTTTTGAATTTTGACTAAGTGTTTTGTAAATAGAGCAAAGCATTTTGGTTTTGTCAAAGTGTTTTGAAACTCCAGCATTTGGTTTTGACTAAGTGTTTTGAAAATCCAGCAAAGCATTTGCATAAAAACCTTTTACACTTAGACAATTTTTACTTTTGAAAAGTTTTACAAGCCCAAATTAAAAAAAACTTTTACTTCAAAAAGGCTCTGCAAAAATTTCACTTTTATTTTTGCAATGAAAAAAAATTCCTTGGCCAAAAAAAATTTCCACTTGAGAAAGAATTTTCCTTAAAAAAAATTACTAAGCCAAAATTTTGAAAAAAAAATTTCCCTTAAAAAGTTTAGAAGTTTCGACTTTTGCACACTTAGAAAAATTTAATTGAAAAATATTTTGTGCACTTCGAGAATTTTTGAAAAAATATTTGTTTACTAAGGAAAGCTTTTTGGACATTTAGAAAAATTTGTTTGGAAAATATTTTGTGCACTTCGAGAATTTTTACCTTAAAAAACTTAAGAAAATTTTAAAAAATTTGTTTACAAAGAAAAGTTTTGCTCAGAATCATTTGCAAAAAAAAAAAAATACACTTAGAGATTTTGCAAAAAAAGTGCAGAGATTTTGCACTTAAACGTTCAACATTACTTTTTGAAAGAGATAAAGAATTTTGAAACTTTTGATATTTGAAAAATTTTATTTACTCTCTTTTTCTCTCTCCCCCTTTGCCATATATCAAAAAAATTGAAAATTAATTGCAACTTCAAATTGAATCAGAGTTGGTAACATGAATTTTCAGCACGTTTTGAAAGATGACTGGGTTTGGGTCCTGTCTAACCCAGTTAGCTACTTACTCACTGTTATATAACAGCAGTTTTCACTAAGGTTAGTCAAGTTAAGTGATCTGATCAAGTTAGATTTTCTAAGCTTGACACTTAACTTGATTGTTATTCAATTTATATTTATTGCCCCAACTGTTGTAGATGCACTGACTTAAAGCATCTTGAGCCAAAGCATAGACCTAAGCATATCAATCCTTTGTAGGTTATCAATCAAAAAGTACCCTAAGGTGCTTGTGAGATGCTAGTTGCTAGATCTATTGGTGTATGAAATTCTAGGGTTAAAGCCTAGGCTAAGTCTGTTAGTATTATGAGAGAAGTGTCCTAAGGCAATCGCCTTATGATTGTAATCATTTACTTTAATAAATGAATATTCACTATTTAAGTATACATGTTCATGTATTTGATTGAGATCTTAAACTCATTTACTAAATGTCCGCAATACAATTCACAGCATGAGAGAATTTGTGATGGATTCACAACTAGTGATTATCTCTACATGTGCAATTGTGAAGTATTGAAATTGTCCCTACTCGATGAATTGATAAATATGGACACTATCAATTCTGTTGAGACTAGCATGGGTTATTCTCTAATCAGCTGATTCTCACTGGCTGGTGACATTGGGATGTCCGGAGATAAACATGGATGCTAGTTAAGGGAACTAGTTCATTGGAGTGACTAGCTGTAAAACTTCATATGGTAATCTACATGTAGATATGTCAATGAAAGTTCTTACTGCAGCTTAAGTGCGATGTTCCTTTGACTTGCGGTGTTCAAGTCATCTTGGTCACGAAGACTTATACTTTGACATCTTAAGCAAGCATCTCTAAGGAGGTGTGGACCAGGATGGTTGGGTATAAGCCGAAGTGCCCGAAGATTTTTGAACAGCCTACAAAGGATTCACCACTCCTTGCGAGGAGATGTATACCCAAGGCCTATCGTCGGATTGTTACTCGAAGCCTCTGGCCAGAGCATAACATGTTCCGAGTATGAATCTCTAGGAAACATGAGAGTAATTAGAATCCGTTGGACGAGAAAGACATTACTTGGGCTAGGTGTGACGTAGTCAGCCTAGTGGGGACTGACACACATAGACCGTGTCCTGAACCAAGTGGGTATAAGATGGTGAAGGGAATGAGGCACAACTCATTATAGCTGCTGATGGGTTTCAAAATTATTTCTGAGGTCAACCGTTGATTTTTCGATTAATTGGGGATCATGATGTACTACTAGGTGCCACTCATGATCGTTCTATAATTGGTTAATTATAGGCGGCCAACATAAATCGAAAGCCTATTTAGTCACACGCACTACGAGTAATCCGAGGGATTTAAAACGAGTTAAAAATTGGATTTTCCGATCAAGAGAAATAAGCCGAATCTGAATTTATCAGAGGCGCACCGGAAGCTTAAAATGGCTATGTCTTTTGAACGCTTATTGGACGACTTAAATGATTTTAATTCGCAAGGAGACGGCTTGGTTTGGCCGGCCAAAGAGGGTCCCCACCCTCTTTGGTTTGGCCGGCCATAATGAGGAGGGAAACCAAATTATTTGGTTTAAATTATAAAATAAATCAAACGCGATTTGTTTTATAAAATTATGAATAAAGAAATTTATATAAAGAAATTTATATAAAGAGATTTATTTTCATGGAAAATAAAATAAACCTTGGATTGATTTATTTTATTTTATAAAATCAATTATAAATTGATTTTTCCATGATAAGAAAAATTTATATACTAAATTTCTGGTGAAAATTTATTCCATAATAAAAGGGGAGATGTGTTTGTTTTTATTATAAATTTAGTTATAATAAAACTTGGCATAACGGAATAATTCATAGGAAAATTTATAAGATAAATTTCTTATGAAAATTTATTCCGTTAAAAGGGAGACTTGGCGATAGAGAGGCTACTATATAAAGGAACCAAGGCAAGGCTTGAATTCCAATCAAGAGATTAAGAAGAAAGCCCTCTCTCTCTCTTACCTTCTCTCCCTCTACCTCCTCTAGGGCCGGCGCCTTCTCCCTCCTCTAGGGTCGGCGCCCCTTCTAGTTGCCGTGAGCCACATCCACCAAGAAGGTGCCGAAGAAGAAGAAGAAGCGGGTCGCAACTCCTTCCTTCCCCCGGAATCTTAATTCCGTTACTTGGTGGTTAGTTTCCATCTCTCTCTCTTGATATTCTTGTCGTGCCTTTGGAGAATCTAGTAGTTCTTGTTGGCACGAAACTCGTGGCTTTGCAAAGTCATCCCGAAGAGAACTCGGCGTGGACGTGAATAGAGGCGGAGCTTCCAAGGGATGCAACGGTTGGATCTCGTCCCTTTCTACGAGTTACGCGAGGTATTAAGTAAATTAGTTTACTTTCTGCAAAATTTTAAATGTATGATCATGTCTCCACAACTTAAGGTTGCATGCTAGATACGTGGTTAAAATAATTTAAGAAATTATTTATGCTAAACCTTCCGCTGCACGTAATTAAATTTTAAAATTACGAACTCGTATCCATGTCAACATGCACCCGGTCCCAACAATGGTATCAGAGCCGGTTAGTGTTCGACATAATCATATAATTGTTTTGCAGAAAACTTTGTCATGATCTCAATTTTGGAAAATTTTCTAATTATGGAAACTTTCCAATTATGATAAATTTTAGATTTAGGAATTTCAAAGTTTAGAAATCCTCATGAAATTTCGCAAACTTTTGAAATATCCTAGTTTCTGAAATTTTATAATAATTGTGAAAACTTCCCATCTTTGGAAACTTTTCAATTTTGGAAATTTCCTATTTTGGAAATTTTCAATTTTGGAAATATGTAAGTTTTCTTTGTACCAGAAACTTACAATTATTCTGAAAACCTATTATGAAATCTCGCAATTTTGGGCACTTTCTTTCAAGAAAGTCTAGACAAATTTATGGATCATTAATTGACAATTAAATTCGAATTGGTTTTAAATTATTAACAAAATTCTTTATTTTGGATTGAGCCTCGGGGAGCCGTCCAATTTAAAGTTACTTGTTGTAATTTAATTTCCCATTTTGAATAAAATTGTCATGTTTAATTTGGTTACGTCTCGGGGAGCGGACCAAATTGGATTTACGATAAATTTCTTTTCTTTGGGTATCTGAGCCTCTGGGAGCCACCCTTAGAAAACAATTTGTTGTAATTAATTAATCCATAAATAAAATATGTGATCAAATCTTAGAAATTTAGGATAATTTCCTTATTTCATTTAAGAGGTGATGCTCTTACATATTGTTGTCTCCAAAATTAATTAGGAAAATGGTTTCCTATCGAGTTTTCTTAAATAAGATTTTCATGAAAATAATATGTGATTGAATTAAAAGAATCAGTCTCTTAATTTAATAAGATTTGATTTAGAGAAATCAAAGTCTTAAACATATTATTTCCGAAAATGATTATGACAATTTATGAAATTATTTCCCAAAACAATTCCTTGAATAAAGTATGAAATCGGGATTAGGAAATCCGGTTCCTAATCAAATTAATGAGACTTGATAAATTAAGTCACATACATACATTATTAAGGAAATCGTTAGTCATGACATAATTATATGTCATGAATGTGCATTGAAAAGAACGAATGAGACCCAAAACCCCTTACAAAATATTAAGGCCAACACCTTCCATTAGTATGGTTAGAACCGGAGTTTTGTTTCTCGTTTGGGTTGATGGACACATCCATGCCCGGCTTGAACCTCAACATGTTCAAACCATGGAATTAGTTTATGATTAATATAGTTGGAGTCAGAGGTCAATCCTTAGTTTTGGTTGTTGGACACATCCAAGCCTGACTAAACGGTTGAATGAGCTCCAACCATATTAAAACTATTTCTTGATTAATGGGTCAGCCTTAAGCTTGGAGCATCGATTTGTTGTGCCACAGCCAAGGTCGATGTAAGGAGAGGTGCAGTTGGGTGCTATGTATAATGTTGCATACTTGTTAATGAGTTAACAACCCAATGATTTATGCAAACATTCAATTAGTTGATAGCATAAAGTGATAGTTGCATATATGTGATATGTAATCGGTATAATTACCTACCTTCATAGCTAAGAATAACTTGATGGCCACAGCCATGGTTGTTCTTAGCTATGGTGGGATATTAACCTGTTTGGAGGTGTTCCTATGATCTCCCGAATTGATAAAAAGGGTTATTCAATTCGAAAAATAAATTGGATTTAATTAATGTATGTTGATGCATTCTTTATCATTCTTCTCACATAAGCTCAATTTGTATTTCTAGGATAATCACTCGATCATGTCTTCTCTGAATTTACGTTCCATTTTGGACACCAATAAACTGACTGGGCCAAACTTCATGGACTGGCTTCGAAACCTGAGGATAGTTTTCAAGGCAGAAAAGCTTGCTTTTGTCCTTGAAGATCAACTTCCCAACCGTCCTCCAGAAAATTCAACTCCAGACCAGTTAGTGGCCTATCAGAAACATGTGACCGATTCTGAACTTGCGAGTTGCATCATGCTAGCCTCTATGGTACCTGAGCTGCAAAAGTAGCATGAGTGTAACGCCCGCCCTTATATTTACTCTCGGGGCGGGGTCACGTACATTCAATCATATAGTAATATATTTTTTTT
>JAGFNQ010005032.1:123946-250668 GCA_024364735.1 Boesenbergia rotunda | reverse complement strand
TTGACCTCAATGTGCCAACTTCCACATTGCGTGCCAAATTTCTTTCTCCATTCTTCTTTTCTGATTTTTTTTTCTTTTCTTTCATCCTCTAGCAAGATCAGAATGTATTATAACCAGGCTTTGAATTGGATGAGAATATCTTCACTAGTTCATGGTGTTGAAACTTCCCTTTTGTATGCCAACTTGTTTCTTTTCACTGCACTGCAAATTGAATTCCAGCCACTGCACCTTCTTTTCTGCTCTGATCAGAATTCCTAGCATCCACCTTTCTTCCTGGTTTGGTCACGTTTTGCTCAATCTTGTGGTGCTCATGCTCTCCAAATCCTTGTTCAGAAATTGGCTCCAATCCATCACTAATGTCGTGAGCTTCCAAGGAGTTTCCACTTCCTATTTTTGCATCTGCCTTCATATGTTTCTGCATTAATTAGTTTCTGAATTTTGTTTTCATAGCAGTCAATTGATTTCAGAACTGGCAACTCTCTGATCATATGTAAGATTCATAAACATGAACTCTACTTGAAACCTTGGCACAATTTTCTCACTTGGCATAAATTTTTGCATCACTTCCAGATCTGTCCAGCTGCTGTTCAGCTTGTCTTCAGATTCCAGCACTCGGCAGCAACAATGGCCACTCAGATTTCTTCAATTGTTAGCAAACTTTGCATTTAGTTCCGATTCCTGCACAGCTGAATTCCAGATTTTTTTTCTCACAGCTGCAATTCTGCTATTATGTGCCATTTAAGACCTTGGCACAGTTTTTTTTCTTCTTGATTTCAGATCTGTCCAGCTGCACTTCACTCACTCATCTGCACAAAAATTTCTGTTTTGCTCTCAAATTCAGCTCCACGGCAGCAGGGAAGAACCATTCTGCAGCTTTCCTGAAATTTTTCTGCAATTGTTCAGATTTTCAACCTTGCATCTCAACTTAGCTTTTGATCTTAAATCAAGTTCAGCTGCCCTTCCATTGCTAAATTGCACACAAAAACTCCTTTCTTCCCTCTATTTGGCATAGATTCTCAGCAATTAATAAGCTGGCCAAAACATGCTCCAAGTGGCAAACTTTTTTTTTTCCTTTGGCAAAGAATTTTTTTTTCTTTGTAATGGCACAGAATTTTCTTTGTTGGTGTGCCATTTTTTTTTCCAAAATTTTCCATTTCTTGCCACTTGAATCTTCAAAGAATGATAAGAAATCTAATTCCTCAATTGCTTCCATACTCAACCACTCCTTCTTGGAATTCAAACTCATCAAAATGTAATTGTTTCCATCCTTCCATTGCAAAAAAAAAAATTCTTTTTGGATCAAAATGCCTTCTCGATACAAAACTTTTCCAAAACACTAATCACTCCCCCACACTTAAATCTTTGTCCGTCTCGGGCAAAGTAGCATCAAGAACACATCCCAAGCAAACAAATCCATAGAAAAAATGGGGTTAAGAGTAGGAATAAAGAAAGACAAATATAATAGACATGATTTTTGCCAAAATTGATATGGAAAGGTAAACAAAGTGATTATCTTCTATAGATGTGATCCAATCATTGAAATATGGTTTTGAAAGAACCTAAGCAAGTTCTAGAGTACAATAACATGTATGTATCACAAATATAAGGCTAAACCTCACTAGGCAAAAATAACTCATCTCAAGTCCTCAATTAAGAATTTAAAGCAAAGTAGTACTCAAGCATCCAAGATTTCATCCATGAGTTCAAACCCTAAGTTTTAACAACCAAATTTAATTTATTTTCAAAAGGCTCTAAAATGCTATGGAGATAACCTAAGGGATACATTTATTCCTAGTCATGTAAGAAAAAGTGCTAAAACAAAAGACATGGTATTTACAATGACTTTTTATTCATGTTACTCTACTCACGTATTTATTAGTAAGGACTCGATTTAAAAGAAAATTCTAGAAGCCATAAAAGTGAAAAATGCAATAAAAGAAAATGCAAGAAAGAATAAACTCCCTTTTATTTTGGTGGATGGAGTCTATCAAGCAGTAGCCTCCATCGTGGTAGTGGAGGAACATAGGTGGTTGAGAGACTTCGGACTCCCCCACACTTGAACTTTACAGAAAATTGCTCCGGTGGCCTAAGGCGATTCAGGTTCAAGATCCATTGAAGGAATGGAGTACTTCGAATTAAAATAAAATCATCTCCTCCTTCTTTATGCCTTTTAGAAGTCCTTCCAGGAGGTTGAAGTCTGTTCATTTGGAGCACCCACTCCTGAAGTCTTCTTGACCCTGCAAAACAATGTAATACCCCTCTCAAGCGTTCAAGGTCAGAAAGAAATAAAATAATATCAGTCTCTGCATGAAATGAATCCAAATCTGCATCATATCCAATTAAATCAAATTTTGGTTTCTCAATGAATTTTTCATAAGTAGTATCCTCCAAAGGTATATCAAGAAACTTATCACATCCCATGAAATCAACTTTTGGCTCATCAATAGTATTTTCACAATTATTTCCTATCAAAAATGTATCAAGCAATGTGTCACAGCCAATGAAATCAATCTCAGATACCTCCATAAGTTTTTCACATTCAACTTCAGCATAAGATATTGCAAGAGATTCATCAAAATAAATAACATCAATTTCAGGCACTTCTAAAAATTTTTCACAATTCATATCCACAAAAGATGTATCAAGAGATTCATCATAACAAACAACATCAATTATAGGTGCCTCTAAAATTTGTTCGCAACCCATATCTACAAGAGATGTATCAAGTAATGCATTACGACCAATGAAATCAATTTTTGGTACCTCTATTGGATTTTCACAAACAATCTCTACACAAGGTATATCAATAAATTCATCATAACCAATAAAGTCAGCACTAGGTACCTCGCTGAATTTTTCTGAACAAAGAGGAGAAATACTTACCTGAGCGTGCTGGAGAATACCTGGAGGTTCTACAAGAGTAGATGTATCCATGGCCTCCTCCTGGTCAAGTACATGCTCCTCTTCAGCCTCAAGCTCTGGTGGACACTCAACTGGACTAGGTGATCCTTGGGTTCTTGCTTCCACCATGCAAGTCCCTACACTTTCTGGTTCATCTTCTGAATCTTCCAATGTACCAGTAAATTGTGGTGGTCCCTGGGGCTTAGTGCAATCCCCTACACCTGTGGAATCATCTCCCGTGTATGTTTCCTCTGTAATATCTGCAACAACAATATCAGAAAAATTAGGACCTTCAATAATACTATCATCACAAAATAAAAGTCTAGAATGGTCCTGTGGAGCTTCAGAATCTTCTTCTTGAGCTGAAAAATTTGGAAATGGATTTTGAGTAGGAATCTCCGGAGGAATGCATGCTGTAGGTGCCCTGTATTTGATGATTTCTTCTTCTTCTACTACTAATTTTGCAAAATCACTTGAAGAAGGACTTGGCCATGTACTAGGGTCGCCTTGAACTGATATAAACTCAACTCCTAAGCCCTTAGAATTAAGAGTAGCTTGAGAAGATAATTGTTCTAATCTTTGGGCTTTTATCTGATTCAGTTTATCTTGCATGTTTTGAAAAAATTACTGTTGTTGTTGTTGTTGTAGTTCTTGAAAATTTTTCTGTTGTTGTAGGACTTGTTGCAACATCTCTATCATCCTTTGTTGTTGAGCCTCACTCCAATCAGAATTCTCAAAGCCTCCTTGGTTAGTGTGGAACTCTTGTTGGTCTTGAAATGTAACATAAGGCTGCTGAAGACCAAGAATAGGCTGTGCATTCTGAAATGGATACTGTGGGGGCTGATCAAATGGTTGATGCTGAAATTGAAGAGGTTGCTGAAAATTCTGTATAGATTGAAATTCTTGCTGCCATGGCTGAAGTTGAGGCTGAAATTGATTATTACCCTGCTGAAAATTTACAAAAGACTGTTGGAAATTTTGGTTAAGATGCTGAAATTCTTGCTGAAATTGTTGGAATTGTGGTTGGAATTGTTGTGATGCCTGGAATTGTTGTTGTTGCTAAAATTGGGGCTGAGGTGGCTGATCGAAACTCTGGAATAGTGGCTGCCCGTTCTGATTTTGTGGCTGGAAATTTGGTTGATTTTGCTGAAAATTTTGGAAAGGCTGAAAAAACTGATTTGGTTGCTGAAAATTCAAGTAGGGTTGTTGAAAATCTTGATTTGGTTGCTGAAATTGCTGGAAAGGCTGAAATTGTGGTTGAGGTGGCTGAAATATAGGCTGAATCGGCCTCTGGTAAGTAGATGACTGAGCTTTATGTTTTTGTTGGTATTCCAACACCTTACACCAACATTTCAACTCCACCAATGCCTCTTTTATCTCTTTACAGAACTCTGGTGATCACATTTTAATCTTACAGCCCTGTCACAAAACAAGAAAGAAAAATGGCAGCAACCGTATACAAAAGATAAAGCACCAGAAAATAGAACCCAATGATATGTCAAAAAGCATACAAGCAAAAATCAAACAAATCAACTAGTTGCTTCCCCGGCAACGACGCCAAAAATTTGACGGACCCGAGATATGTGTCACGAATGTGGGTCTCAAATTTAGATATTTATAAATGCTGGAAACTCTTTTTGCAATCAAAATATAAGAACGTAGTAAAGGGGCCACAGGTCGTATTTTTCCTGGGGACTAGTTGAGGTTGTGTGATTCGAGCTTGTGTTTGTGTGTCGTTTGTAAATTTTGGGTTTCAAATAGAATCGGGGTTTTGATTGGGTTGCAATTAGAAATGAAAACGTAATGGAAAACAATCTGGAACAATATGATATCAAGTGCAAGCCAATGCAGAGGAAATGAGTCCAAACAATGTTAAGCAATCTAAAACAAATCACTACAAGTCGCTGCCAAAACCTAACTTGACTTTAATTGCAAGCAACAACTTGATACCACAATGTGAAAAGCCTGTTGGATCGAGTAAACCGATAGAGGGAGGGGGTGAATATCGGAAATCGTTTTTCAAAAAATTTAGAGTAAGTATGCAGCGGAAATTAAAAACACCAACACTGAGACACGGTCGATTTTACTTGGTTCGGAGCCTGGGTTGACTCCTACTCCAAGGCCCACGGTCGTTGACCGTTTACTTTAGGCAATTCTATATAGGGTGCAAAATAGTTTACACAATATTATTACAGAATTAAGTACAATAAACTTTAAATAGCTCTTTTTACCGACGTCCGGGGTAGATTGACTTTTTCGGAGCAGCGGGACATCGTCGGCTCGAGTTGGAAGGATTCCGGGGCGAAGCGCGAGAGAAAAAGAGCGTAGAAGCGTTGCTTGGAAGTTGTTCTTGAAGCTTGGGGTCGAGGGCCCTTTATATAGGGCCTGGGGGTGCCCGGGACGTCGGGGGTGCCCCCCCCCACGTGGCAGTCGATCCGGCTCGGTCTCGGTCAGCGTCTGATCCCTTTGACTTCGGGATCCGCTTTGACCGGGGCGCCCGGAGCGCTCGGGGCGCCCGGGTTGATCGGGTCAAACTTTTATCCCTTCGCTTCGCTGGCTTCAGGTTCGAGGCTTACGCATGGGGCGCCCGGGACGCTGGGGGCTCCCGGGAGCAGCGGGGGCGCCCGGGAGCACGGGGGCGCCCGGGAGATGAGCTGCGAAGCCTGCTCTTTGGGTTTTGTGTTTTGTGTTCACCTTGGGGGCGCCCGGACACTCCGGGCGCCCTGGTCAGCTATTGCCTCATTCCTTTGAGGCTCTCTGAGCTGCAGACACACGTTCCTTTGGTCCTACATCCAGGGTTAGTCCAAAACACAATAAAATAATAACTTATTAGTTTCTATAGCCTTATCTGTCTTGGTTCTGACTTTGGATCTCCAAAATGGAGCCCTAGGTCGAACCGACGCCTATTGTTCCCTCGACGGGGAACGCGTCCTCACCTACTCCTCTCGAGAGAATGTACCTGATGCCAACAGCTCCTCTGGTTGGACTTTTGCCTGGCGGTCCTTTGCCAGGTCTTGTATACCGAGCTGTCCTTCGCCCGGTGCCTAGCAGTCCTCGCTAGGTCTTGGTGATTAGCAGCCCTTCGCTAGTTGCCTAGCAGTCCTTCGCTAGGACTTGGTGACTAGCAGCCCGTCTCTAGTTGCCTAGCAGCCCTTCACTAGGACTTTGTATCCTGGCATTCCTTCGCCAGGTTCCTAGTCGTCCTTCGCTAGGGCTTTGGATCCTGGCAGTCCTTCGCCAGGTGCCTAGCAGTCCTTCGCTAGGGCTTTGGATCCTGGCAGCCCTTCGCCAGGTGCCTAGCAGCCCTTCGCTAGGACTTTTCCTGCACACTCAGTGAATATTGTTAGATCACAAACAAACTTAACTTTGAATCCTTTGCCAATATCAAAACAAGGTTCGATATGGTGCTTCCTGCACCAACAATCTCCCCCTTTTTGATTTATGGCAACACAATTCAAAGTTAAGTAAAAACTTATAACAGTTAATAAAAGAAGGTAAAAACACAATGAAGTATAGGAAAAAAAACAATGAAGTATATGAAAAAAATTTATCAAAATTTTTTTTCTCATACTCCCCCTAAAACCCTGAATACTTGCAAAATACTTAACTTTGACCTTTCCTCCCCCTTTGACATATATCAAAAACAAACATTGGTGTTCAAGGTATCTAACAAGGATTTTTGAGTTTTTCTAAGTGCTTCATGTCTTTAACAAAGTGTTTTTCAAAAAATGGAGTAAAAGCATTTTCACTAACAAAACTTGTTTCAAATTTTAGGCAAAATTTTTCAAAATTTAGGCAAAATTTTGAAGCTAGATTTCCCTTAAACAAAGTTTCAAATTTTGAGAATTGGGAATAAATTTGTTTACTAAGGAAAATTTTACTTAGGAGAAAAATATGTACTCAAAAAATTTGAAAACACTTAGAAATATTTCGAAATTTTTGAAGCACTTGTTAAAAAAAATTCCTTTCTCTCTTTCCTTTTTCTCCCCCTTAATGTGAAATTCTTCTCCTTATGTTTTAGACAATTCTAAGAAAAACTTTCTTTCAAAAGGGGAAAAAAATTTTAAGAAAAAATTTTTTAATTTCACTTTTTCTACTCTCCCCCTTGGTCTTATATCAATAAAAAAATTTTGTAAAATATATTTTGAAAGAAATTTAAATTTGTGTATCAAAGCTTGTGAAAAAAAAATTGAGCGAAGTAATGTCAAGTGTTATGATAATTTAAAAAAATTTAGAAAGACTGAAAAATTTATGTTCAAAATCATAATTGGAGTCAAGTGTATATGATAAACAATAAGTTTACTTGTTCTGAATATTTTGAAAAATGCACAAGAATGCAAGTACTTTATTGAGCTTTTGAAAGGCATAAGTATTTTGAAAGATATTATGAATTTGAAAAACATAAGTACTTTTAAAGAAAATTACTAAAATCTTTTTGAAAGTACTTACACATAATCTTTTACTTGCTTTGGTTTCTTTTCCAGTCTGACACAATCCTAGGAAACCTTGTTAACTACAAGGAAATTTCCTTAAGTGTCCTGGAAATTTTCCGCTTAAGTAAATATTATTTCCAAAAGAATTTTGATAAGCCAAAATGATAGTATTTTGAAAATATATGCAAGTACATTTTGAAAAATGTATCAACTTTGGAGGCACAATATTTTACTAGACTTGGTTTATTTTCCAGTTTAACACAATCCTAGGAAGCCTTGTTAACTACAAGGACCTTTCCTTAAGTGTCCCGGAAAATTTTCCAACGTTAAGTAAATATTAATTTCAAAAGTATTCTCAATAGATTTTTAAAAGTATTCCAAAGTCACGTAAAATTTTGAAAGTGATGATATATATAAGCAAAATGATTTTACAGGATAGTATTTTGAAGGAGTAATTATTTAAGTTTTCAAAAGGATTTTAAAAGTGCAATGCATGAAAACATATAATTTTGAAAATGCTCAATAATTCTTTTAATTTGATCTCCCACTTAACTCGACCCAGTCCTAGGAAGCTTGTTGACTACAAGCGATCTTCCTCTGAGTCTTAAGGTTTGATTCAAATTATACGAATTATCTAATAATTTCAAACTTGTTAGAAATAATTTCTTTTGATTTAGACTCCCCCTAAATTTAACACATCCTCGGAGTCTATGTAGATCATTAAGTAGACATTCCTTTGTGTCTTTAGAGTTTACTAAAATCAAAAGAATAGTTTTGAATACTAGCATGGTAATATAATTTTAGAAAATTCACTTTGAAATGAAGATAATTTTAAAGCATAAACCCCGTTTTCGAAAAACATTTTGAAATGATAATGGTTTTTTTTGTAAAGCACAATTTTCGAAAAATATAGTGATTATTTGAAAACATAGAATTTTTTTTTTAAGTCAAAAAAAATATCTAAGTAATCCCCAAGGTGACTTTTTGCCATCCTAAATTTCAAAAAAATGGTAACGGAAAGAAATAAATGTTATGAAATAAATTTCAGGTTAGTGAACAAAAAAAGACTTGATTTTAATTACAATGATTTGAAACATTGACTCTTAGTTAAAAAGTTAAATTTGATTTTTGTGAAAATGAAAATTTAGAGGGTTAAGTTTGTTCAGTTGAATTAAATTTTAATTTTGAATTTGAATTTGAATGAATTAAATTTAATTGATTTAATTGAATTTAATTGATTTAATTAAGATTTAATTGAATTTAATTGATTTAATTAAGATTTAATTGAATTTAATTGATTTAATTAAGATTTAATTGAATTTAATTGATTTGATTAAGATTTGATTTAATTGAATTAGTTAAGATTTGATTTTGATTTAATTGAATTTTGATTTTAATCTAATTGAATTAATTTTAGTTTGATTAATCTGAATTAGTTGGTTGGGTTGGACTCAACTTTTAGGTCCTAAGCATCTCACCCATTTCTAAGTGATAAAACATGATATCCTTAACTGTTTTGTGAGATGCATATTTTAATAGAAGGATTTATTTTGAAAAGACCATGATTAATTTTGAAAAGTTAAATTAATTTTTTAAACCCAATTTAAATTTGTTTTGAAAAGAGATATTTGAATCTAAAATTAACTGAAAATTTATGTTAGATTCGAATTTAACAAAGAGTAAATTGAATTTGAATTTCAAAAATTGGCTTCCAGGTCTTGGCGAGGCACAAGGCCTTCTTTGGCCGTAGCCTTATTGGATCATCAACCCTTTCCTAGACAAAGCCTTTTAGTGAAATTTCATCTTCAAAATTACTTTTTGGTAAATTCTGGTCTAACTAGTTTAGGTCTTGGATCGGTAGCTTCGGCTAGTTCCGCCAAGATGGCTTCCCTAACGTATTATCATCTCACCTCCACCCAATACTATGTTGTTCAAATTTCAATTAATTGATTTAGTCCTTACACTAACCAATCCTAATTCTAAGCAGAAAAAAATAATAATAAAAAGAAACACATAATTAAAACAAACAATTGTCTAAGTAAGGTCACAATTGGAGTAATACTCCGGATTTTCGAAATCAGCAAGATTATGAATTAAATTTTCTAACTTATTGACCTTATGTTTTAGGGTTTCATTTTTTTGTTTCAATTTTCTAAAGTTTGCTTTAATTAAGTTACATGAATCAATCACATTATTTAAGGTAAATAACGGATTTTCAAATACTGTAAATTTACCTTTGTCGATTGTTTGTGCGGCATTCTTGGTAGCTCTTTTATCTGTGCATTCACGTTGGTAATGCCCGAACTCCTGGCACTTGAAGCATTGGATGAGACTTTTGTCCCTTCGTGCTTTTGGAACTGGTTCCTTTGTCGCCATCGGTGGTGTCGTTTGAATCTTACGAGTAGGACACTCACTTTGGTAGTGCCCTCTCTCCCTGCATGTGTAACAAATTACATGATTTTTAAAATCTGATTTTACACTTTTACCTTTTGGTTCCTTATTGGGAATCTCCCCCTTGATTCTTGCCGCCTCGGATTTAGACTCATCTTCTGATTCCGTGTCTGAGTCGGACTCGAGTACTGGTTGAAGCTCTTTCTTTGGTGGTTCTTTTGGAGTTTTCCCTGCAATGGAATTTATACCTTCCTCGACCATTACAATATCTGTTTGATTATTTAATTCAAATTTTGAAAAGAATTCAAAATTAGTTACCATCTCAGTCAATTCGTCGTCTGATTCTGGTTCGACTTTGGATTCAGGTTCAGACTCTGACTCGGCTGTTTGTGCTTGGACCGAAAGGGCAAGATAACTTACTTGATCTTCTTCTTCATCTGAGATCTCTTGATGAAGATTAATCAATTTTTCCCAGATTTCTCTAGCACATCTACATGGACCTACTAGCTTGAGTTGCTCCTTGGTTAGGCCACATTGTAGGATTGCAGCTGCCCTTGCATCGGTCTCAATTTGATTGAGGGTGTGTTCATCCAGTTTGTCCCACTCGATTGATGACTCCTCTTCTACGGGTAACGAGAATCCCATTTGGATGATCTGCCATAAGTCCATGTGGGCCTTCAGAAGGGACTCCATTTGACATTTCCAAAACGTGAAGTTCTCGCCGGAGAATAGTGGTGGACGTGCACTGTTCCACTCTTGGTTGGCCATTTAATATAAACCTTGCACACAAACAAAATAACAAAAAATTGTACCAAGACTTGGTCTTGGATTAGTAGTGCGGGAGAAGGGAAGAAATAGCTCAAAATAAATATTGCACGAATTTCGAGGCAGAATTATACTAAAATAATAAAAATAATTTTTGACAAATTTTTGAAAATATTAATTTTGTCAATTCTGATTAATGATGAAAAATTAACAATTTAATGTTAAAAAAAATGCTCGAATTAAGGTAGCACGAATTTCGAGGAAAATATTAAAATAATAAAAAAAAGGTTTGTGGCAAATTTTCAAAAATTGTTCGTTTTTATCAATTTTGACTTATAGTGAAAAAATGAGAATTCAAAATTGAAAAAGGCGTAAGGATATTTTAAATCCACCTACAGATATTTTTTATTTTAAAATAAAAGGCGAAAAAGATCGAGTGGTATTGATTAACTAGAAAGAAAAGAAATAATATTAAAAATTTTGTAAATCTGAAAAGCTTTCAAACTGGTGGTTGCACCAAGTTTTAACTACCCCGCTCTGATACCACTTGTTGGATCGAGAAAACCGATAGAGGGGGGGTGAATATCGGAAATCATTTTTTGGAAAATTTAGAGTAAGTATGCAGCGGAAATTAAAAACACCAATACTGAGACACAGTCGATTTTACTTGGTTCGGAGCCTGGGTCGACTCCTACTCCAAGGCCCACGGTCGTTGACCGTTTACTTTGGGCAATTCTATATAGGGCGCAAAATAGTTTACACAATATTATTACAGAATTAAGTACAGTAAACTTTAAATAGCTCTTTTTACCGACGTCCGGGGTAGATTGACTTTTTCGGAGTAGCGGGACGTCGTCGGCTCGAGTTGGAAGGATTCCGGGGCGAAGCGCAAGAGCAGAAGAGCGTAGAAGCGTTGCTTGGAAGTTGTTCTTGAAGCTTGGAGTCGAGGGCCCTTTATATAGGGCCTGGGGGCTCCCGGGACGTCGGGGGCGCCCCCCCACGTGGCAGTCGATCCGGCTCGGTCTCTGTCAGCGTCTGATCCCTTTGACTTCGGGATCCGCTTTGACCGGGGCGCCCGGAGCGCTCGAGGCGCCCGGGTTGACCGGGTTAAACTTTTATCCCTTCGCTTCGCTGGCTTCTGGTTCGAGGCTTGCGCATGGGGGCGCCCGGGACGCTGGGGGCGCCCGAGAGCAACGGGGGCGCCCGGGAGATGAGCTGCGAAGCCTGCTCTTTGGGTTTTGTGTTTTGTGTTCACCTTGGGGGCGCCCGGGGCACTCCGGGCGCCCTGGTCAGCTATTGCCTCATTCCTTTGAGGCTCTCTGAGCTACAGACACACGTTCATTCGGTCCTGCATCCAGGGTTAGTCCAAAACACAATAAAATAATAACTTATTAGTTTGTACAGCCTTAGCTGTCTTGGTTCTGACTTTGGATCTCCAAAATGGAGCCCTAGGTCGAACCGACGCCTATTGTTCCCTCGACGGGGAACGCGTCCTCACCTACTCCTCTCGGGAGAATGTACCTGATGCCAACCGCTCCTCTGGTTGGACTTTTGCCTGGCGGTCCTTTGCCAGGTCTTGTATACCGAGCTGTCCTTCGCCCGGTGCCTAGCAGTCCTTCGCTAGGTCTTGGTGACTAGCAGCCCTTCGCTAGTTGTCTAGCAGTCCTTCGCTAGGACTTGGTGACTAGCAGCCCTTCGCTAGTTGCCTAACAGCCCTTCGCTAGGACTTTTCCTGCACACTCAGTGAATATTGTTAGATCACAAACAAACTTAACTTTGAATCCTTTGCCAATATCAAAACAAGGTTCGATATGGTGCTTCCTGCACCAACAAAGCCGATGTGCCAAAATTGATGTTAAGTGCAGAAATATCACCGACGCTTGACACAAACAAAAACTGCAGAGAACCAACTAAGATCGATGCAAACTTCAGCAAAGATTCAAGAACTTCTGTCCTTGATACAAAATTCAGTTTACTTGATACAAACTTCAGCACATCCAAAATGAAACAATGCAGAAATGTAATGAAAACTCAAGCACTGGTCAGCAGGCTATGAAAAGCAAATGCATAACTTATACTACAATGCAGAACAGGAATGAAGGTTACTGCGAAATGAATTCAGAAACTACACAAAAACAGGATAATGCAGGGCTGAAATTTCGAATGAAAACTCATGCAGGACTTTAAACCTAACTGCATAAATGACCTCTGAACTTAGTACAAACTCAATGCAAAGCAACTGACTTCAAATGAAGTCAAACTGGTACAAGATTCAGCAACTACAAATTAAGCATTGCAGAATTAAAATGATACAGATCTGAAACTGGGATGCAGAAATGAATTTGATACAAACCTGCTGATACTAAATGCAAAAATTGATGCTAAATCTTTGTAAAAGAAACCAGCTTCAATGTGTAAATGCAGGAGAAGAATTAGCACCTACTTGAGACAAGATTCAGATATGGAAAAAAAAGATTGATACGCAGAAGTAATGATGTAGAAACGCAGCAGTGAAGGATACACTTAAGCAGGTTACTGCAGAAATGCAGTGACTGATCAATGAGCTGAAACTAATAATGCATGCTGAATTTGAGCACAAAATACACTACAAGGTATGTTAAAAGTGATCCAAATAAGTGCTGATGCTGAAACTGATACACTCTCAAAAATGCTGAGCTGAAACTGCTGAAAATTCACTGATACGCAAACTGAAATCAGAGAAAAACTGATACGCAGGGAATTTGACAGGAAATAAACTGAAATCTCAAACTAATGTTCACTAAACAAGTTCACTAACTAACTACTTGCCGGAATTAAACCTAATTAAGCAGAAAACAATCAAAAAATGAAATTACAGCTAATGAAACAGAATCAGAAACTGTAGAAACGAATTTTAACTGCAGAAACGAAATTACAGCTAATTGACTGAAATTAACTACGGTAAACTAATCCTCAATCCTCCCTAAGCTCAAAATCTTCTTGGTCGTCAAGCAAGAGCCGGTCTCGAACCCCTAAGCACAACAAATCAGTGGAAATCAGCTTCAAACGATCACTCTGCTCAAAACGCACGCAGCTAGAATTTCAATCCAATCTTCTCGGCCTCAGTTGATGGTGGTTGCTATGATGATTCGAGGACCATCTGAGCTCACCTGAGAACTCCTACAGCCGGCTCAGATGGTCGGAAGTGGCTCACGGAAGAGATACAAGTGACTGGATTGCTGAGCTGCCGAAACCCTCAAACAGCCCTTTTCTGGTGCAATTTGAGCTGAATTCTCCAAGGAAGCTATCCCCAATGACTCAGAATTTGATCCAAGGTAGAGATTGAGTGGTCACGCCTTCAAAACTAAGAAAACTGCAAAGAAAACGAAGAAGTCGACGAAGATACTACTGTTGCGGCAAAGACGCGACAAGGAGAAGGCTGCGGGTGAGTTTGATTAAATACATATCAGTGGACGGTCCAGATTGATCGGAGGAAATCCAACGGCTGATCTTGCTCTTATTTGAGCCAAACTTTGATGATGTTGATCAAGGGTCAGGATCTGCCTTGTGGTAGCTCGGATCCTCCAGATTTGCAACGAATGGTCCAGATCAACCTAATCTATGAATGGACGATCTAGAGCCCTCCGAGCTTGATCCAACGGTTGGATGATCTCTGATTGGGATGAAACCTTCATATATTGATCAGAGTACTTGATCAACCTTAACCCTAGCTCGGATTGCTTCAGATTGTCCCGGATGGCTCAGATCTAGCCGCTTTTGAATCGGACGGCTCAGATTAATCCGAAGCTTGATAACTCGATCCGGGTCCACTTCCGACTCAAATTTGACCCAGCATACCCTAGGTCCATGGTCCTTTCATGCCTACAAAAATATATCAAAAATTTAGTGGCCAAATAATCCATATATGTGTAAATTTATAATTAAGTCCAAAATAAAGATAAGTTCTAAAACCTAGGGTAAAATTACAATTAAACAAGTAAAACATGGGTCAAACATGGATTTTAGCAATTAAAATAATCAACAAAATGGTACTTATCAATGGGTCCCTTCAACAACGCTAAAGAACTCTAGAGCAAACTGATTGAACTACACGAAGGCACGTCCGACACCAAAATCAGCAAAAGGGACCTACTGCTGAACAGATTGTACACAATCAAAATGAACGAAGACGAGTCAGCAGCACAGCTCCACGCCAGGATCCAGGAGCTGTGAACGACCTGCACACAATCGATCACAAGGTAGAAAACCATGACCTTATCAGGTATACCTTAAATGCTTTCCCAAGAAATACTCTGTGGGCATCTATGGTAGATGCTTACAAGGTTTCTAGGGATCTTTCTAAAATTAAGTTAGATGAATTGTTTTCAGAATTAGAATTACATGAGCAGACTAACTGCACTTTGGCTGAGAAAGGTATTGCTTTTCTTGCAGGTAAAACCCAAGGAAATGTAGCCAAGAAAAAGCCTCAACCTGTACCCGAGTCTGACTCAGACTCAGAAGATAGTGAAGGGGATCGACCCAAGCTGGTTCGGCTAGCCCGGGAATACTACAAGGAGCTGAAGCATCAGACCAACAGAAGGAAAGCCAGCCGAAGAAAGGAAGATCCAGTTGAACCTTCAACTTCGAAGTCCAAACCAAATGTGACCTGCTACGAATGCAACAAGAAGGGGCACTACAAATCGGAGTGTCATAATCTAAAGGAAGCCAAGAAGACTCGAAGGAAGAAGGCTCTTCAAGCCACGTGGGACGAATCTTCCTCTGAAGAAGAAGAAGAGGCCCCACAGTCAAACCTTCTTGCCTTAACCGCTTCGGAAGACATCGACACCGGATCAGAATTGGAGCCGGACGCAAAAGGCTCACAATTTCGGAAAATGGCAAAATAACGGTAAGTGGTTATTCTGATGTTGAATTATCAAAGTTAATTGTTTACTTATCTCGTAACTTGGCGAAAGCCAAAATTCGAGTCGAGTCCCTCCGACAGGAAGTAAAACTCCTGAAAGAGGAAGCTGACTCTAGATCCTTGACTGAGAAGGTTCAAGAAGGAACCTCTACTCAAGTTGAAGAGCTTGAGAAAGAGAACTCCTCCTTGAAAACTCAAGTCAAGGACCTTAGAGCGGCTTTAGAACGATTTACTTCGGGTTCCAAGGGTCTTGACATGATCCTTGGAAAACAGAAGTCCGTTCTAAATCGATCCGGGTTAGGGTATCGAACTAAGTCGAGACAACGGTCATACTATGCTGTATTGAAGCAATCTAGACCCAAAGTTCAAGCATGGGTACCCAAACTTTGCTTGAATAACCAAGCTGGACCAAACCAGTATTGGATCCCTAAGGACAAGATTCATATCTTGCCTAATCATTACCGTGGCTTTAGTCCAGCAGGAGCCAATTTAAAAATAATTTTTATAATTAGATGAATTTTTTTAAAATTTGAATTGCATGCTTGATTGTTTATTTAATTCTGCAAATTATCATGCTTAGATCTAGGACTGGTTAGACTAAGGACTGAAACGATTTAACTGAAATTTGAATAACATAGTATTGGGTGGAGGTGAGATGATAGTACGTTAGGGAAGCCATTTTGGCGAAACTAGCCGAAGCTACCGATCCAAAACCCAAACTAGTTAGACCAAAATCTTTCAAGGAGTAACTTGAAGATGAATTTTCAATAAAAGGATTTGTCAAGGAAAGGGCTGATGATCCAATAAGGCTACGACCAAAGAAGGCCTAGTGCCTCGCCAAGACCTAGAAGTTGATTATTGAAAACCAAATTCACTTTACTATTGTCAGATTTGAATCTAACATAAATTTCAATTAATCTTAGATTCAACCACTTTTAAAAATAAAATTAAAATTCAATTAAACTGTTTTTAAACTTAATTCGACTATTCAAAATTAATCATGTTTTTTTTAATCTTTACTTCTGTTAAAACTAGTCTCACAAAACCCATAAGGTCAACGTGATTGACAACTATAGACCAAGTGAGATGGTTAGGACTTGACTTAACTCAAAATTCATCTGGTTTCTGTACTTTTGTCAAGTAAAAACATTGAATCATGTAATTTAGAGCTTAATTGACTTAATTGTTGGTTGGTCAAAAGAGTCAAACCAGGTCAAAATAGTCAAACCTAGTCAAACGGTCAAACTGGTCAATAGTCAAACCATGGTCAGCTCGGGCGCCCGTGACCTTTCGGGCGCCCCCAACTTTTTCTTCGACCAAGACAGCAAAAGCTGTCAACCCAACCCAGCTGACCCGGGCGCCCGTGACCTATCGGGCACCTAGGTCTTTATATCCATTCAAGGCAGCAAAAGCTGCCACAAGTGACAGCTGACTATAGGCGCCCGGGTCCTCACGGGCACCCCCAAGGCCAATGGTCAAGGCAGCAAAAGCTGCCAAAGACAGCTGACACCTGAACCAGGCGTCCGAGACCTCCTGGGCACCCGGCTAACCCCTATATAAGGCCACCGATTCTCCCTTCATTTGCCACCCCAAAAATAAACCTCCTCCCTAACTCTCCTCCTCCCAAGGCGCCCGAAAGTCCTTCTCGTGCCCTCAAACGCCCAACTTCAACCATGGCTCCCCGGTATCATTTTTATGCATTCATAATTAATTTTTTTATTATTCTGCTACTTAATGCATGTTCCTTATTATTTTAGAAAACGTCGTGCCGATCAACCCAACCCCAGGACCGAGCCTAGCCCTGACCCTAGTTTTCCGACCTTAGAACTATTCAATAAGTTCGCTAGGACGACCTACAAACCTATCAAAACAAGTTTCTTAAATAGACAATTTTTTACTCAGTCCAGTCCAGTAGCTATGGACATCATCAATTTCTATCAACTTGACCAGCTTGTCTTCTGCACCCATCCTGTGAATACAACCCTATGTGCAGAGTTTTACAACAACCTAGTCAGACAAGATGACCTTACCTATATCTCCACAGTACAGGGGATGCCTCTGACTATCTCACCCTCGTTGTTTAATAGATTCCTTGGACTACGACCTTCCCAGTCCACGCTCTGCTGTTACCCTCCAAGAGACCCTCCCTTTGCTCCTCCCTACTCCCATATTGATCTGGACACCTTATATTCATATTTCTATAGAGATGCACGAAACCCTTTGGTTAGACGATTTCAGTCAGTAGATCTCCGGGTCCAGGACTACGCTCTTTATAGAGTTCTAGTCCTTTGCATTCTTCCCTTGACCACCAGGGATGTCGCGACCCTGCGGCCATTCCATACCTTCTTGCTGTACGCTATGATCCATCACTTAGACATAGATATTGGACTTCACATGTTCCACACCATTCTATATGCGTCCAGTGTTATGACTCAGGGTCGAGTACACACCCCTTACTGCCACATCATCACTTCCCTTCT
Source organism: Boesenbergia rotunda (assembly GCA_024364735.1). Classification (NCBI taxonomy): domain Eukaryota; kingdom Viridiplantae; phylum Streptophyta; class Magnoliopsida; order Zingiberales; family Zingiberaceae; genus Boesenbergia; species Boesenbergia rotunda. The sequence continues at coordinate 232,798 of JAGFNQ010005032.1, read as the reverse complement.
TCACCATCATGGTCGCGATATTACCGTTGGAGAGATGACCATGATGACCGAATTTAACGAAATTGGGTATAGAAATTTTTCCCTAGCGGGCATAGAGGTCTCGATTACCGGGTGTCTATCATGGAGACGACAAAGAGCCGGAGCCCAGATCGATTCCGATGAGGAGGTAGAGGTCGATGTCGCAGATCTCGCTGCCGAGATTCAGGAGCACTTGGACGAGCCCCCACCTCCGATGATCGACGAGAGACTGACACTACTTCAGACAGAGATCCATAGCCTCCGAGAGGAGGAGGAGGTCCACCACATCGAGTTGGTCGGCGCGATTCAAGCAGAGCACGATGTAAACCGAGCCTACCATAACGAGCACATGGAAGCTATTCGAGCTAATTGCCAGGCAAAAGAGGCACATCACATGGAGTACATGGATGCCCTCCAAGCCGAACATGAGGCAAATCAGACCCGACATAATGAGATAATATCCATGTTCCAATCTTGGCAGCCCAGTCCATTCTTTCCTCCGGGCCCCTCCTCCTAGACTCCAGATAATTTTAGCTGTCTTATTGTACTATTGACTTGTGCTTTACTCATGTTTTGACTGTGCTGGTCCTTGCTTCGATCAGTTGACCTTTTATGCACTTATCATATCTAGTTGCTAGCTGTTTACTTGATGAGTTATCTGCCTTTTACTAGTTATTAAATGAATGGTATGCTTAGTAGAATAGGACTGTTCTACTTGTGTTTTTTTAATTGTTTTATTACTTATCTGATTTATTTGAAAAGTCATTTTCATCTTAAAATTTAAAATGATTTCCGACTTAGTTTTTTTTTAAACTTACCCCTTTCAAAACTAGGGCTTTTTTGCAAATGGACTTAGCTTAGGCCCTAACCCTAGAACTGCATGCACCTATAGATCTAGAAGTCAGCATCTCACAAGCACCTTAGGGTACTTTTGATTGATAACCTAGACTGGGTTGAGATGCTTAGGTATATGACTTGATTCAAGATGCTTTAAGTCAGTGTATCTGCAGTAATTGGGGCAATAAATATCAATTGAACAGTAATCAGGTTAAGTGTCAAGCTTAGAAAATCTAACTTGATCAGATCACTTAACTTGACTAACCCTAGCAAAAGCTACTGTTTATAACAGTTAGTAAGTAGCTAACTGGGTTAGACAGGACCCGAAAGAGAAAATTTAAATTGATTTGGTCCAGTTTATGCAAAGAATTGGTTCAATACAGCACCTTACTTTCCTTACTTAATATTTTTTTTTGCTATATTTTTTTGATATATGGCAAAGGGGGAGAGATTGGAAAGGAGAGAAAAGAAGGTTTTAAAATTTTTTTTTCCAAATTAATTTTTTTTCAAAAACTTTTATCTCCTTTTTCAAAAAGTAAAGTAATTCAAAACTCTTTTTGAAAAATTTTTGAAGTGTTAACTCAAAAATGTTTTGAAAAACTTTCTAAGTACTTAACTCAAAATGTTTTGAAAAACATTCTAAGTACTTAAACTCAAAAATATTTTGAAAAATGTTCTAAGTACTTAACTCAAAATGTTTTGAAAAACTTTCTAAGTACTTAAACTTAAAAATGTTTTGAAAAATTTTCTAAGTACTTAACTCAAAATGATTTGAAAAACTTTTTAAGTACATAAACTCAAAAATGTTTTGAAAAATGTTCTAAGTACTTAACTCAAAAAATGTTTTGGAAAATTTTCTAAGTACCCAACTCGAAAAATTTTTGGAAAATTTTTCTAACTTGAAAATCCCTTTTGAGAATTTTCTAAGTGTTGAAAACCTGAAAAATCTTTTCATTTTATGATAAGACAAGGACTTAGAAATGTTTTCAAAAACCCCACGTATTCTTGAAAAACTCAGGGAGAGATTTCTTCCAAGGGGAGGAAATTAAGTATTTTACTTGCTATATTAACTTAACTTTTTGAACCGTGTTGCCATAAATCAAAAAGGGGAGATTGTTGGTGCAGGTAGCACATAAGTCAAACCTGGGTTTTGATAATGGCAAAGGGTTCAGAAGTTAAGATGTTATTGTGATCTAACTTGTTCACTGAGTGTGTAGGAAGAAGTCCTAGGTACACTAGGCAAGAAGACCAGGCAAAGGGCTGAGCAAAGAAGTCCTGGTCAAGGACTGGGCAAGAAGACCTGACCGGAAGTCGGGCAAAGAAGTCTTGGTCGAGGACTGGGCAAGAAGTCCTGGCAAGGGGCTGGGCACCGAAGACCTGACCGGATGTTGAGCAAGAAGACCTGACCGGAAGTTGGGCACGAAGACCTGGTCAGGTGGATATATATTGGGCAAAAGTCCAACTGGAGGAGCCGGTTGGCAAAAGGTAAACTCTCCTGAGAGGAGTAGGTGAGGACGTGTTCCCTATCGAGGGAACAGTAGGCGTCGGTTCGACCTAGGGTACCATTTGGGAGACCCGAAGTCAGAACCAAGATAGCTACGGCTGTAAATAATGACTAACACTCTTGCTTGGTTTGTTTTGGAACTAACCTTGGTTACAGGGGCCGAAGGATTGTGTTTATGCAGCTCAGACGCCCCAAAGGAGTGGGGTGGTTCACTGGGCTAGGCGCCCGGGAGGTCACGGGCGCCCAAGGTCAAGGCCAAAAACTGCCAAGAAGCAAGACTGCTTTGAACCACACTGGGCTAGGTGCCCAGGAGGTCCCGGGCACCCAAGGTCAAAGCCAAAGCAGTTGTCAAAGCAATCTGCCACGAAGCCAATGGACCAGGTCAACTCAGGCGCCCGAGAGGTCCCGGGAGCCCCAGTCAGCCCAGGTGCCGAATTGAAGGGGATAAGTGCTGACCGAGCTGCGGATTGAGGTTATCGCAGGTGAAGGCACGTGTCAGGCGCCCCCAACGGATCAGGCGCCCCCATGGGCACTATAAAAGGGGCTCGACCCCAAGGCTTCAAGATCAATTCTTTCCAATGCTCCAAACACTTTCATTTACGCGCTGCGCTCCGGCAAAGTTCCAGTTCGAGATTTCAGCGCCGCCGACGACCCTCTGCTCCGGAATTCGATCCATCTCGGGCGTCGGTAAAGTTTTAAATTTACGAAAGTGTTGTAATTTGTTTTTCAAATTCTATATCTGTACTCTCAATCTGTAAAGATCTTTCCGAATATAGAATTGCCCAAAGTAAAAGGTCAAGGACCGTGGGCCTTGGAGTAGGAGCCGACCGCGACTCCGAACCAAGTAAAAAATCTACTTGTGTTCTTGTGCACATTATTTCTTTCCGCTGCGTATTTGCTCTTTCTTAGTCCGAAAAGTTTTTAACGATATTCACCCTCCCCCCTCTATCATTTTCTTCGATCCAACATACAGAAGCCCCCCACGAGGTTGCCCTGGTAATTCTTGCGCGTATCGTGAATTATGAGGTCAAACACATCTTTGTGGATACAAGTAGTTCCGTGAACATCTTGTACAAGACTGCTCTGGATCAGATGCAGATTGACGAAGAGGAATTGCTTCCTGTTTCGACCCCGCTCTTCGGCTTCACCGGATACCGAGTACAACTGATAGGGCAAATTACCCTATCGCTGTCATTGGATAGTGACACTTTGGAGAGGACCAGGAGGACCCCTTCCTGGTCGTGGATACCGCGAGAAGATCAAATTTGATCTTCTGGTGGCTGACCTGAAGGCCTATCTCGCCGAGCTCTCTATCCTTTACAAGCCAATGGAGGGAGAGACCTTATTTGTCTACCTATCTGCAGCAGAACAAGCGGTAGGCTCAACACTCGTCCGAAAAGAAGGCATGGTGCAATATCCCATTACTTCTTTGGACATCTCCTGAAGGATGTCGAGACGCGATACACTACGATGGAGAAGCTAGCCTATGCTCTGGTCTTAATGAACCGGAGGTTAAGACCGTACTTCTTATCACATCCTATCGTGGTTCTCACCAACAACCCGCTCGCACGAGTCCTCACCAATCCCGAAGCTTCAGGCTGGCTGATCAAATGGACGATAGAGTTAAGCGAATACGGTATTGAGTACCAACCTCGTATCGTTATCAAGGCACAAGCTCTCTCAGACTTCATGTTGGAGACTGTCCCAGAGCCCGAGGCCGAAGGAGTCTGGAAGATCTATGTAGATGAGTCTTCCAACAACCGGCACAGCGGAGTCGGTGTGCTAATGGTCTCCCCCCGAGGGGACCCGTTACACTTATCCATCCGACTCCATATCAAAGCCACCAACAATGAGGATGAATACGAGGCGATCCTAGCGGGCCTGCAAGCAGCCAAGCATATGGGGGCTACTCAGGTCATTGTACACTCGGACTCCCAACTCGTGGCATAGCAAATAAAGGGCGACTTCAAAGTCAGGTATGAGTGCTTGCAGAAGTATGTAGCCCTCTATGAGCAACTGAAAGCCTCCTTCACGAAGGTTATCTTGCAGAAGATCTCCAGGGCAGATAATGTCAAGGCCGACGAATTAGCCAGACTGGCTATCTCCATTTCGACCTGGCAGCTGGATGAACCTAGTGGCTTGGAAGAGACGGTAGCACAGATTAGAGAGGAGGCGGAAGGCGACACCGTAGCTGATTGGAGAGATCCCTATGTGGAGTTCCTACGCAGTGGGAACACTCCAAGCATGGACCAAGGAAGCCTATTATTCCACCGCCGGGCTGCCAGATTCGCACTGGTCGGGGATTAACTATACAGGAGGGCCTTTGCTCAACCACTCCTCAAATATGTCGGATCAGAAGAAGCCGACTACGTGATGCGGGAAGTACATGAAGGCATCTGCGGGAGCCACATTAGGGGAAGATCTCTGTCTAGGAAGATTATTCTGGCAAGGTACTTTTGGCCCACTCTCCAAGCTGACACTCTCAAGTTTGTGGCCGGATGTGAAGCCTGCCAGAGATATCAACATGTGACTCATCGACCAACCGAGCCCTTGCGAGTCTCTACAATTTCCTGCCCATTCGATCAGTGGAGAATGGACATCATAGGCCCCTTTCCAATCGGGTCACAACAGAAGTTCCTACTGGTCCTCGTGGACTATTTTTCCAAATGGGTGAAAGTTGAGCCTCTAGCACACATCACGGAGGTCGCGGTGATGAAGGTCCAATGGAGGGATATCGTCTGCAGATACGGAATTCCCCACAAGCTGGTGTCGGACAATGGAAGGCAGTTTACCCGGCGTAAGCTCAAAGAATGGTGCGAGGGGTTAGGCATTCGCCAATCCTTCACATCAGTGGCATATCCGCAGGGGCAATGGACAAGCCGAGGTTGTTATTTGTGAAATCATCAGGGGACTCAAGATAAAACTAGATCACGTCGGAGGCAACTGGGTCGAGGAACTCCAAAGCATCTTGTGGTCCTACCGTACTGCTCCACGAGAAGGAACAGGCCAGAGCCCTTTTCAGCTGGTGTATGGAACTGAGGCTGTGATCCCGGTGGAGGTAGGGGAAGAGTCCGTCCGACGGTAGCACTACAACAAGGAGGGCAATGATCAAAAGCGACTGATCGACCTAGATCTCGTTTCAGAGGTCCGGGATAAAGCAGCAGCCCGGATGGAAGCGTACCGACGACGGATGCAACAAGCCTACAATCGCCGGGTAATCGTCTGCAGCTTTGAAGTCGAAGACAAGGTTTGGAAGAGGATCAAACCAGTGGGCGACCCAGGGAAGCTAGAGCCTCAATGGGATGGACCCTACGTCATCACCAGAAAGCTCACAGGGGGCAGCTACAATCTGGAGGATGACCAGGGCAAGGGGTTGGAGAGGCCATGGCACGCCAATCATCTCCGCCCTTATCACACTCGGTGAGATGTTGAGTTATTTACATACAATTTGTATTTCTGTTGGCACTGCCTTGTAGTTCAATAAATAAAGGAGCAAACGAAATATTACTCAAAGAACGCTGAATACTTGTCTGCTAAAATCCCTACTACATATGGTGTTGCGGATGCCCAAGGTGAGTAGACTTGGTCTGGGTGCTGCGGATGCCCGACCAAGAGCTGCAAAACCCTACTACCTCGCTGTGCTGTAGAGGCCCGAGGTGAGTAGGCTTGGTCTAGGAGCTACGGATGCCCGATCAAGAGCTGCAAAACCCTACTACCTCGCGGTGCTGTAGATGCCCGAGGTGAGTAGACTTGGTCTGGGTGCTGCAGATGCCCAACCAAGAGCTGCAAAACCCTACTACCTTGCGGTGCTGTGGATGCCCGAGGTGAGTAGGCTTGGTCTGGGTTCTGTGGATGCCTGACCAAGAGCTATAAAACCCTACTACCTCGCGGTATTGTAGATTCCCGTGGTGAGTAGGCTTGGTCTAGGTGCTACAGATGCCCGACCAAGAGCTGCAAAACCCTACTACCTCGCGGTGTTGTGGATGCCCGAGGTGAATAGGCTTGGTTTGGGTTCTACGGATGCCCGACCAAGAGCTATAAAACCCTACTACCTTGTGGTGTTGCGGATGCCCGAGGTGAGTAGACTTGGTCTAGGTGCTGCGGATGCCCGACCAAGAGCTGTAAAACCCTACTACCTCGCGGTGCTGCGAATGCCCGAGGTAAGTAGGCTTGGTCCGGGTGCTGCGGATGCCCGACCAAGAGCTGTAAAACCCTACTACCTCGCGGTGCTGCGGATGCCCGACCAAGAGCTATAAAACCCTACTACCTCGCGGTGCTGCGGATGCCCGAGGGGAGTAGGCTTGGTCCGGGTGCTGCAGATGCCCTACCAAGAGCTGTAAAACCCTACTACCTCGCGGTGTTGTAGATGCCCAAGGTGAGTAGGCTTGGTCTGGGTGCTGTGGAGGCCGGACCAAGAGCTGTAAAACCCTACCATCTCGCGGTGCTGCAGATGCCCGAGGTGAGTAGGCCTGGTCCTAAATGCATAAGGGGGCAGATATGGAAGACTCTAAATACCCAAAGGAAAAGGACACAGTATTCCATTAATAATTCCGAGGTACAGTTGGTAGTTGCACTCTCAGACAATAAAGCAAAGTACAAGAAGGTACATCTACTATAGCTCCCCTTGCGGGGTTGGTGCTAGTCTTGGCTGGGCCCTCCCGGTCTGCTCGGTTTCGCCTGGGGCCTCACTTGGGGTCCCTCGCTCCTTGAGTTGAAGTGCTGCTCATCAACGTCCTTGCTCTTTGAGTCAGGGAAGAACACTTGTTCTTCAATACATAAGGAGAGAAGAAGAAAAGGAACTCAAGACAATGAGCCGAAAAAGGTTTTCATTATATTCAGGGTGATTACATGTCTGGCACATAAGAATGAATGAAAAAGTTACTGGGAATAAAGGACAAAGGTAAAGTGAGGCCTAGGTCTGGGAAGAGCCTTATATTTCTTGCTCTTCAGGCGAGAGCTCATCCCAAACCTGGACGACGCTCAGAGCACTCAGATCTACGTCTAGTTTCAGCAGTTGGGCCTTTTTTCGTTGGTTGATAGCACCATTGAAGCCCTGTTTTAAACGCTTTAATACCTGCCCAGCTAGAAGGTCGCCAAGCTCGTCAGACTGCAGGAATCTGGCCTTGAATTCTGCCTCGGCCTTGGATAGTTGAGCTGCTTGATCGATCTTGTACTTCTGTAATTCAGCTTCAACTCCCTCCTTGGCCGACTTCAATTCGACCACCTACCAGGATAATTTATCGTGAGCCCCTAAGGCTTCCTGGAGCTTCTGAGAAGTGGACGAGGCCTGGGCTTGGGCTCGAGTGACGTCATCCTGGAGGTCGGAGGCGTAGGCGGCTGCTAGCTCTATGTCATATTCTTTGATAGCTAACTAGCGCTCCTGCTCTTTGGATCGATCCTCCAGGGCCTTCGCTGAGGACTCCAGGAGTTGGACACTGGCGGGCAATTCCTTCACCTGGGTCTGGAGTTGCTCCCGCTCCTGGGTCAACTTCTACAGGTCCTCGGAGAGAGCTTGGTTCTTCTCGGTCAAAATACGCTCCTGGAGACTGAACCCATGCAGAGTCTCTTCAGAAGCCAGCAGGGTGTCAAGACAATGCTCGACCTTCACCCTTAGGGCCCTGCTGACCTCCAGCTATGGAAGACCTGTCTCGCGGGCACGGCCAACCTCCGCCTCGGATTTCGCCACTCGCTGGAGGAGGTCTTCAGTAACCCCTCGGGAGCACAACAGGTGGCTCATAGCAGCACAGTTGGAGGCAACCTGCAATACGAAAAAAGGACAGTTAAAATAAAATAACAAAACAAAGGGGAAAAGTTTAAGTGCAATTACCGTCAACAGAGACTGGTGTAGCATGCCCAGATATCAGGCTGACCTAGATGACCTCCTCAGCTGAGCAGGAGGCGGAAGAAGTTCCTCAGCAGGCCGAATTGATGGGCCGGGAACATTCCTGGGGTCGGGGACGTCCTCCTCCGAGTTGGACGCTATCTGCGGACCATGACTATCGAAGGGGGCTCCTTTTATTTGTATGGACTGGGGACCCTTTGCCGCCGCTTTCTTACCCACTGAGGTCTTCCGATGGGAGCAAGGCACAGTGAGCGACACCTCCTTGCCTCGTTGAGTAGCTGGAGGGTTAGTCAGAGTGGCTGGATCGCGAGCAACAAGATCGGTGGCTATCCCAGCAGGAGAAGAGGGCTCTTTCCGAATCCTCTGAGACAGAGGCACCGTGTCCTCTTCGTCAATGGAGGGCGGAAGCTCTGAGGACGGGCCCTTCTTCAGCCTTTTCAAGGGGCGTGGCTTCTAGGTCAGCAGTTTATGCCGCTTCTTCTCGGTAGCTCTGGGCACCGGTTGCTCGGCAGGAGGGGTAGGCGCAGCCTCCCCTTCTCCTGTCTTGACGGGGGAGGGAGGGGAATCCCCTTCGGGGTTGGTAGGCAGTTCGGCCACTCCGGACTCGTTGGAGGGCTCTGGAGCTTCCTGGTCTTCGAATCGTTCGGCCGTGTCCTCGCAACCCTCGGCCGAGATGCCCACTGGGGCGGAAGGAACTAAAGCAGGAACTAGGGTGTGCTCATTATCCTACTCCCACTTCAGGAGCCGATTGATAGCTAAGGAGAGCATGATGTCGTCTGTAAAATAGGGACAAAAATGTATCAGTTAGAATTAACAAGGATACTTACAAGTCAAAATGGAACTTACGGAGACTGGAGCTAAGGCTCGTGACTTGCGGGCTGAGGTCAGCCTAGTAAAGAAGTTTCTCGCATTACACCAGCTGAAGGCCGTGGAACTCCATCCCGGTCAGGATACCCCTCGCCCTCTGGTATCCTGCGTCCTGCTGGAAGTCTCCGAGGTCCAGGATGGGAGGAAGGCTCTCCATCCAACGGATAGGGCTAAAGGGATGCCCAGGGAGTCAGATAAAGAAAAAATATTCCTTCCATCCCTTGTGGGAGGAAGGAAGACCCCCTAAGAACTTATGACCGGTGCGGGCTGTAAAGCTAAACGCCCCTCGCGAGCCAACCGAAACGAAAAAGAAATGGAAAAAATGGGGGGTCAGGGGGATATCAAAAAGCTTAAAAATGATGCACGCCCCGCCCATCTGAGCGAAGGCATTGGGGGTTATCTGGTGGAGAGGAATGTTGAAGTAAGAAGCGACACTCATGAAGAAGGGAGGAATAGGGAAGCGAAGTCCTAACTTTACCTGTTCTAGGGAGAAGGTGAAAAAACCCACAGGAGGTTCTATGGGTGGTTGACCTAAGGCCGAAACCCTCACCTCCTAGTCCTCTGGGATACCATACCTTTGGCAGGTGACCTGGAGGGACTCTACCTTAACCCTAGAGGAGATGGTATCATACCACTCTGGGTGATAGGTTGGCTCCTCTGAGAAATCTTCACCCTCGTCGCAGATGTTTGAAAATAAATAAGGCAATAAGGCAGAAGGGTGTCGTTGCACCCGCTTTTATAGGGAGAAGCCGCTCTCTTGCGAGCAATAGGGAGGCAGCACGTCAATGGGGCTGAGGGGGCATCCTGAGGCGCTGCCATCCTTTACGATCGTCGCTTCATATGATCCCGCGGCGCGTATCAGTGGGAGATCGCCACGCAAAGAATGACGAAACACGTGGCGAGACAACATTCGTTAGACTACCTTGTCGCCATTAAGAGACTCCATGCACTTTTAAAGGGTCATGGACAACTGTCATGGCGTTGTCTCGAGACTCGTGGAGATGTTGGACAGATTCGAAGAGCTGCCTGGGGTCCAGGGATGCATGCTCTTATTCCTTGGACCCGGTACGCCGCCAATGAAGCAGTAAATGATATATGGGTCCACCATAACATAGCTTATTCGTTACAATACTAGTTTAATTAGTCAGCCACACTTCCTTCGATTAGACTTGAAAGGAGGGACTTGTGATGGGATCGAACACCCTGTGACCGACACGTGGACTAAAGAAGCTATGTGGCAAGATCTACCGAGTTTGGACGACTCTCTTTCCTTGACTCTCGAGACCCTCTCGGAAGGTAGATTCCCGAAATCATCTCGGATAGACATACTTCTGAGATTGCTCCAGGAGGACACACGCTTGAGATCACCTCCGGAAGGCGAACGCCCAGGACCCCCCCCCCCCCCCGGGCCAAAGGACCCTGAGATCACCTCGGAGTAGCAGATCCCCAAGGAGCACTCGACCTCAAGTAACTGTCCTCTTTCTTCGGATCTATAGATAATCATCACCCATTATTACGGGATAATCATGACCCATAATATGCGGCCATTAAAGCCTTAATTATCGCAACGACCCAGATTTATTGGCTGCGAGGACCATTACAGGGATTATCCAGTAACCGACGATTAAGGGGATGTGGAGAAGAACGTGGGATATGTGTGACTGCCACCTCAGGTATAAAAGGTACTCCAACCCCCTAGGTAAAGAGGTGACGCTCATTCTGACTCACATACTTCTCTTTATTTCCTACCTTAGAGATTCTCGCGTACTGACATGAGCGTCGGAGTGGGCTCCGCTGGATAATCTCCGCGCGTGCTGCCATTAATGCTCGTGTTAACCTCGCAGAGTAGGAGCTCCTCCTCTCTCGTCATCATTCGCGTGGATTGAACTCTAGTGACTGACTGTCGACGTCGATTTCTTCAGAAACAAAATGCAACAGTTGACAAAGAGCTTCAAATAGAAAAGGAGGAGAAGACCTATCTTTGAGTCATTTTTCTCTTTCTCGCAAGCACAGGTGGCAAGCCGCAGCTGTTTGAGTCTTGTCTTGCAGTCCATTGAGTTTTGCCCTAAATCCCTAATTTGTTCCTGCACTTTGGAAATCACAATATAAAATGGTAAAAGAAAAAGAGCCATCGACCAAATAAGGAAAAAATATTTTGAAATCTTAATTTGAGCCAAACTATCCAATGCCACAACTACATGCCTATTAAACATAATGTTGGGACCAGGTGCATGTTGACATGGATACGGGTTTATAATTTTAAAATTTAATTACGTGCAGCGGAAGGTTTAGCATAAATAATTTCTCAAATTATTTTAACCACGTATCTAGCATGCAACCTTATATTGTGGAGACATGATCATACATTTAAAATTTTACAGAAAGTAAACTAATTTACTTAATACCTCGCGTAACTCGAAGAAAAGGGACGAGATCCAACCGTAGCGTCCCTTGGAAGCTCCGCCTCTATTCGCGTCCACGCTGAGTTTTCTTCGGGATGACTTCGCAAAGCCACGAGTTTCATGCCGACAAGAACTACTAGATTCTCCAAAGGCACGACAAGAATACCAAGAGAGAGATGGAAAGACTAACCACCAAACGAAGAACGGAATCAAAATTCCCGGAGGAAGGAAGGAGTCGCGCCCGCTTCTTCTTCTTCTTCGGCCTCTTCTTGGTGGTGGAAGCTCACGGCCAATAGCAAACCTTGGCCTTGCATCCCTTCTCCCGTGTGCAAGCTGCATGTATAGAACGGGAAACCTTGCTTTCCCGTTGCATGCAAATTAATCAAAACGGAAAGCCATGCTTTCCCGTTGCATGCAAATTAATCAAAACGTTGCATGCAAATTAATCAAAACGGAAAGCCATGCTTTCCCGTTGCATGCACATCCTCTACGTCGGGGAGAAGCAGCAGGCCGCCTGCTGCTTTGTCACGGCACACCGTGAGGGAGAAGGAGAGAGAGAAGGAGAAGCAGAGAGGCTAGGCAAGAATCCTTGATCTTTTGAATTAATGTCCAAGCCTTGCCTTTGTACCTTTATATAGTAGCCTCTTTATCATCAAGTCTCCTTTTAACGGAATAAATTTTTCATAAAAAATTTATCTTATAAATTTTTTTATGAATTATTCCGTTATGCCAAGTTTTTATTATAACTTAATTTATAATAAAAACAACCATGTCTCCCCTTTTATTATGGAATAAATTTTTACAAGAAATTTACTATATAAATTTTTCTTATCATGGAAGAATCAATTCTTAATTGATTTTATAAAATAAAATAAACCAATCCATGATTCATTTTAATTTTCATAAAAAAGAATAAGTTTATATAAATTTCTTTATAAAAATTTCTTTATATAAATTTTTTTATCCAAAATTTTATAAAACAAATCACGCTCGATTTATTTTATAATTTAAACCAAACAATTTGGTTTCCCTTTTTATTGTGGCCGGCCAAACCAAAAAGGGTGGGGACCCTCTTTGGCTGGCCAAATCCAAGCCGTCACCTTACGAATTAAACTCATTTAATTCGTCCAATAAGCCTTCAAAAGACTTAGCCATTTTAAGCTTCCGATGCGTCTCTGATAAATTCAGATTCGACTTATCTCTCTTGATCGGAAAATCCAATTTTCAACTCGTTTTAAATCCCTCGGATTACTCGTAGTGCGTGTGACTAAATAGGCTTTCGATTTATGTTGGCCGTCTATAATCAACCAATTATAGAACGATCATGAGTGGCACCTAGTAGTACATCATGACCCCCAATTAATCGAAAGATCAACGGTTGACCTCAGATATAATTCTGAAACCCTTCAGCAGCTTTAATGAATCGTGCCTCATTCCCTTCACCATCTTATACCCACTTGGTTCAGGACACGGTCTATGTGTGTTAGTCCCCACTAGGCTGACTACGTCACACCTAGCCCAAGTAGTGTCTTTCTCGTCCAACGGATTCTAATTACTCTCATGTTTCTGAGAGATTCATACTCTGAACATGTGATGCTCTGGCCAGAGGCTTCGAGTAACAATCCGACGATAGGCCTTGGGTATACATCTCCTCGCAAGGAGTGGTGAATCCTTTGTAGGCTGTTCAAATATCTTCGGGCACTTCGGCTTATACCCAACCATCCTGGGTCCACACCTCCTTAGAGATGCTTGCTTAAGATGTCAAAGTATAAGTCTCCATGACCAAGATGACTTGAATACCGCAAGTCAAAGGAACATCGCACTTAAGCTGCAGTAAGAACTTTATTGACATGTAGATTACCATATGAAGTTTTACAGCCAGTCACTCCAATGAACTAGTTCCCTTAACTAGCATTTATGTTTATCTCCGGACATCCCAATGTCACCAACCAGTGAGAATCAGCTGATTAGAGAATAACCCATGCTAGTCTCAATAGAATTGATAGTGTCCGTATTTATCAATTCATCGACTAGGGACAATTTCAATACTTCACAATTGCACATGTAGAGATAATCACTAGTTGTGAATTCATCACAAATTCTCTCATGCTGTGAATTGTATTGCGGGCATTCAGTAAATGAGTTTAAGATCTCAATCAAATACATAAACATGTATACTCAAATAGTGAATATTCATTTATTAAAATAAATGATTACAATCATAAGGCGATTGCCTTAGGACACTTCTCTCACAATACTAACAAACTCCCACTTGGCCTAATGCCAATCGCTACGGTATCCAATACCACAGGCTTTAACATGACCTTCAAACTTGCTTTGAGGCAAGGTCTTAGTTAAAGGATCCGCTAAATTCCTTTCAGTAGGAATTTTCTCAATTTGTATATCATTCCTACTTATAATCTCTCTGATCAGATGATAGCGGCGAAGCACATGTTTGGATCGCTGATGAGACCTTGGTTCCTTTACTTGTGCAATAGCTCCATTGTTGTCGTAGTAAACCGGCACTGCTTCATCAATGGTTAGAACCACACCATGTTCTGAGACAAACTTCTTGATCCAGACTGCTTCCTTTGCTGCTTCCGAAGCTGCAATATATTCCGCTTCCATGGTAGAATCCGCTACGGTGTCTTGCTTGGAACTCTTCCAACTTATTGCGCCTCCATTCATAGTAAATACGTATTCAGACTGAGATTTGGAGTCATCCTTATCTGTCTGGAAACTGGCATCTGTATACCCACGTATTACCATATCTCCTTCTCCATATATTAGGAACACATCCTTAGTTCTTCTTAAGTACTTAAGGATTGTCTTGACAGCCGCCCAATGATCCATTCCTGGATCAGACTGGTATATGCTCATGACGCTCAGAGCATATGATACATCGGGCCTAGTACATAACATAGCATACATGATAGATCCTATCGCGGATGCATAAGGAATCTTATTCATGCAAATCCTCTCGTCTTCTATGCGTGGACACATAGACTTTGAAAGGTTGATCCCATGCCTGATGGGAAGGTAACCTTTCTTGGATTCCGACATGCTAAACCTTTTTAGCACTCGGTATATATATGTAGACTGCGAAAGACCAAGCAACCGTTTTGATCTATCTCTATAGATTCTAATCCCAAGGATATAGGTTGCTTCTCCCAGGTCTTTCATGGAGAAAGTTTTGGACAACCAAATTTTAACCGACTATAAGACTGATATATCGTTTCCTATAAGCAATATGTCATCGACATATAGTACTAGGAATACGACTGCACTCCCACTAACCTTCTTGTACACACAAGGTTCATTAGGATTTTGTGAGAAATCAAACTCTTTGATTGTCTCATCAAAACGGATGTTCCAGCTCCTGGATGCTTGCTTCAGTCCATATATGGATCGTCAAAGCTTGCATATTTTGGTTTTATCAACCGATGTGAATCCTTCAGGTTGTATCATGTACACATCCTCAAGCAGGTTTCCATTAAGGAAAGCTGTTTTCACATCCATTTGCCATGTCTCATAATCATAATGAGCTGCTATGGCCAGGAGCATCCGAATGGATTTAAGCATAGCTACTGGCGAATAGGTTTCGTCATAATCAATTCCTTGTTTCTGACGATATCCTTTTGCCACTAATCTAGCCTTAAAGGTAGTAACATTACCTTCCATGTCGATTTTCTTTTTGAAAATCCACTTGCACCCTATGGGCTTAATCCCTTCAGGTGGGTTAACCAAGTCCCATACTTGATTTTCGTACATGGAATCCATTTCCGACTTCATGGCTTCAAGCCATTTGTCCCTTTCTGAACTTTTCAGAACATCTTCATAACTGATAGGTTCATCATTGCTAATGAGTAACACGTCGTTCGATTCACTTATGAGAAATCCATATCTCTCTGGAATATTGCGTGTCCTATCAGACCTACGAAGAGGTGGTGTTGTTTTAGGTTCAACTGATAGCTCATCATCATGAGTTCCCGGTTGTGGGTCTAGACTAGGTGTCTCTGTAATGTCTATTGGAGTTTCTTGAACTTCATCAAGTTCAATGCCACTCCCACTGTTTTCTTGTAAAAGAAATTCCTTTTCCAGAAACACAGCATGCCTTGAAACAAACATCTTTTGTTCCAAGGGATGATAGAATTGGTAACCCTTCGTTTCCTTAGGGTATCCAATAAATAGACATTTATCAGACTCAGCATCCAATTTGTCTGATACAGTCCGCTTTACATAGCAGGACAACCCCATATTTTAAGGTGAGTTAAATGAGGTTTCTTACTATTCCACGTCTCATATGGAGTAGTAGAGACTACCTTGGTCGGGACTCTGTTTAGCAAGTAAACAGCTGTCTTAAGTGCATAGCCCCAAAAGGATTTTGGAAGAGTTGCATGGTTCATCATAGATCTAACCATGTCCATCAAGGTTCGGTTACGCCTCTCAGATACACCATTATGCTGTGGTGTATATGGCGGAGTCCATTGAGACAATATCCCATTGTCCCTAAGATAATCTTGAAACTCTTGACTTAAGTATTCACCACCCGATCGGATCGAAGTATCTTAATACTTTTGCCAAGCTGTTTCTCTACTTCATTTCTGAACTCTTTGAATTTCTCAAAAGCTTCAGATTTGTGTTTCATCAAGAACACATACCCGAATCGTGAGTGATCATCGATAAAGGTAATGAAGTAGCTATAGCCTCCTTGTGAAAGAGTTGACATTGGTCCACATACATCAGTATGTATTAGACCAAGCAATTCTCCCACTGGATTACCATTTTCGGAAAAGGGTAATTTGGTCATCTTGCCTTTTAAGCATGATTCGCATGTATCAAATGAACAGGGTTCAAATGATTCCAGAATTCCCCATCGGTGTAATTAGGTCATGCGTTTCTTACTTATATGGCCAAGACGACAATGCCACGTATAGGACTCTATTTTGATTATCTATTCGAGCACGTTTGTTGCTAACTTCGATATTGCAAACGTCACCGGATAAATCTAACGTGTAGATACCATTGCATAAAGTTCCGATCCCATAAAGAACACCATTTAAAGTTATGTAACAACAATTGTTACTATAAGTTAAATGATAACCCTTTTCATTCAAGCATGAAATAGATACAATGTTCTTTATTAACGAAGGAACAAAATAACAATTATCCAACTCTAAGACAAGTCCAGTAGGGAGCTTTAGCAAATATGTTCCGATGGCAACAGCAGCAATCTTTGCTTCATTTCCAACTCGCAAATTCGCTTCTCCCTTGACGAGTCTTCTTCTATTCCTTAGCCCCTTTATGTCATTACATATATGTGAGCTACACCCAGTATCAAGTACCCAGGTGTACGAGGAAATAGAGTGACATTCAATAACGAAGATGCCTAAAGAGGATGGGGCATCGGATGCCTTCTTCTTCAAGGACTCAAGATAAACCTTGTAGTTTCTTCACCAGTGTCCCTCCTTGCCACAGTGATGGCAAGTGCCTTTTGGTGCCTTTTCAGTCTTTTTGGTCTTAGTTATCTTATTGGTGTCCAAAATGGAACGTAAATTCAGAGAAGACATGATCGAGTGATTATCCTAGAAATACAAATTGAGCTTACGTGAGAAGAATGATAAAGAATGCATCAACATACATTAATTAAATCCTATTTATTTTTTGAATTAAATAACCCTTTTTATCAATTCGGGAGATCGTAGGAACATCTCCAAATAGGTTGATATCCAACCATAGATAAGAACAACCATGGCTGTGGCCATCAAGTTATTCTTAGCTATGAAGGTAGGTAATTATACCGATTACATATCACATATATGTAACTATCACTTTATGCTATCAACTAATTGAATGTTTGCATAAATCATTGGGTTGTTAACTCATTAACAAGTATGCAACATTATACATAGCACCCAACTGCACCTCTCTTTACATCGACCTTGGCTGTGGTACAACAAATCGATGCTCCAAGCTTAAGGCTGACCCATTAATCAAGAAATAGTTTTAATATGGTTGGAGCTCATTCAACCGTTTTGTTAGGCTTGGATGTGTCCAACAACCAAAACTAAGGATTGACCTCTGACTCCAACTATATTAATCATAAACTAATTCCATGGTTTGAACATGTTGAGGTTCAAGCCGGGCATGAATGTGTCCATCAACCCAAACGAGAAACAAAACTCCGGTTCTAACCATATTAATGGAAGGTGTTGGCCTTAATATTTTGTAAGGGGTTTTAGGTCTCATCCTTTCTTTTCTAAGCACATTCATGACATATAATTATGTCATGTACTAACGATTTCCTTAATAAAGTATGTATGTGACTTAATTTATCAAGTCTCATTAATTGAATTAGGAACCGGATTTCCTAATTCTAATTTCATACTTTATTCAAGGAATTGTTTTGGGAAATAATTTCCTAAATTGTCATAATCAATTTCGGAAATAATATGTTTAAGACTTTGATTTCTCTAAATCAAATCTTATTAAATTAAGAGACAGATTCCCTTAATTCAACCACATATTATTTTCATGAAAATCTCATTTAAGAAAACTCTATAGGAAACCATTTTCCTAATTAATTTTGGAGACAACAATATGTAAGAGCATCACCTCTTAAATCAAATAAGGAAATTATCGTTTGAGAATCACCTCAAAATTTTCAAGATTTGATTACATATTTTATTTATGGATTTATTAATTTCAACAAATTATTTTCTTTGGGTGACTCCCCGAGGCTCAGATACCCAAAAAAAGAATTTGTTGTAAATCTAATTTGGTCCACTCCCCGAGGCGTAACCAAATTAAACTTGATAATTTTATTCAAAATTGGAAATTAAATTACAACAACTAACTTTAAATTGGACGGCTCCCCGAGACTCAATCCAAAATAAAGAATTTTGTTAATAATTTAAAACCAATTCGAATTTAATTTTCAATTAATAATCCATAAATTTGTCTAGACTTTCTTGAAAGAAAGTGCCCAAAATTGTGAGATTTCGTAATAGGTTTTAAGAATAATTGTAAGTTTCTGGTACAAAGAAAACTTACATATTTCTAAAATTGGAAAGTTTCCAAAATAGGAAATTTCCAAAACTTGAAAGTTTCCAAAAATGGGAAGTTTTCACAATTATCATAAAATTTCAGAAACTAGGATATTTCAAAAGTTTGCAAAATTTCATGAGGATTTCCAAACTTTGAAATTCCTAAATCTAAAATTTATCATAATTGGAAAGTTTCCATAATTAGAAAATTTTCCAAAATTGAGATCATGACAAAGTTTTCCGCAAAACAATTATATGATTATGTCGAACACTAACCGGCTCTGATATCACTGTTGGGACCGGGTGCATGTTGACATGGATACGGGTTCGTAATTTTAAAATTTAATTACGTGTAGCGGAAGGTTTAGCATAAATAATTTCTCAAATTATTTTAACCATGTATCTAGCATGCAATCTTATGTTGTGGAGACATGATCATACATTTAAAATTTTGCAGAAAGTAAACTAATTTACTTAATACCTCGCGTAACTCGAAGAAAAGGGACGAGATCCAACCGTAGTGTCCCTTGGAAGCTCCGCCTCTATTCGCGTCCACGCTGAGTTTTCTTCGGGATGACTTCGCAAAGCCACGAGTTTCGTGCCGACAAGAACTACTAGATTCTCCAAAGGCACGACAAGAATACCAAGAGAGAGATGGAAAGACTAACCACCAAACGAAGAACGGAATCAAAATTCCAGGAGGAAGGAAGGAGTCGCGCCCGCTTCTTCTTCTTCTTCGGCCTCTTCTTGGTGGTGGAAGCTCACGACCAATAGCAAACCTTGGCCTTGCATCCCTTCTCCCGTGTGCAAGCTGCATATATAGAACGGGAAACCTTGCTTTCCCGTTGCATGCAAATTAATCAAAACGGAAAGCCATGCTTTCCCGTTGCATGCAAATTAATCAAAACGGAAAGCCATGCTTTCCCGTTGCATGCACATCCTCTGCGTCGGGGAGAAGCAGCAGGTCGCCTGCTGCTTTGTCACGGCACACCGTGAGGGAGAAGGAGAGAGAGAAGGAGAAGGAGAGAGGCTAGGCAAGAATCCTTGATCTTTTGAATTAATGTCCAAGCCTTGCCTTTGTACCTTTATATAGTAGCCTCTTTATCATCAAGTCTCCTTTTAACGGAATAAATTTTTCATAAGAAATTTATCTTATAAATTTTTCTATGAATTATTCCGTTATGCCAAGTTTTTATTATAACTTAATTTATAATAAAAACAACCATGTCTCCCCTTTTATTATGGAATAAATTTTTACAAGAAATTTACTATATAAATTTTTCTTATCATGGAAGAATCAACTCATAATTGATTTTATAAAATAAAATAAACCAATCCATGGTTTATTTTAATTTTCATAAAAAAGAATAAATTTATATAAATTTCTTTATAAAAATTTCTTTATATAAATTTCTTTATCCATAATTTTATAAAACAAATCACGCTTGATTTATTTTATAATTTAAACCAAACAATTTGGTTTCCCTTTTTATTGTGGCCGGCCAAACCAAAAAGGGTGGGGACCCTCTTTGGCCGGCCAAATCCAAGCCGTCACCTTACGAATTAAACTCATTTAATTCGTCCAATAAGCCTTCAAAAGACTTAGTCATTTTAAGCTTCCGATGCGTCTCTGATAAATTCAGATTCGACTTATCTCTCTTGATCGAAAAATCTAATTTTCAACTCGTTTTAAATCCCTCGGATTACTCGTAGTGCGTGTGACTAAATAGGCTTTCGATTTATGTTGGTCGTCTATAATCAACCAATTATAGAACGATCATGAGTGGCACCTAGTAGTACATCATGACCCCCAATTAATCGAAAGATCAACGGTTGACCTCAGATATAATTCTGAAACCCTTCAGCAGCTTTAATGAATCGTGTCTCATTCCCTTCACCATCTTATACCCACTTGGTTCAGGACACGGTCTATGTGTGTCAGTCCCCACTAGGCTGACTACGTCACACATATCCCAAGTAGTGTCTTTCTCGTCCAACGGATTCTAATTACTCTCATGTTTCTAAGAGATTCATACTCTGAACATGTGATGCTCTGGCCAGAGGCTTCGAGTAACAATCCGACGATAGGCCTTGGGTATACATCTCCTCGCAAGGAGTGGTGAATCCTTTGTAGGCTGTTCAAACATCTTCAGGCACTTCGGCTTATACCCAACCATCCTGGGTCCACACCTCCTTAGAGATGCTTGCTTAGGATGTCAAAGTATAAGTCTCCATGACCAAGATGACTTGAATACCGCAAGTCAAAGGAACATCGCACTTAAGCTGCAGTAAGAACTTCATTGACATGTAGATTACCATATGAAGTTTTACAGCCAGTTACTCCAATGAACTAGTTCCCTTAACTAGCATTCATGTTTATCTCCGGACATCCCAATGTCACCAGCCAGTGAGAATCAGCTGATTAGAGAATAACCCATGCTAGTCTCAACAGAATTGATAGTGTCCGTATTTATCAATTCATCGACTAGGGACAATTTCAATACTTCACAATTGCACATGTAGAGATAATCACTAGTTGTGAATTCATCACAAATTCTCTCATGCTGTGAATTGTATTGCGGGCATTCAGTAAATGAGTTTAAGATCTCAATCAAATACATAAACATGTATACTCAAATAGTGAATATTCATTTATTAAAATAAATGATTACAATCATAATGTGATTGCCTTAGGACACTTCTCTCACAATACTAACACATAATACTAAAAAAACTAATTTTTTTTTGCCCCACAAATTCTGGGCCCAAGGTCATCGCCCACTGTTGCCCTCCTCTAGGGTTGGGCCTGGCACCCACGTGACACTTTCGTCTCGTGCCTTGAACTCATGTCAGGTGGGCCAGCCTTGCGCCCACCCTCACACCTTCCTATTGACATTTTTTTTTTAGAACTATGATAGGGAGAGTGAAAATGAGAAAGTGAATGATAGAGTGAATGATGTGGTACTTGAATGAATGACGTGACACTTTATATGCACACGTTCGATTATCATTTGGATACCATCGGCGACCTTCGGTCATTGTTCCGAATCAAACTATACCCTGGGGAGCACGGTAAACCCGTCGGAGATCGGTGCATGCAAAGTGTCACGTCATTCACTCTACCATTCACTTTCCTATTTTCACTCTCCCTATCAATTTTTTTTAATGCGTTCAATTACGTCGTATTTTGTGGGTGTTATAATATCCACTCATATTAGTTTTAACACCAATTGAGTGTTATAATACCCAATAAATTTCACCCATATTGAAGCCTTTCATCTTTCCTCTCATCTCTTCTCTTTTTTCTCTCTTTTACACCCAATAAATTTCTGTGGGGCCGGATCAGTCATCCCAAATTCAATTTGTCTGCTGCCTGGGTCATCATTTATTTTTTCTTTAACATGTTATGATGTTGTTTTTAAGAATTAATATCACAACTTAATTTTAGTATTCAGCACTACCATGGGTATGATTTTCCGGAGACCAAGATTAGCTAGATTGTGGTCTTGGTCTTCCGAAAATCAAACTCGTGATAATATCGAAAGATAATGTGATTAAACTATTGTGCCATGATTTTCAAAAATTAGAACATCAAAATATTTATGCATGTATGTAAAAAGGGGAAAAAATATTCTCATATATTTTAATTTATCTCTCTAAATAGTTTTGAGGTTGGTCATATATATATATATATATATATATATATATATATATATATATATATATATATATATATATATATATATATATACGAAAATGTTTCGCTGCGGACCGCGTGCTGGCGCCTGATCGGTCAGGGACCGATCAGGCACTCCTGATCGGCCACCAGACGCTCCCTCGACGGGTTCACCCGTACCCGATGGGTTCACCCTACCCCCTAGGGTTCATCGCTCACCCCCTGGGTTATAGTTTTGTTCGGGGGCGGCGGCCGAAGGCCGCCATTGGTGTCGAGAAGTCGCAGTCGTGTGCCTGATCGGTCCTTGACCGATCAGGCGCCAGTCCGCACGCGGTCTACAGTAGATCAAAACTCTATATATATATTTTTTATTTTTGAGTATTTTCAAAGTCTAGAATGTTTTTTTTCAATTTTAAATTTTAAGGTAATTATGAAACTTCAAATATATAAAATAAATTTGAAAAATTAACTATAAATTGTCTTTAAATCCCCATTTGAATATTAAATTTTGTTATCAGTCCCCATATCAGAAAAAGTTTGTTTCCACTCTCTGCATATAAAGTTTTATTTACTTTAACTCCCTAATACATACCGATTTACTTAATTATCTTCATTGCTTTTAAGTACAAAATATCGAAAATGAGGTATCATTCCTTCTAAATTCAGTATCATTTAATTAGAATCTAGTATATTTTCTATTAAATTGAGTACGATTCTTTTTCAAACCCAGTTGATCGAGAATCGATCGGAGCTGCTTATAATTGATTAGAGTTACTCCAATCAATTGAGGAGCTCTGGTTGATTAGAAATTGATCGATAATAGATTAGTTATATTTGTCATAAGAAAATATTATTCTTATTTTTTATAGGTATAAAAAGTTCAAAAGTAAGTATAATTTTTCTTAAATTCAACATATTTAAATTAGAATTTAGTATATTTTCCATCAAATTGAGTATAATTCTTTTTTCGTTTGATCAATTGATTAGGATTTCATACCAATCAATTGACCTAAGATGAATAAATTGAATCGTACTAAATTCGATAGAAAATATACTGGATTCTAGTTAAATGATGCTGAATTTAGGTAGAATTATATCTTATTTCGGATTGTTTGTACCTAAAAAAATCTAGTATAATTAGGTAAATCTGTATTTGAAGGAAATAAAATTTTACATGTAAGATGTTGAAATAAATTTTTTTTGACACAGGGATTGAAGAGAGAGTTGAGTTTACATGCAGAGAATTAAGAATAATTTTCTCAAAAATTAATTTTAAAAATCCCACAGTGCCTGAGCAGCGTACCATACAAATATATACATAACGACAACAACATCAAATTAAAAAACATAAGAAAGAAACATAGATGGCGTGAAGAAGAAGAGAATAAGATGATCAAAGTCGAGTCTTTTCGATCTGCCACTGCCTTTCCGTGCCTTCACTTCCTCTGACGCTCTTGTATAGCCCCTAAACTACTTTCGATCGATGTTTATATATCATCTGCATGTCTCGTCTGCTGCAGCGGAGCCCTTTAAATATAATCTCTGTTTTTGAAGCGTCTTTAAATGCCTTCTCTGTTCGAAGCTCCTACATGCTACAGATCGTTCAATGCAGTGCTACCATTTCATTTCTCTCCTAGCCACGTTGCAACGGTGATACTGATACCAAAATCTTGTCACTTGATAAGGTTTAGAAAAAAGCTGCAGGCGTAGTAGCGTCTCCACGTTGGAAATGAAGAATCCGTAGGTATTTAATTCTGAATTAAGCACTGCGCCGGACGCATACGAATTCTGATCAGATGACAAATGCAAAGAGACAGAACAGATTAATTATTTCATAAAGATATAACGGACAGTGAGGTGACTTGTAAAAAGCTTATCAACCTTGAGACCCTCGTTGTTGACATTGTAATTTCCCAGGTCCGTTGCACCTATATATAAACGCTGATTACTTAATGACTTCTTTCGTCCAGTCAAAAGGGAAATCTGATGGTGAGTGGGAGCAAAATTTGTCAGTTTTTGATTGCAAGCTCCATGAATCTGCATTTTATATCGTCTGTAGGAATGCATGCATTAAGGAGTAGGTAAACAGATGTACGTAGGAGTAGCTACAGATCGCTTGCTCTTAGAGGACTATTTCCTACACTTGGAGCATATTACCAATGCAAACTTAACTACTGAGTACCAGTCTATTTGTCTTGAAATCTTTAGGAACAAAAAGCATGTCTACTAGCTAGGCCTGCATTTCTGAATTATAGTAAGAAAATTTATTGAGTATTACTTACTTAATAACATGAAGCATTGTAATTCAATAACATTATCTGGTACATCACTTCGAACTCTGCCCCAATCAGTCGACAAAAAGGCGTGTGCTTAGCTTTCGTGTCATTCCCCTCTCTCTTCTTCGTCAACTCCCTTCGTCTCTTCTGCCAACTAATGAAATCGCCATCACCATTCTCTCTCTTTATCTCCGTGCAGAATCGAATCAAAATCTGAAATGAAGAAAGGCAAATCAAAGAATTTGAATTCCAACACAAACTCTGCGCGAGTGATCCATCAGTATGATGCATGCGTAGTGATGCTGCTCGCGCTGGTAGATATAAGTAGACCTTCAAGCTCTCGCCAGAGGTCAAATTAGAGAAATTACAGTTCATGAGAAATGGCTTCGGGGGGATCAACGACGAGGTGGTGCCCGACGCCGGAGCAGGTGTTGCTGCTGGAGAAGATGTACCGGAGCGGCGTCCGCACGCCCAACGACGGCCAGATCCAGCAAATCACGGCCCAGCTCTCCTGCTACGGCAGGATCGAGGGCAAGAACGTGTTCTACTGGTTCCAGAACCACAAGGCCCGGGAGAGGCAGAAGCTCCGGCGAAGGCTCAGCCGCCACTACCACCGCCACCTCTACTGCCAGCGCTCCTCCTTCTTCAATCCACCTCCTCCTCCGATCACTACTCAGCATGCGCTACAACATTATCCCGCTTTTATAAATTCGACGTTCCTCAACCAGGTTAATTGAGTAATTTACAGTAATTTTTGTTTTCGAGATTTTGCAGATTGATGAGTGGTGTTGCAGGAGGCAAATATTGGAGGGATGAACTTCGGTTGCTGCAGGGCGCCTCCGAAAACGCTCGATCTCTTTCCGACAAAGAGCAGCAGCAGTGCAAGAGAGGAGGAAGATCAAGACTGTGACAGCTGTGCTTCTAAATCTACTATGACAAACGAATTAATTAGTAGATAGAGGGGAATTACTAGGTAAATTTGTTAATTAATAAAGTGGAATCCGCCATCATCCGACCGAGTCCATACGGCCGGTCTCGGTCATCGGAAAATTACAGTGGGACATTTTGCTCGATTTTATGGAGATTCGAATTTTTATCCATTATGGAATGTTTCATTTGCTGTTAATTAATTAAGTTGTTGATGTTAATTATTTTAATTACTTGCTTTTTTGTTCTTATTACTTTTCTCGTAAACTGAATCCTCAATCCTCAGCATGCCTTTATCCTCATATCCTAATTCATCAGTGATGGCCAGTGACCCGAATCAAACGATATCTTAGGAAAATAATGAATTGGTCGGAATCGTCGCAATTGCATCTCGTTGGATTCGACGATGAATCCGACAGATCGTAATTGCAGCGATCCCCGACAGGTTCATTGTACCTTCAAGAATATAGTTTGATTTGGGGTGACGATTGAAGATCGCCGATGTTATCCGACGATCATCGCCGACGAATTGAGATATGAGGACAAGTCTATTTCAGGATAGATGGGTTTTTGGATTTAATTGGACAAACAATAACTGGTACAAACCGCACTTCGTGGGGTTTTTTTTAAAATTATTTTTTAGAGATGTTTAAAAATATTATTGATAAAATTTAAGAGTTAAATGATCAAATCAACTACCCTACAATTTAATATTTTTATGTGTTAATTAATTATTTAATAATTATTTAATAATTTTTTATATTATTATTCTTAATAATAGGAAAAGAATAAGGAAGTCGTTCATTCATTTGTTAGTGAACTTATAATTTTATGTGTTAATTAGTTATTTAATAATTAATTAATAATTTTCTTTTGTTATATGATTAACATCCATAAATAATTATATGATTTTACAATTTTAAATTTATTTTAATATAATCATGATAAATCGTGAATCGACAGTTTCAAATTATAAATCGTAATCTCTTTAAATGGTTAAGGATTGATCTTCAAAAATCGTTCAACCAGTGATTCTAAATTGTCGAACCAGTCAGGGATGTAACTAGGACTACCGTTGACCTCTACAAAAAAAAAAAAGTCAATTAGTGATTGATTATTTTTGTCTCCATAAAATTGATCATTGGTGTCATTTAACAACGGAATCTCAATTCTGCTACTAAGTAGAGACGAAAAGAAGTTTTTAATCTACAAGTTTAGCAACAGAATATAAATTCCAACTCTAAAATTAGAGATGGACAACTTAATTCCGTCTCTAATATTAGCGATGGAATTAAAATTTCATCACTAAATTCATAGATAGAGTCATTATTCAGTCATTGTTTTAGTGATGAAACTTTTAATTCCGTCACTAATTAGGAATATAACATTAAATATTCATCTTTAATTAGAGACGAAATATTAAATATCCGTCTCTAATTAGCAATAGATATTTAACATTTCATCACTAAATTTCATTAGAATTTTGGCAGACTATTTCGTATTTTTCCTATTTACATATTCACAAACAACACACTATCACAACACAACATCCAATTTAATACCTTCACAACACAAACGATACAAATACATAACATATACAATTCATTCACAAATTCATATATTTACAAACAATATAACATACTATACAAATAATACAAACAAATCAAATTCAAAATACGATACATATTATATATATCAAAATCAAATTTAACAAGTTTTCAAATTCAATCCCAAGATATCTAATCCAATCCAACAAAGATAATAAAAACCTCCACATGAATACATCCAATTCCACTACAAAACTAGCTAGTAATATTCAATCATGCAAAAAGTACAATACGATAAATTGTTAATAAAACAAAAAAAATAGTCATGTATTATTAAAATTATGACTAACAAATTAAATTTAAACTAAACAAGATCGACAAACACGTAGTTGAGAGTGCCTCTCTCGGTCTAGTTCTGATGGTAGGCCCGAGAATAATGCCGCAGTTGAAGCTCTCCACTTTCACTATAAAAATAACCGGCAATAGCGACGACAGTATTCCGTCGCTATTCCGTCGCTCAACACCAATAGCGACGGAAATTTTCTCTCCGTCGTTAACTTAGCGACGGGCATTTTTCCACTCCGTCGCTACCGTAGCGACGGACATATAACCCCGTCGTAAACACCGAGAAAACGGGGTGACGTGGCCGGGGAAATAGTAGCGAGGATGGTCAAAGATCCGTCGCAAATCATTCGGAGTAGCGACGGACATGATCAAAGTCCGTCGCTAATATATCGTAATAGCGACGGATTCAGTCAAAATTCGTCGCTAATCGATCGTTATAGCGACAGAAAAGTCAATATTCCGTCGCTATTTGCGGCGGTTTTTTAAAAATATCCGTCGCTAAACCTGAAAAATTTAGGCAGGCAATATCTGTTTGTTCCACTTCCCATATATACATCAATAATATACAACTGATCCAAACAAATATGAAACAATAATAGATATATCAACATCCAAACTTTCACAACAATCCAAAGATTCATTTACAAGCCAATTCACAACAATCCAAACATTCATTTACAAGCCAATCCAATCCAAACATTCATTTCCAAACGTATATCTATATTGAAACTTTCAATTTGAATCAAATATTCAATCGAATACCATCCAAAGCTTCCAATGGTTAATTCAATGGAAACGTATCAAAAGAAAGTTATATCAAATGTATATCAAATATATCCAAATGTCAAAGTAAATAAAAAAAACTATATACATCAAAAAATGAGGGTTTAGTAGAGAATCATTACGTACATGAATATCAGAGTGAATAATGGATGGAAACGAAAAATATTTCTGCACAATAGAAGATAAAACAATAAGAAAGCAATCAAATAAAGAAAAAAATCTGAATTGATACTAATAAGAAATAACAAATGAAATAAACATATGTAAGTGAAGATAACTCTAATAGAAGTAAATTAAATATTAAATATGTAAATGAAAAATAACAAATAAAGGAATAATATCAAATATTCATACCTTTCAAGCAAGAGAAGAAATCTGAATTCAGCTCTGATAATCTGGAATCTGTAAACATAAATGGAGTAATAAGAAAACAATCATTATGAATATAATAACTTAATCATTGTTAATGAAAAAAATTAGGTGAAAAATTGATCATACCACTATAATATCTCTACTCCTCTGTGGGATGCTCAGGATCCTGTGTGTCCTGAGACTCAAAATGATGGGCGGGAGCGGGAGCGGTTGACATCTGTGTATCCAGAGGGTCAAAACGAGGGGCGGGAAGGGCTGACATCTGTGTCATCGACGATAGGGTAGCTGCAAAAGCTTGCATATGACGTAATATATTCTCAGTATTTGCCTGGCGAGCCCGCAAATCTCTCAACTCAGCATCCCTCGCTGCGTCCCTCTGAGCCCACTCGCGCTCGTCTTAGCCCATTCTGCGTCCCTCCCGGCACACGTCGACTCTATCGATGTGAGTCGAGTCCGCAGGGCTTCATTTTCCTCCCGCAAATGGCGAACCTCACTAGAGGTAGAGGAGGAGGATGTTGGACGCCTCCTAACTGTCACGTCCCGAGACCCAGGAGCCGCTGTTCCAATATAAAATCGAACAGCATCTCCCCTGTCCGACGGACAATTTACACATACATACACTATCCAACCACACACGCAGATAATAATTTGGCCTCAGGCCTCCAAAATAGATAAACACACATAAAAACACCAGACAACTAAGTAAATCATACCTGATTGCGGACCGGTCCGACTTACGACGAAACAACCAATACAAAAACCCCTTAGGGCACACTACAACACTCCCAAGACATATACAAGTCCAATAAGTAAATATAAAAATAGACACTACTAAGTACAAAACAAAACTATGCCGTCGCGATGGGTAAGGACTGGCTGCCGGGCTCTTCTGGCGACTCCAAGTATCTCAACCTGAAATAAAAATATATGGCAACGGGGTGAGTCCATAAACTCAGCGAATATCCAGTAGATATGCATAGTATGTTATAATAACAATAGGAGTCTACGCTGATACAATCTCATATGAACAATAGGAAAGGGTATACTGAAGATACTGAATAAAGATACATACCAGAATCCATCTATCCTGCAGAGGGTGAAATAAGTCCCTATTGAACAAGTATAACATATAATCCAAGGTATACAGGTATCCAGTATATGCATGTCAAACAAGTGCAAAAATCAAGTGCAGCAAACAATGCACAATGCAAAATATGCACATGGTGCAATGACATGTGTCACCCCCTAGTCCCAGTCAGGATCGTCATCCACAACGTCCGCGTGGGTAGAGCTGTGACAACCTGTACCCAGTCAGGACATGGTCCACAACGTCCGCGTGGGTCAGTATACAATAATGCAAGGATGGTGCATGACCCAAACATATAATGCACTCTGGTGCAATGACATGTGTCACCCCTAGTCCCAGTCAGGACATCGTCCACAACGTCTGCGTGGGTAGAGCTGTGACAACCTGTACCCAGTCAGGACATCGTCCACAATGTCCGCGTGGGTCAGCATGCAATAATGCAGAGATAGTGTATGATAGATACACATACCTCCCTCACCAAGTTCTTAGTATACTAAGTCTCAGCCTGAATTCCTATAACAAGAAATACTGGTGACCTACAAGGTATACTGGCCGAAATCTACAGATCCCTCATGTCAAATGCAAGAGATACATCACGATATCTAAGAATACGTATAGATATGACAATATCCGAGACTGTATAGAACTAACAGCATAAAAACTCAGGGATAAACAATAAGTATCCAGAACAGACATAATAAACAAGGATATCGTATAATCTTACTGCTATCTATAACAGTCTATGCATAGCAACATGACAATATCAGAAAAGATAAGTCAAAAGGTACCCGCCTCACAAGAGATGCTCGTATCAGAAAGAACCACCCGTCTGGTAGCCAGCAAATGCTAAATCCAATCAATGTCCTGTATCAAAGGTATAATGTTTAGCTACAAAATCTGTAATTAATAGCTAACGAGCTATTCCAAATAATTAGGATCGTTCTAATTATCATCGTTTCATCTAATTAACCATAATTAGATGATTAACCTTTAATTATCCCAAATTACCTCGATTAGATTCCAGTCAGGTTTTGGAACCCAAATTTATCAAGTTAGCTTATTAGGTTTAAACTCAAAGGTAATATCCCTAATCCAAGCTAAGTCTCAATATGGGGCTCACGACACAGTGCAAAACTAAGAAAATTCAACTACCCATTAAATCCCAACACAACATCCTTACAAGAAATCAAGAATCAAATTGCTATCCCAACCTCAATCCAAATCAGAAGAAACTATAGATCCAACCGAACCCATCAATAATCTCATCCAAAATCACATCAAACTCCAAGATTCATAACCAATTAGCATTGTTGTCAATATCAAAATCCATCAACTAACACCCAACTCGAAAACTAGCTCATGTCATAGTATCACAAAGGCAACAACAACAAAAGAACCAAAACCAGATTCCAAATAGAATAATCCCCACAAAACTAATCCGAAATCAACACCTCCATCTAAAGCTCAAGCTAACAGAGACAAATTCCATCAATTCTAGCTCACGCAAATCAAAACCATATAGAAACAGAACCAAAACAAAGGCAGCATGTAAAGGAAATACTCTCCTTACCTCAAATCAACTCTTCTTCAGCTGCTCGAAATAGAACCACGATCCAACTGCCACCCATTCAGCTCCTCACAGTAAAGGAAAACAGCACAACAAATCTAGAATGAAACAACTCTCCAACATTTACTCAGAATTTAAACACAAAACAACCCATTGATCCAATCCAAGGTATCATCCATCACAACACAAAACTAATTCATCCTTACCTGCGCCGGGCATAGCTCTCCACGGTAGCCAATTCCAGTCGGCACAGTGAGGTGAAACAGAGAGGAAGAAGCCGCCTCTTGGTTGCGGCCAAGGTTCACGGAGAAGAGTTAAGGAAGGGATCGGGTGGCTGCGGCCCACGGCTAGGGCACGCGGGAAGGGGAGGAAGGAGTCGGGTCGTCGCTGCTTAGGGCTCGCAAAGGGAGCGACGAGGAGGAAGGCTTCACCGACGGCTGTTGGCTGCGGCTAGGGCACGATGAGGAGAAGAAACCGGAAGAAGAAAGGGTCGGCGCAGCGGCTAGGGCTCGAGACGAGGTGAAGAAAACGGTGCCTGCGGGTCTTGGCTGCAGCTAGGGCTCGAGAGAGAGGGCAGCGCCGGGTTGCAGCCGCAAGTTTTAAAACAAAAAGGGGGGCTTTTTGCAAAAAGGTCCCTCTACTTTCAGAATTCTAATCTTGTCCTTAGGGTAAGGATTTTTAGTTATTTAACCTTCCAATATATTTTAATCCACATCACATTTTTAGGGTTAGCATTAATTTTTACCCTTTGTAATTTAAGAATTTACCCGTAAACCCTTGATAAGTTTAAGTTTTTACAATAAAGCCCCTTGGGCTCCTCCCGTTGGCCCGAAAACCCTAGACTCTATCCGGAAAAATCCTGAAAAATTTTCTGGTTTGGATTTTCGAATTGATGTATTTTACATTCTCCCCCACTAATAAAAATTTGGTCCCCAAATTTCATCATTCCTCATACGGCACACACTAACAGCTAAACATGTCTGTAGGGTACCTGGGATCGGAGGAGGGTTCGCCGGAGGAGAATCGCCGGAGGGAGACGTCGCTAGGGTTCGCGTGGCCGCGGGGGAAGGGGGCCGTCGCCCTTTTTAAGAAATATAGCGACGGATTAACTTGTCCGTCGCCAATTAGCGATGGACTTTGACCATGCCCGTCGCTGTATTAGGGTGTTTGACCCGTCGCTTAAAACTAGCGACGGATAATTTATATTATCCGTCGATATAGCGACGGACTTTGACCATGTCCGTCGCTATATTAGGGTGTTTGACCCGTCGCTTAAAACTAGCGACGGATAATTTATATTATCCGTCGCTATAGCGACGGACTTTGACCATGACCGTCGCTATATTCAGGAGTTTGACATGCCACCAATCTTTGGCGACGGATACTATATATCCGTCGCTACTTGCGACGGACTTTATTAATAGTCCGTCGTAATTCCTTGTTATTTTTGTAGTGTTTGCAAGTTTCATCGCAATTGCTTAGCAACTATGACTTTAATTCATCGAAAGCTGGTGTCCACACTGCGTTGATGGATGCAGCACTGGGCAGATTGATCCGTCGACGCTTATGGGTGGAGCAAGTTAGTGTATCCACCTGATCAATTTGTCATAAGATCAGTTGACAAATATGAAGGCAAAAGGTAAAGACAAACGTTCCTACTGATAGAATGAGCTAGGCCTCATTAACTTACCACATCTTCTACTTCAAGACACTTCCCTGTGTTAGCATTTATTTCTACAATCTTATGAAGATGGCCACTTTTTAATTCCCTTAGCTGCTTGTGGCATGGACAAGCATGGAATCAATTAATATTGCGAGTTTGAATGAACTTGTTGGATAGAGTTATTGGATAATTATTCTAACGGCAATTTATCAAAAGGCGTATCCAATAATTGATATTTACCAAAAAAACGTATCATAGTTTCATTGTTATCAAAGAGCACACTTATTTTAGTGAACTTTCTTTAATACCCCTCCTGCCAAATACTGCATGTCTTTCTCTTTCTCTTTCTCTTTCTCAGTAACAAATCCCCAGGCAATGGAATCTGCTTTTTCAGATTTGATATTTTAAAATAATATATTTAGGAATCGGTTAAAAAACGTAAGATAAAGAAATAAAAAATTATTTCCACTAACAGAAAGTTCTCTTCCAACTGATTTTAAAAAACTAAAGTGATGAAATTTTATATTTGATTAATATAAATTAATATATTAAATAATATTTAATAAATATATTAATATATAAAAAAGACTTAAAATTTAAAAAGTCTGAAATCTTTTTATTTCAGACTAAGTGTAGACCTGAAATCTTAATCAAAAGATTTTAGGCCCAGCATGGGCCTGAAACAAAAGATTTCAGGTCCTGCATCGACCTGAAATCATGTGTTATGATAGAGTTTTTTACGTAGGCCTGAAACATAAAGAAACATCTCTTTATATTTTTGAAATCATAATAAAAATCACTGAGAAAGACTACCTTACGTGAGATATTCTAATTAATATAAAACATACATTATATTAAACAGGGGCGGATTTATACATGGGCTGGGGGGGGCCATGGCCCCCCAGCCCATGTATAAATTTTATTAATAATATTAATATTATTATTATTTATAAATAATAAATTACTTATTTAAGAAAGACAAAACCTAATTTGGGCGTAAGTGTGCAAGACGCGATTGCGGAAGTCGGTGACGGGCGACGGCGCTGGGAAGGATTGCGGAAGTCGGCGACGGGCGACGACGCTGGGATTACTCCTTCGCAGTTCGCAACTCCGGTGGTCCGTGTGGAGCTCTTGTGCAAAACTACGAATTTCTCAAATCTCAACTCTGATTCGAGAGAAAGGTACAATTTCTCTTCTCCTTATGCCGTATCTTAGCAAAATTTTCTCCCTCTGCCCTCTGGAATCTAGGCATCTAGGGTTCATTGTGGTTAGGGATTCAATTAGATTTTGGAGAAGCAAGGTAATAAATATAAATTGAAAGTGGGCCGTTGGCATAGGCACATAAAAAAGATTACTCGTGCTCGTCAATTTCGAAATTCATATTCTACTTTTTTGCCAAAAAAATTATTTGGATAATCTAGTTGATTTATACTATAGGGAGACAGTAACAGGGCATGGGTTACCTCTTGATACAAAGTAATATAAAGATTAAAGGCACTCAATTGAAGGAAAGGTATTTAATTAACGTGCCAAGGGATACTAAACTGATTTATAAAGAATTTCTAGACTCTAACCATATAGATATTTGATCAATGAGAGAGTAAGATTGAGACCCAGTAAAATTGGCCATTTGACCATGGCAACTTGACCAAGGACAGAGGAAAGTTTATGGCAGATTGTTAACATTTATCATTCAAATGGAGAATGTTCTCTAACAAGGTAGCAGAAGCTAGAAGCAAGAAACCCCTGATTTCCTTGTTTATATTGCCAAAGTTTAATGTACCTGGCCAGAGTAGGGTGATCCATCTTCCCTGAGCTTCCTTCCGGCTGGAACAAGTGGTAGAACCTACAAAACACAAACCAATATCGTTAGTCACTTATGTTACACTGTCTGGCCATGAAAAAAAAACAGTTTTTCATACTTTAAATTATATAAGTTAATAATCAATAGACTGGATTGACCAGGCACACAACACATTATTATTAAACAACGCAGTAAATTTTCCCTGTTTCAAATAAGAGCTTTGTAAAGAGATCCAATCAACACAGTTATGAACTTGGTGATTGGTGAAAACTGTCATTGTAATTTGTAAGGAAGATTGGAAGAACCTTCGTTTTGTCGAGTTCCCCGTTTTGCATGTGATTGCTCATGGCAGCTCCACTCGAGCCGATCCTGTAAAGTGTAAATCACGTTTTAAGCAAGCCCCATTTAGAACTAAGAATTCGATAAAAACGTAAAAGAGATAAAAGTAATTTCAACTTTATCGATTATGAGATTAAATATTCAAAGAGGTTTGTGTCTTTTTTAAAGGTCTCAATATGTACAAGAACTAATCTATCTCCAAATTTCTGAGTAAACAAATAACTAACTATCAAAAGAATTTGATTTACTAATATAAATTTTACTACTTGGTCTAAACTAATTTTAAAATAAAAGTTCCAACTTAAATATATATAAAAAATCTAAACAGAAAATTATAATATATCCTATTTGAAAAAACTGATACTTTAGTTAAAATAGAAGAAAGTTCTTTTCTTTATCAGTGAAACAATATTATAAATTCCTGATGGGTCTAGGTGAAACAATAATATATCCTATTTGAAAAAATTGATACTTTAGAAATTTGCTTCTTTAGGAATTATTTGGAAAATCTTTAGAAATTTTTTTTTGGCTTTTTATCTGTTCTTCTTTAGAAATTTGCTTCCCTTATATGTATAACTAGATGAATTGCCATGAATTCTTGAGCTAAGTTAGATGCATGCATATTTTTCTTGTAAATGTTCAATAACAGATGTGAGACTAAATAAAATTTGTATAAAATTTACATCAATTTTGCAACTGTATAAGTTTGTTAATCCTTTCAATCTTTTATAAGTGACTTAATGTTTGGTTTAATATTGTTTTATTAAATATTATTTCCTTATTTGAAATGATTCAAGTTTTCCCTTGTTAAAGGTTTCATATAATTCCAATGAGAAAATCTATTACGATCGATAGATTTTTTCAAAAGAAGAGAGCAAATGAATTTGATTCAGCTACTACTGTAACTCCTTCAACAAGCTCAAATGACAATGATCTTCCATATGAAATTCCTCCTAAAAGATTTAAAAATATAGAAACTGAAGAGGTTGATCTCAATTCTTTAGAGCGTGATCCAGGATTGCGTCGACAAATTTGGGAATATCATCCTAACCAACAAGAGGAAATTCGTCGAGCTTATTTGAATCTGAAAGCATATCAGCCAATTCTTCAACAATATCCATTAAATAAAAATATTAAGCATCCTCGAAGATTTCAGTCTACTTGGTATGATCAATTTCCTTGGTTAGAGTATTCACCATCTAAAGATAAAGCATATTGCTTTCCATGTTTTATCTTTAATAAGCCATCAGGATGCTTAAATCAAACTACATTTACTGTTGCTGGATTTGATAAGTGGAAGAAAGTTCGAAATGGAAAAGATTGTGCTTTCCTAGGTCATATAGGAAAAGATAATGTATCTTCGCCCCATCGTAATGCTGAAAAGGCATGTGAGGATTTGATGAACCAAACACAACATATATCAAGGCGATTCGACAATTTTAATGATGAACAAGTTGCAACTAATCGTCTTCGATTAAAGGCTCATATACATGTGGTGTTGTTGCTTGCACTTCAAGGAATTCCGTTTAGAGGACATGATGAGAAATCTAGTTCATCTAATCGTGGTAATTTTCTTGAATTTTTGGATGTGCTGACCATGTACAATGATGAACTTTCAAAGGCAATTGCGAAAGCTCCAAAAAATGCCAAGTATACAAGTCACGATATTCAAAAATAAATACTTCATGTGCTTTCGGTGAGAGTGAAAAATGTAATTCGTGAAGAAATTGGAGTTGCCAAGTATTGCATAATTGTTGATGAAGCCCGAGATGAGTCAAAAAGAGAGCAAATGTCTATAGTATTGAGGTTTGTTGATACTCTTGGATTCATTCAAGAACGTTTTTTTGGGCTTATTCATGTAACTGATACTACAGCTTTGACTTTAAAGAATGCTATATATTCTGCTTTGGCTCACTACAATTTGGATGTTCAAAATATTAGAGGTCAAGGCTATGATGGTGCTAGTAACATGAGGGGCGAGTTTAATGGATTGCAAGCTTTGATTATAAAAGATTGTGAAAGTGCTTATTATGTTCATTGTTTTGCTCATCGATTACAATTGGCTTTAGTAGCAGCATCAAAAAATGTGATACCTATTCATCAATTTTTTGATAGATTAACTTTTATAGTTAATATTGTTGGTTCTTCATGTAAGCGTAATGATGAATTGAAGAATGCTCATGCGGATGATATTGCACATTTGATTGCTATTAATGAACTCGAGACAGGGCGTGGACTTAATCAGATAGGTACTTTACAACGAGCTGCTGATACACGCTGGAGTTCTCATTTGAGATCATTGAAAGGCTTAATTAAGATGTTTAGTGCATCATGTACGGTATTACTCAAGGTTATGGATGATGGACTTCCTTCTCAACGAGCAGATGCAACATCAGTTTATGATGAAATGACTTCCTTTGATTTTGTATTCATCTTGCATCTTATGAAAGAGATTATGGGGATCACAGATATCCTTTGCCAGAGTTTACAAAGTAAGTCTCAGGATATTATAAATGCAATGGAGCTTGTATTATCTACTAAACATTTACTTCAACAGATGAGAGATAACAAGTGGGATGATTTGCTTGTAAAAGTGAAATCTTTTTGTGAACTTCGAAATATTGACATTCCTGATTTTAATGCTCAGTATATTAACAGACGAGGTCGAGCCCGTGCTCGTCAAGACAATTTCACAATTGAGCATCATTATCGGATAGACCTCTTTTATGCTTCAATAGATTCACAGTTGCAAGAAATTAATGGTCGCTTTAGTGCTGATGCTATGGAATTGCTTATTCTTAGTAATGCCTTAAATCCTCAAAATGCTGCGAAGTCTTTCAGAGTTATGGATATATGTAACTTAGTTGAAAAGTTTTATGCTCAAGATTTTACAAGAGATGAAAAAGAGCAATTGGAGATGCAATTGAAGCATTATGAGTATAATGTAGTCAAAGGGCCTGACTATAAAAATCTTTCAACCATTTCAGAATTATGTCAATGGTTAGTAAAGACTAACAAATCTGTTACATACAACCTCATTTTTAGAGTGATCGTGCTTGTGCTTGTTGGTGCAAGTTGCATCAATGATGTTCTCCTTTATGTGTTTTAATGTTTGACAATGTACTTAAGTCAGTAATATGTTGAACAGACAAAGGGGAGCTAAGGAGAAGTAACCTAAGCCTGAGAAAAGTCCTAGTTAAGCTAGGCATGGAAACCCTAAGACCTAGCGAAGGGCCGCTAGGCTCTGGCGAAGGGCTGCCAGAAAGAAAAGACCTAGCAAAGGGCTGCTAGGCACCTGACGAAGGGATGTCAGGGGAACAAGTCCTAGCAACGGGCTGCTAGGCACCTAGCGAAGGGATGCTAGGTATCATAACCAAAAGACCTAGCGAAGGGCTGCTAGGCACCTAGTGAAGGGCTGCTAGGTATCGTAACCCTAAGACCTAGCGAAGGGCTGCTAGGCACCTAGTGAAGGACTACTAGGCATAGAAGACCTAGCGAAGGGCTGCTAGGCACCTGGCGAAGGGCTGCTGGGGAATAAAGTCTTGGTCCAAGGGACTGAGCAACTTAGCTGAGCGATGACTAAGGACAGGAGTAGAGACGGGTCAGGGTTTGGGCGTCTCGAGGTCCGGGAGTATCGGAAGCTAAGTAAAAGTCCACCTGAAGGACTGGGTGGCAACCGTCTCCTGAAAGGAGTAGGTGAAGGGCGTGTTCCCGGGGGTGGGAACTCGTGCCGGTTCGACCTAGGGTTTTGTGCAAATCCGAAGTCAGAACCATGTCCTTAGGCTTCATTTTTCATGCATGTATGCTTTGTGTTTGTGTATCTTGCAGGTAACAAGAACCGGAGACAAAGCAAGCCTTGCAGTGTTAATTCAGGGTGCTGCCCCTGTGTTGGGGGCGCCCCCAGCAAGGGGGGCGCCCCCCAGTCAGTGCTAAACAGGGAGCTAAGAGAGCAGCTTCGTGATGCAGTCAAAAGGAGTCAACCGGGGCGCCCGGAACATCCGGGGCGCCCGGGTCAACCCTGTTTGTGCTGTTTCGCGTTCTAAATGAAGATAAGCGCTCAGAAGGGCGCCCGGGATGTTCAGGGCGCCCTGGTCAACAGTCTTATCTCCCGCGGCGAGGTAGGCGCAAGGATAAGTGTTGACCGAGTCTTCCGGGGCGCCCCCGTCGACCAGGGCGCCCCTAGGAGGGCTATAAAAGGGGCTTCGACCCCTCTTCTTCAAACACACTTCCTAACTGCGAATCTGATCATTCCGACTGACGACAACGTGCTAAAGACGAGGTTCTACGACCGGGAGGCTCCAGGAGGAAGTGCGCGGCACTTCGGAGGTCCAGATCGGCCGAGCTTCATATTTTATGTTTGGTTTGCAATTAATTTACAGTATTCATTTTCTATATTATTGCTTGTAATATTGCACTGTAAGTCGGGTTTCTCCGCCTCCGGAAATTCCGGAAAGGAGACTATTAGTGGACTCAACGCCGAGTACATAGGCCTTGGACGTACTGACCCTGGGGGGTTGGGAACCAAGTAAATAAACCTGCCGTGTCCCCTGTTTTGCTTTCTCTTATTTTATTTTTATGTTTCCGCTGCACTAACGCTCTGAGTCCAGAAGTCTTACGAAAGATTTACGAAAGTTTTCACGATCGATATTCACCCCCCCCCCTCTATCGACGGCACCGGTCCTACAGTGCTTACTCTTCCAGTTTCCACTGCTACTTCAGAACGATCATTTTCTGCCATGAATATTGTGAAAACAAGACTTCGGAGCAAAATGGAGGATGCTTTTCTCTCAGACGCGTTAATGGTATATATTGAGAGAGAAATTGCTAGAAATGTGAGCATAGAAGCCATCATTGAAGACTTCGAAAATTTAAAAGAACGTCGAATTCCTTTTAGTTAGAGAATTGTATTTGATACTTAATTACATGCACATTAACTTTATGTTTTTGAACCATGTTTGATCACAATACTGTCTATGATGCTTTTGGTTACCATTATATTTTTTATTGCATCATAATTATTATTGTTGCATCATATTCGTTGAATGCCTTAGCGATCCCAAAAATTATGATCAATAATTTTGATCGCTAGTTATGTTTTTTCTTGGAGTATGCGGCCCCCCCAAATATAAAATCCTGGATCCGCCCCTGATATTAAAAACCAACTTTTATATATATATATATATATATATATATATATATATATATATATATTATATATATATATATATATATATATATATATATATTATATATATATATATATATATATATATATATATATATATCGATTCTAATATATATAAAAAAAGTAACTTTATGGCTTGAAATCAATTGATTTCAGGCCCTGCATTTTGATTTCAGGCCCACGCTGGGCCTGAAATAAAAGATTTCAGGCCCACGCTGGGCCTGAAATAGAAATATTTCAGGTCCTACGTCGGCCTGAAATCATGTGTTATGATAGGGTTTTTTACGTAGGCCTGAAACATAAAGAAACATCTCTTTATATTTTTGAAATCACAATAAAAATCACTGAGAAAGACTATTATACGTAAAATATTCTAATTAATATAAAACATATATTATATTAAAAATGAACTTATATATATATATATATATATATATATAAAGCAACAAAAGCAATTTTAGGGCATGAAATCAATTGATTTCAGGCCCTAAGCAGGGCCTGAAATCTTTTGCATTTTGATTTCAGGCTCATGCTGGGCCTGAAATAAAAGATTTTAGGCCCAATGTGGGCCTGAAATAGAAATATTTCAGGCCCTATGTCTGCCTGAAATCATGTGTTATGATAGGATTTTTTACGTAGACCTGAAACATAAAGAAACATCTCTTTATATTTTTGAAATCACAATAAAAATCATTGAGAAAGACTACCTTACTTGAGACATTCTAATTAATATAAAACGTGAATTATATTAAAAACCAACTTATATATATATATATATATATATATATATATATATATATATATATAATAACTTCAGGGCCTGAAATATTGATTTCAGGCCCTGAGCAGGGCCTGAAATATTGATTTCAGGCCCTGAGCAGGGCCTGAAATCTTTGATTTCAGACCCTACATGATTATATAAAATTAATAAATATAAAAAATAATTAATAGATATAATAATATATATTGATCGGCAAAATTAAAGATATAAGGATGATTTATTAAAACAAGCTATGAGATCTACATTATTATTGTATCGTTCTGTGCCAACTGATACAGTATGAGAACATCAGTGGGTTTTGACCAAAACCCACTGATGGACCTCCCATATCTGAATTTCTGAAAACCCTATATCAATAGACATGATTGACCTAGGAGAAGATGTTTTAGGTGTCCAAACATCTATACACTCTATATCACCAATGCAATAGGAGTAGTTTAGAAATATCAGTGGGTTTTGATCAAAACCCACTGATGGACCTACCATATCTGGATTTCTGAAAACTTCATATGAATAGAGAGGGTAGAGTTAGGAGATGATGTTTTAGGTGTCCAAACATTTATATATTAGATATCACCAATGAAATAGGAGTAGTTTAGAAATATTAGTGAGTTTTGACCAAAACCCACTGATAGACCTCCCATATCTGGATTTCTGAAAACTCCATATGAATAGAGAGGTTAGAGATAGGAGAAGATGTTTTAGGTGTCCAAACATCTATATATTAGATATCACCAATGTAATAGGAATAGTTTAGCCATATCAGTGAGTTTTGGTCAAAACCCACTGATATTTCTAAACTACTCCTATTGCATTGGTGATATAGAGTGTATAGATGTTTGGACACCTAAAACATCTTCTCCTAGGTCAATCATGTCTATTGATATAGGGTTTTCAGATATTCAGATATGGGAGGTCCATCAGTGGGTTTTGGTCAAAACCCACTGATGTTCTCATACTGTATCAGTTGGCACAGAACGATACAATAATAATGTAGAATCATAGCTCATTTTAATTAATCATCCTTATATCTTCAATTTTGCCGATCAATATATATTATTATGTCTATTAATTATTTTTTTATATTTATTAATTTTATATAATCATGTAAGGCCTGAAATCAAAGATTTCAAGCCTTGCTCAGGGCCTGAAATCAATATTTCAGGCCCTGAAGTTATTATATATATATATATATATATATATATATATATATATATATATATATATATATATATATATATATATATATATATATATATATATATATATATATATATATATATATATATATATAAAAGTTGGTTTTTAATATAATCCATGTTTTATATTAATTAGAATGTCTCAAGTAAGGTAATCTTTTTCAATAATTTTTATTGTGATTTTAAAAATATAAAGAGATGTTTCTTTATGTTTCAGGTCTACGTAAAAAACCCTATCATAAC
Source organism: Boesenbergia rotunda (assembly GCA_024364735.1). Lineage (NCBI taxonomy): Eukaryota > Viridiplantae > Streptophyta > Magnoliopsida > Zingiberales > Zingiberaceae > Boesenbergia > Boesenbergia rotunda. Next base: position 190,488 of record JAGFNQ010005032.1, on the reverse strand, counting down.
ACATGATTTCAGGCCGACGTAGGGCCTGAAATATTTCTATTTCAGGCCCACACTGGGCCTGAAATCTTTTATTTCAGGCCCAACGTGAGCCTGAAATCAAAATGCAGAGCCTGAAATCAAAGATTTCAGGCCCTGCTCAGGGCCTGAAATCAATTGATTTCAAAGTTGCTTTTGTTGTTTTTTTATATATATATAAGAATCGATATATATATATATAATAGTTTGTTTTTAATATAATATATGTTTTATATTAATTAGAATATCTCACGTAAGATAGTCTTTCTTAGTGATTTTTATTGTGATTTCAAAAATATAAAGAGATGTTTCTTTATATTTCAGGTTTACGTAAAAAACCCTATCATAACACATGATTTCAGGCCGACGCAGGGCCTGAAATATTTCTATTTCAGGCCCACATTTCAGGCCCAGCGTGAGCCTGAAATTTTTTATTTCAGACCCAGCGTGGGCCTGAAATCAAAATGCAGGGCCTGAAATCAACCTGCTCAGGGCCTGAAATCAATTGATTTCAGGCCCTAAAATTGCTTTTTTTATATATATAAGAATCGAGATATATATATATATATATATATATATATATATATATATAATTGATTTCAGACCCTAAAGTTGCTTTTTTTATATATATAAGAATCGATATATATATATATATATATATATATATATATATATAAAAGTTCGTTTTTAATATAATGTATGTCTTATATTAATTAGAATATCTCACGTAAGGTAATCTTTCTCAGTGATTTTTATTGTGATTTCAAAAATATAAAGAGATATTTTTTTATGTTTCAGGCTTACGTAAAAAACTCTATCATAACACATGATTTCAGGCCGATGCAGGACCTGAAATCTTTTGTTTCAGGCCCACGCTGGGCCTGAAATATTTCTATTTCATGCTCACGCTGGGCCTGAAATCTTTTATTTCAGGCCCACGCTGGGCCTAAAATCTTTTATTTCAGGCCTTGCGTAGGCCTGAAATCTTTTGATTAAGATTTCAGGTCTACACTCAGTATGAAATAAAAAGATTTCAGACTTTTTAAATTTTAAGTCTTTGTTATATATTAATATATTTATTAAATATTATTTAATATATTAATTTATATTAATCAAATATAAAATTTCATCACTTTAGTTTTTTAAAATCAGTTGGAATAGAACTTTTTGTTAATGGAAATAATTTTTTTCTTTCTTTACCTTACGTTTTTTAACCGATTCCTAAATATATTATTTTAAAATATCAAATCTGAAAAAGCAGATTCCATTGCCTGGGAATTTGTTACTGAGAAAGAGAAAAAGAAAGAGAAAGACATGCAGTATTTGGCAGGAGGGGTATTAGATAAAGTTCACTAAAATAGGTGCGCCCTTTGATAACAATGAAACCATGATACGTCTTTTGATAAATACCAATTATTGGATACGCCTTTTGATAAATTACCGTTATTCTAAACATATTAGTAAAGGGAGGAAATAGCAGCGATGACTTACAATCAATGGAGGGTAGAAGATCCATGTTTGAAGTATCTACATATTCAAGTGATGATAACTTGGCACGAACATATGATAAATTAGCATCCAATCCACACCTGTGTAAAGATTAATCATATATTTCACTACAAGAGAAACAGTCATTTGTTATCGATATTTTTCTATTTAGTGATCGATTAGCAACAGAAATACAATCATAAATTTTTCCGTCACTAATCCATTTAGTGACGGAAATTAAAATCCATTACTAAATTAGTAATGAAAACTTAATTTTCATTACTAATTTTAGCGAAAATTCTGAGTAGAGCCCCTTGAAATTGATTCAAAATTTATTAATACATTCTAAATCCAACAACATTTATCACAAAACAACACTCATTCAACATTCAACAAAACAAAATTAAACAACATTCAATATCCATGACATTCAACGAAACAACATTCAATTTACAGTCAACAAAAAGCAACATTCAAATAAAGTATCCATATAAAATTAAAACAATCAAATATGATTCTAGTTCAAAAATAAATACACTCATCACTTCTTTAACTTCTTTCTTCCACTACAGCACATACAATACGATAGGTTTAACAAAGACAAGCACATGATTCAAATTCCACTATATTTTCTATTTTAAAACAATCTCATATATGAATATAAAGTTAAGCTACATATTAGCCCCCAACGTAATTGTGCAATGGTAAGGTGTCTTTTCAGTTTCTTAGGCATCTAAGAATCGAGTTTTAGTTTCGGTGAATTAACAGATAAATTTTCCTTAATGGGTTGTTGATCCAAAAATGCTGGGCTGATCGACCGCCTACTACAAACACTTCCTGATTTATCCTAGCGTCGATGGAAAACTTCCATAGGATCTAGGCACCGATCACCCCCAAGAGAAGTCGACATAAGCTGAATACTTGGTATCAATTAAAGAAAAATAATAATAAAGTTAAGCTACATATTAGTTGGATAATATGGATATATACAAAGGAAAAACCACTTATCAGAGAAATGTACAAACTAATAAACACAAGTTTAACATATTTTTTTTTTAAAATACCTTAATGAGAGTTTCGATATTTGCTGCTGATGATAAAATATAGTCTCAAATCCAGATTTTCAAGTGCTGACCTTTTATCTATATTGTTTATGAAAAGATATAATACAATTAGAGCTACATATAGTATCAAAATTAATACAATAATTTTGCATGTTTTATGAGTGATAAAAAAAATTAAATTGAACGTCAAAACATTTAAGAAAAATTGTTATTATTATTAGTTACTTATCAGTAATATTTGGGTCTTGAGTCTTTAGTGAATCAAAACCATTTGACATTGGAAAAGTAGGGTTCATTAATGGCTAAGATGGCATTAAAGCGAGATATGAATTCTTGGATTTGCCACGATACTATCGTCTTGACCTAATCTTCCACCAACCGCTCTATTGTCTTGACCCAATCTTCCATCGATTGCTCTAGTATCATGAATTGATCCTCAATTCTTAATTTTTTTATCTTAACACTTGCACTTCAGTAGATGAAGAACTGGGATGACTCTTGAGCGAAGGAGTTATCACGCGATCATTTATAGCATCGTGTGATAGGGTCTATGCGACTTGATCAGTCATATTGTCCTATGTAAAAAAATTATTATTATTATCTAATATATAATTAATAAAGCTAGTTATTATAAAATATGAGCAGTAATAAAATTTATATTCTTACGTCTATGATCTATGATCAAGCATCGATAAAAATGTCATCTTTTTTTGGGTGCGTATCGCGAAATACCTCTCCACAATTGCAGGTCTTTGTAATATATCTGCATGTATACACAAAATTTTATATAAATTAAAATGAGTTCATTAATAACTATAAAGTTCTTTATAACAGTTCTAGAAGGAGTCGATGGCAATGTCTAGTCACCGGGGTTCTGCTCACGTGGAAGTCGCTGCGGCGGGGAGGAACTCAGTGCCCTGAGAGATTAACACGAGCGTTAGGGAACACGTCGGAAGGGGTCCGGCGGAGTCCACTCCGACGCTCAAGTCAGTGGATTGATAGAGAGTAGAGGCAGCAGGAAAGGAAAATGAGTGTAAAGTTCAGAGAGCATAACCTCCTACCGGAGGGGTTGGGCTACCTTTTCTATTGATGGCAGCGGGGACGATAGTACGTGTCTCCGTCCTTCTCGCCACGTTCCCCCTATCTTCGGTTCCAGATCTCTCCTGTAATGACCCTCGCCCTCGTTGAATCTAGCTCATAGTAATGATGAGGGCGATAATGATTGAGGATTGCGGGCTCTGATCCGCCCGTAAATACCGGTGACCATTACCCAGGTATCCGCAAATAGAGGGTTCGTTATTTGTGGTCGAAGGTGACTTGGGCTCTGCTCTCCTGAGGTGATCTCGGGGGCTCCTGGCCCGAGGGGGGGGAGTCTCGGGGTGATCTCGGGTCCCGACTCCCCGAGGTGATCCCAGGAGTTTTGTTAATCCCGGGCACATGGAAGAAGGGTCGCTCCAACCAGTCCTGTCGTGCCACGCAACTTCTTCATCTCACGTGTCTGCCATGGGCTATTAACCCCATCACAAGTCTCTCCCTTCAAGTCTGATCGAAGGAAGCGTGACTGGCTGATCGAACTAGAGTTGTATGAAGAGGCTGGACCTAGCAGGTTCCTCCACCATTTACTGCTTGGCTGGCGGCTCGTGGGGCCCTAAGATATAACCAGTGCGACCCGGGACTCCGGGTGATTTTTTGAATATGTCCCGTATTCCTGCGAACTTTGTGGCGACTATAAGGACGTGGTGGCTCAGCGTATGTAACAGGGTCACGTGTCTTTTCCCTGGTTGTGCGGCGATGTCCTCCTGCTACGCACTGTGGGATATATGAAGGGACGACAGGAAGGGCTAGAGGTTCCCCGAGGTAGCTTGTGCATGTCCTCGACGTGCTGCTCCCCTATTGCTCAGAGGGGTGCGACACATCCCTATAAAAGAGGGTGCGACGGCACCCTGCAACCTCCTTACCCTATCTGCCGTCAAGAGTTCTCCTTCTTTGGTTGCCCATCTTGCCGTTGCGTCTTTTTGACGAGAGTAAGTCTCCCTCCATCCTTTCTTTTTTCCCCCACTCTATCTCCATGGGTCCAATGGAGAAGAAGAAGAAAACCCCAGGCGACGACGAGTGCTCCCTAAAAGAATTAGGATTTCATACGGAATGGTACAAGACCATCTCATCCAGAGTTAGGTCGGAATCCCTCCAAGCTGCCCGCTAGAAATATGGTATCCCGGTAGACTGGGAGGTGCGGGTCCCTACCTCAGGCCAATCGCCTGTGACAACCTTTGAGAATTTTTATACTTTCTTTCTGGGACAACTAGAACTAGGGCTTCGTTTTCGTATCCCTCCTTTTTATATGATGTTGCCAAGTACTTTGGTATCCCGCTTTAATAATTGGCTCCGAACGCCTTTGCCCAAATGGACGGAGCCCTTGTCCTCTTTAAGCTTTTTGACATTCCTTTGACCCCCCGATTCTTCCATTTCTTCTTCGTCTCAGTTGGGTCACAAGGGGCATTTGGTTTTACTGCTCGCTCGGGCCACCGATTTCTGGGCGGCCTCCCTTCTTCTCATAAGGGATGGAAGGAAAGATTCTTCTATATCCGACTTCCCGAGCGTCCTTTCGATCCTATCCACTGGACGGAGAATTTACCTCCTATCCCGAACCTCGGCGACTTCCAACAGGCCACAGGATATCAGAGAGCTAAGGGTATCTTGACTGGGATGGAATTCCATGGGCTCCAACTGGTGCAATGTGAGAAGCTCCTATATCGGTCTGAGCATAGTTCAAAAATTACCACCCTCAGCTCCAACCTTCGTAAGTTGTTTTTATCTAGTACAGTTCCTGGTTAATACTGACTGATGTCTTTTTGTTATTACTGTGCATGCGACATTATATTCTCCCGAGTGATGAATCAGCTCTTGAAGTGGGACCAGGCTAATGAACAGGCACTGGTTCCAGGTTCAACACCTTCTTCTCCTGCAGGAACCTCCACTGAGGGTTGCGAGGATGGGGAGGAGCCCACCGCAGACCGAGATGTCCCAGAGGCCCCCCGAGATATCAACGCGTTAGAGTTGCCAACGGACCTTGAAGGGGGTTCGACTGCCCCTACTGCTGAGGCCCCAGAGGGGGAAGCTGCACCCCCTCCATCTATTGCACCTTCAAAGACCCACACACCCGAGAAGAGACGGCGAGAGCGTCTATCCCAGGGGGATCGCCCTCTGAAGAGGTTGAAGAAGGGTCCATCTTAGGAGTCATCGCGCCCTGCTGTCTCCGAGGATGCAGCGACGCGGGCTCTAAGAGTTCAGGAGGGAGCTTCTTCCTCTGCCATGGAAACCCCTGCTCCCGTCGTTGATGCCCCGGCTCCCCCAGTCGACCCTCCGGCTACTCCTCGTGGCAAGGAGGTGCCCAAGGATCTGCTCCGCTCTCACCGGAAGGCCCCAAAGGTGAAGAAGAAGGTGGCAGCCAGTTCTCAGTCTATCTGAATAAAGGGGTTTGCTTCTGAGGGTTCGCCTAGGGCCTCAAGTTCAGAAGAAGATGTCCCTGACCCTAGAGACGTCCCCAGTCAGTCCGGGCCTTCTACTGAGGGAATTCTACCCTCTCCTGTTCTACCATGGCGGGTAGCTGGATCACCCCACTACCTAGGCATGTTACATCAATCTCTGTTGTCGGTAAGTATTTTAGGGTGCCTTTTATTTATTTCAAAGCCTCTTACTAACTGTCTGCGGCGGCCTGTAGGTTGCTTCTAACTGCGTGGCCACTAGCCGCTTACTTTGTTCCGGCGGAGTCACCGAAGACCTCCTTTTGTGGGTGGCGGAAGCCGAGGCGGGAACTGGTCGGGCCCGTGAGGCCGACCTCATTCAATTGCAGGTTAGCTGGGCTCTTCGAGAAAAAATATAGCACTATCTTAGTGCTTTAATAGCGGCCGAGGATACTATGCATGGGTATAAACTCCGGGAACACCTTGGATCCGAGAAGAATCACACCCTTATGGAGGAACTGCAGAAGCTATCCCAGGAATGGGAGCAACTCCAGGCCCGGACGAAGGAGTTGTCCGATCAAGTTGACCTCCTGGAATTTGCAAAGAAAACCTTGGAGGACCGGGATACGAAACGGGAGCGCCTGATGACCATAAAAGAATACGACTTAGAGCTAGTGTGCTTCCAGGCCGCAGACCTCCAGGAGCAGGTTACCCAGGCCAAGGCTCAAGCTGCTGCTGCAACCTGGAAGATCTAGGAGATGCAAGAGGCTCAGGACTGCCTACTCCAGGAGGTGGTGATGTTGAAGGCTGCCAAGGAGAAGGCCGAGGCCTAGATACAGCAGCAGCAGGGTATTCACGTGACTCAACTATCCAGGTTGAGGCAGAGTTGATGACCAAGTATCTGGAATCGGAGGAGTATGCTGAGGTGGTAGCCGTGCAGGCATTGAAGCGCCTCAAACAGGGCTTCTATTGCACCCTCAGTCAGTTGGAGAATGATCAGCTGTTGAAGTTGGGCTTGGACTTGCACGCGATAACCGTCCAGCGTGTCTGGGACGATCTTCCCCCTGAGGAAAAGGCCCTATAAGATCCTTCCTGACCCAGGCGTAAACTGTCTGACCGCCTTTTGGGTCCTGAATTTTCTTCTTTTTAAGTTCTCTTTTGTACGACAAGTAGGTAATTGTTTCACCATTGAATGTCGACATCGCTGGACTTCTTATATTTTGATGAATTTCTTGTTCCCCTTAGAATGTTCGGTTTCTGTCTGGGTCTGTGCAGATTCTAGGCTAGGCTTGCCCCTAAGCAGTCGCAGGGGTTTACAACTCTTGGCCGGGTGTGTATAGCTCCGAGGCCAAGCCTACACACCGAGAAGCTGTAGGTTTTGCAGCTCTAGGCCGTGCGTGTACAGCTCCGAGGCTAAGCCTACACACCGAGAGACTGTAGGGTTTTGCATCTCCTGACCGGACATGTATAGCTCCGAGGCAGAGCCTACACACCGAGAGGCTGTAGGATTTTGCCGCTCTTGGCCGGGCGTGTACAGCTTCGGGGACAAGCCTACACACCGAGAGATTGTAGGGTTTTGCAGCACTTGGCCGGGCGTGTACAACTCCGAGCCCAAGACTACACATCGAGAGGCTGTAGGGTTTTGCAGCTCTTGGCCGGGCGTGTACAGCTTCGGGGCCAAGCCTACACATCGAAAGGTTGTAGGGTTTTGTAGCTCTTGACCGAGCGTGTATAGCTCCAAGGCCAAACCCATACATTGAGAGGTTGTAGGGTTTTGCAGCTCTTGGTCGGGCATGTACAACTCCGGGGCAAGCCTACACACCAAGAGGCTGTAGGGTTTTGTAGCTCTTGGCTGAGCGTGTACAGCCCCGAGGCCAAGCCTACACTCCGAGAGGGGCCGGGCGTGTACAGCTCCGAGGCCAAGCCTACATACCGAGAGGTTGTAGGGTTTTGTAGCTCTTGGCCGGGTGTGTATAGCTTCAAGGCCAAGCCTACACACCGAGAGGTTGTAGGGTTTTGCAGCTCTTGGCTGGTCGTGCACAATACCGGGGCTAAGCCTACACACCGAGAGGCTGTAGGGTTTTGCAGCTCTTGGCCGGGCGTGTACAGCTCTGAGGCCAAGCCTACACACCGAGAGGCTGTAGGTTTTTGCAGCTCTTGGTCGGGCGTGTTCAGCTACAAGGCCAAGCCAACATACCGAGAGGATGTAGGGTTTTACAGCTCTTGACCGGGCGTGTACAGCTCCGAGGCCAAGCCTACACACTGAGAGGGTGTAGGGTTTTGCCGCTCTTGGCTAGGCGTGTACAGCTCCAAGGACAAGCCTACACACCGAGATCAGGCTGTAGGGTTTTTGCAGTTCTTGGTTGGGCGTGTATAGCTCTGGGCCAAGCCTACACACCGAGAGGCTATAGGGTTTTGCAGCTCTTGGCCGGGCGTGTATAGCTCCGAGGTCAAGTCTACACACCGAGAGGCTGTAGGGTTTTGCAGCTCTTGGCCGGGCGTGTACAGCTCCGGGGCCAAGCCTACACACCGAGAGACTGTAGGGTTTTGCAGTTCTTGGCCGGGTGTGTACTGCTCCAGGGCCAAGCCTATAGACCGAGAGGCTTTAAGGTTTTGCAGCTCTTGGCCGGACGTGTACAGCTCCGGGGCCAAGCCTACAAACCGAGAGGTTGTACGGTTTTGCAGCTCTTGGCCGTCGTGTATAGCTCCGAGGCCAAGCCTACACACCGAGAGACTGTAGGGTTTTGCAGCTCTTGGCCGGGCGTGTACAGCTCCGAGGCCAAGTCTACACACCGAGAGGCTGTAGGGTTTTGCAGCTCTTGGCCGGGCATGTACAACTCCGAGGCCAAGCCTACACACCGAGAGACTATAGGGTTTTGCAACTCTTGGCCGGGCTGATACAGCTCCGGTGTCAAGCCTACATACCGAGAGGCTGTAGGGTTTTGCAGCTCTTGGTCGGGCGTGTACAGCTCCGAGGCCAAGCTTACACACCGAGAGGCTATAGGGTTTTACAGCTCTTGGCCGGGTGTGTACAGCTCTAGGGCCAAGCTTACACACCAAGAGGCTGTAGGGTTTTGCAGCTCTTGGTCGGGTGTGTACAGCTCCGGGGTCAAGCCTACACACCGAGAGGCTGTAGGGTTTTGCAACTCTTGGTCGGGCGTGTACAGCTCCGAGGCCAAGCTTACACACTGAGAGGCTGTAGGGATTTGCAGCTCTTGGCCGGGTGTGTACTGCTCCAGGGCCAAGCCTACACACCGAGAGGCTGTAGGGTTTTCCAGCTCTTGGTCGGGCGTGTATAGCTCCAAGGCCAAGCCTACACACCGAGAGTCTGTAGGGGTTTGCAGCTCTTGGCCGAGCGTGTACATCTCCGAGGCTAAGCCTACACACCGAGAGGCTGTAGGGTTTTGCAGCTCTTGGCCGGGCGTGTATAGCTCCGAGGCCAAGCCTATACACCGAGTTGCTGTAGGGTTTCCAGCTCTTGGCCGGGTGTGTACAGCTCCGAGGCCAAGCCTACACACTGAGAGGCTGTAGGGGTTTGGCAGCTCTTGGCCGGGCGTGTATAGCTCCGAGGCCAAGCCTACACACCAAGAGGCTGTAGGGTTTTTGCAGCTCTTGGCCGGGCGTATACAGCTCCGAGTCCAAGCTTACACACTGAGAGGCTGTAGGGTTTTGCAGCTCTTGGCTGGGCGTGGACAGCTCTGGGGACAAGCCTACACACCGAGAGGCTGTAGGGTTTTGCAGTTCTTGGCCGGGCGTGTACAGCTTTCGAGGCCAAGCCTACACGCCGAGAGGCTTTATGATTTTACACAGGTAGGTATTTGATGTTCGTTCGCAGGATATTTCACTTGCACTTTTTATTTACAACATTGCCAGATGGTGGAAAAAAATAAGGAATACAGCTTGCAAATACCTAACACCGTACCTCACTGAGTACGATAGGGGCGGAGATGGTTGTCTTGCCAGGGCCTTTCCAACCTCTTGCCTTTATTGTCTTCCAGATAGTAGCTACCCTCGGTGAGTTTCTTGATGACAATATATGGGTCGTCCCACTGTGGCTCCAGCTTTCCGGGGTCTCCCACCGGTTTTGTTCTCCTCCAGACTCTATCACCAACCTCGAAGCTGCGGGCGATTAATCGGCGGTTGTAGGCTTCCTGCATCCTTCTCTGATATGCCTCCAATCTCGCTGCGGCTTTGTCCCGTACCTCCGAGATGAGATCTAGATCAATCAGATGCTCTTGATCGTTGTCCTCCTTGCGATAATATTGGCGTCGTGTGGATTCTTCCCCCACCTCCACGGGGATGACGGCTTAAGCGCCATAGACCAGTTGGAAAGGGCTCTCACCCGTCCCTTCCCACGGGGCAGTCCGGTAGGATCACAAGATGTTGGGGAGTTCTTCGACCTAACTACCTCCGACGTGGTCTAGCTTTATCTTGAGTCCTCACAAGATCTCCCGATTGACGACCTCAGCTTGTCCATTGCTCTGTGGGTATGCGACTGAGATAAAAGTCTGTTGAATGCCTAACCCCTCGCACCATTCCTTCAGTTTGAGCACAGAGAATTGTCTTCCGTTGTCTGATACCAGCTTATGAGGGATACCGTATCGGTAAACTATGTCCCTCCATAGGATTTTCATCACCGCTCCCTCCGTGATGTTCGTAGGGGTTCGGTCTCTACCCATTTAGAGAAATAATCCACGAGGACCAACAGAAATTTCTTCTGTTGGGGCCAACGGGAAAGGGGCCTACGATGCCCATTCCTCATTGATCGAAGGGGCAGGATACGGTAGAGACTCGCAAGGGCTCCGTCGGGCGGTGAGTCACATGCTGATGCCTTTGACAGGCCTCGCACCCAGCCACAAACTTGAGAGCGTCGGCTTGCAAGGTGGGCCAAAAATATCCTGCCAAAAGGATCTTCCGGGACAGTGATTTTCCTCCAATGTGACTCCCGCAGATGTATTCATGTACCTCCCACATCACGTAGTCGGTCTCCTCCGGCCAGATGCATTTTAGGAGGGGTCGGGCGAAGACCCTCCTATACAGCTGATCCCCGACCAGTGTGAATTTTTTCTTCAACTAATTATTTTTAATAGAAATAAATATTTTTGGAAATAAATTAGAACAATAGATTTTTATGATAAAAATGGTTGTTAATTTTTCTAAACATGTAAAATATCACAGATGTGCACTAAAAAATTAATTTTGTCAAATATCTATCTCCGAAAAATTTTAAATTTAACAATTCATTTTTCGATCTAAAATCTATAGAAAATAATTTAACAGCCAAAATATTTTGAATTTTATTTTTCAAGGCGTAAATATAATCAATCGACCAAAAATAATTTTCACGAAAAAATAATCTATCTTATCATGAAAAAAATATTTTCTTTAAAGAGATAGAAGTTTTCAAATTTAAATCCTTAAAAATAGATTTTGACTCCAAAAAAAATTACTGATTTTTCTAAGCATTCAAAATATAACAATTATTTTCCAAAAAAAATCAGATATATCAAAATTAATTTCACAAAATATTTGAATTTTAAAATTTATTTTTAATTAAAAATCATAGAAAATTGTTTATTAGTTGAAAAAAATCTGAAAATATTTTTGCAAACTGATAACGTATTTGACTATCATAAAAAAAAATTAATAGGAAAATAAGGCAGAATAATTGTAAATATAATTTTTCCAAAAAAAACATAATTATGTAATTTATTTTAAAAAATAATTAAATTCCAGCTTGCAAATTAAAATAATTTAATTGGCTAAATATGTTTTTTGACCCAATATAAATTTTTACTTACTGAATTTATCAAAAAATTTCTAAGTGTATAAATTTTTGGTACTTGTGTAATTTGATAACTATGATTTTCAATATGCCAATTATGCCCGCCATTGTATCTAATATGTGAAATTCTTAAAACATATGAATTTGAACATGTTGAATTCTTTTTGATCATTTCTAATTGATCTTTTAATTTTATATTTTCATCATCAAGTTTGTCAAAATTTTATACTTGGCAAGCATAGTTATTTATATACTTTGTCCTAGTTTTACAAAGTGATTTACTTTGTATTTTAATAGCATCATATAATCTATAGAAGGTAAGAGATGCACTCACTTACCATGTCAGACTCATCGATAGATGTTACCTCTTCATTGATGCTCTCTTCCAAGGTAGAGCCATCGTCTTCTTAGTGACTTGCCATTAATGCCAATCCGACGAGTCCTCGAGCTCGGACTCTTCTTATGATGACTCGTCCCACGTTATTTTGATGTTCTTTTACTTAAACTCTCTTGACACTTTGCCTTTTTCTTTTCTTTGCTTTTTAGTTTCGGGCAATTGTCTTTTACGTGTCATTTTTACATGTCTTTCTTCATCACAGTTGTAACATCTTACTTTCCTTTTCCTTCAAAGAAGTTTCGTTGCCGGTTTCTTGTCAAAGTTGTTAGACTTAAAAAACATTGAATATTTTCATACCATGTAAGCTTTTTTTTTTTGTCTTTGTCGAGGGATGTATTTGAATCTGGTTCGTCTTTCTTGGCTTTCGGCGCTAGGTTCTGATTCAACTCCTTTTCTTGTCTTAGTCATGCACATCTAGACTCGTGTAATTCGAAAGTAGAAAATAAACTTTTTAAACTATTTACCTCGAGATCTTTGGAGATGTAGTAAAAGTCTACTATAGACGTCTATTCCGGGGCTCTCGAAAATACATTCAAGGCATATCTTAGTGAATTTTGATTCATTACCATTTCTACGAGTTCAATCAACTCCTTGAGCTTTGCGTGCATTGAGACACCTTTCCTTTTCCATCCGGAGGCTACTTAGTTGGTTTCTGAGTAGGTTCCATTTTGCTAGTTTGACCTATGAGGTTCCTTCGTACAACTCTAGAAACTTCTTCCACATTTCGTTGGATGACTCGTAGATGCTGATCCGGTTGACTTCTTGAGACGAAAATACATTTAGCAAGTGAAACTTTACGTTGCCGTTGGCCACAAAGTCTTCTCTTTCCTTTTTGATCTAGCGGTATTCTTCAATTTCTCCTCTGCCCTCATTCTTTGGTGTTTTAAAATCATATTTAATTGTTAATAAGATTTCAAAGTTAGTTTAAAAATATATATCTATCTTTTTCTTCTAGTCAATAAATTCTCCCTCGAACTTTGGTGAGTAGTTGTTAGATCTCATCTTGTTGCTTTACCTGGCAATTAATCCTTCTAAAGTGGTTGGGCGTTAATTAATTTCTTTTGCTTTCTACTTAGCAAGAACAAACACACATTAGTTTAAAACGACATAAAAAAATAAGAGGCTAGAGACTCAGAATTTTTACTTGATGTGATTGCTAATCTAAGGTGATTGAAGGCTCACTAAAAAATTCCTTCATGTAGGCGGAATACTCTTATAGACTTTGAAAGCTCAACAAGAATATAGAAATGAAATACAAGTGTTGTTCTTTATAATTGGCTTCAAAGCTCTATTTATACTCCACCGGTCGAAATGATTATTTACTTATATGACACTACTGCGACACCTCAATAGGCTCTAGGCATTTCCAAGTGGATAAAACTTTATCTGGGTCATTGATCTGGCTGGATTGAGGCATCTGGATCCTTTTGAGGTGCTTCGATTCCGCAACAGCTCTTAACTACTCTTTCTTTTTGAGGCACCTCAAACCAATCAAAGCGCCTCAAGCCTTCAGGGCACTTGGAAGCATTCAGGCGACTAGAATGGTCAACATCAGAGTTGATTATTCTTTGTTCTGATTGCTTGGGTGATGTTTTGATTGCCCAGAGTTGAGCTCACCTGAACTCAACTCCGGCCTTTTCCTTAAATAGACTTCCTTCTCGGCTTCTCATTCGTCGAATGCGCAGTGCAAGTCTTTCTCGCTCCACCAGTGTACTTTCCGTAACTCCTCATTTCTCAGATGTACCGAGCTTGTCGACTCTCTTCTCATGTCATCCTTCTCACTTGCTGTATCTTTCGTTCAACTTCTTGTTTTCCAAAGTCCTTGCACACTCAGACACAAATAATAAAAAACACACATGACCTAACTTGACTCAGTTGATCACTTAACCTAACTCAAGGTACTTACACTCAGTAAGCCAAAAGTCAGATTAACAAGTCCAATCGTCTTACCCTAACCAGTCGACTGAAAACCCTCGAGGGTTGAAAAAGGTTGCACAACCTAACCTTTCTAGTTGACTAAAAACCATTTATCAGTCGACTGTACCTCAAAAACAATCCGTTTAGTCACGTCAAACAGAATGGTCGCCTACGTACGCATTAAATAAATCACTCAACTAATCCGCTTATTAGTCGACCGATTCACTTGTATAAGATGATGTCATGGCAAGCCAAATACTCATGTCAAATCACTCTCCTCTCCTCTTCATCTAGCGCCGAAACAAGTTTTTCAAAACCTCGGAAGTCCTCCGAAGCTCTCCGAAACCATCCATAGCGCCCATGATGCATCGGTAGCAACTCCTAAAATTCACTCTTAAGTTTCTTCTTGTCATTTCCTTCCTTATATTGCTTATTCGTGTAGTCAAAAGAAACATCAGAACACCTATAACCAGGCTGGCCCATCAAACCCCTGCCAAGATCTTAGTTTCCTATGGATGAGCATAAGCGAACATTCTATATAATAGAGAGTTCATTCCCTTAGGATCGAGGTACTTAGATATGTCATTCTACAACACCAACTGCCCTAATGTTGTAGAGATAATCAATGACCAAAATTGCCTCTTGCATGCATTATGTGAACTTTGTGACGAATTTTATCATAATCTTTGTTCAAATAAATGAGTTCAACTACAAAACTAGGGTTGCATGTCATGATTTTTTCTTCACTCTTGACATACATAGGAATTATCTTGATGCCCGTATCATGAATGAGCAATTCTATGCCTTCCCTATCTACCTTGAAACATTACCTGAGCCTTATACACATTTGACTTTGGATCTTATGTAGGTTGACTTCTTTGAGTCCTAGACGACCCAAAATAATGAATTGAGTAAATCTAAGTCTACATGATAATGCTTTTTATAAAGTCATTGTAGGTTGCATCCTTCCTCTAGCCACCAAGGATCAAGCTGTTATTAGACCATATATATCATCTCTTTCTTATGTATGCACTTAAGTCTTCGGGTCTTCAAAACTATTCTTCAATATTAATTATTTCGGATACAGTTCATCCAAAACAATCCACGTGGCCTTTTCTCACATTATCACATCCATTCTTTCATCATATGACATCAATACTGCAGCTGGCAATGTTAAGCCTCTATTTCCTGATCACTATGACAAAATAAACATTAGGCAGCTATCCTTAGCTGAGATAAGAGTTGATGGCCAAACCTTAGTTTCAAGGAACGTCACAGAAAGGTGCACCCACCCAAGAGCCGGAGGAGCCGAAGGAAGTAAGAGTATTTGGTTTAAGTTATCATATATAATCTCGGTTATATCATTATCAAAGTAAATATGTATTTGGTTTAAATTATCATATATAATCTCGGTTATGTCATTATCAAGTAATCACATAACCAAAGTTATAAGGAATAAAACATAATCTGAAGTTGTTTGGTTTAATTTAGGTAATCAAATAAAATCTTATTTGTTTGGAGGTAATAGTCTATAACCTTATATAATATTTTACCGTATTACCCTTTAGAATTTGCTTAGATAATTTTATTTGTTTAGACTTAAGGGCATCGACGTCGATCGTCGGTGTCCACGTAGGCAGTCGATGTCCAACACCGACGACCACTGTCGGCACCGACCGCCGACCGTTGACGATCACCGACGACCGCCGACGATCGGCGTCGACTGTCGACGATCAGCGCCGACCACCGACGATCGGCGCCGGCCGTCGGGGGTGGTCGCTGGCCGGCGGCGGCGGTCGCCGATCGCCGACCGCCAACGGTGGTCGCCGGTCGCCGTTGTCGGTCATCGATCGCGAATAATACTTTCGGAAGTTAATAAATTGTAACGGTTATTTTCGTCTTAAATGTAAATATTGGAAGATAAGTTTGGAAAGATAAATTTCATAACTTGGGAATCAAGAAAAATCTTACTTCCCTAAGGTTTTTCAATTCCGGGTTGTGTGCCCCTTTTGCTGACGTGTCGGCATCGATCATTACTTGGGAATCGCTGATTATCTAAACCAAATAAGGTTTTTATTGATAACCTTGGATGGATAACCAATGCTATCAAGGATAATTCTCAACCAAACGTACCCTAAGGAGTCAGTTGATTGATCAAGAGGATCATTCGATCGAACTAATATGGAAAGTGTAGAGGATATAATTAGACCATGTAGTAAAAGATACCCTTGGGGTTTAGTCACCTAAACAGGTATCGATCAGAAAAGCGAGATTCTAAGGATTGATCAGATCATATCAGAGCAAACAAGGAAAGGAATGAGGGACGAGTATATCAGATTGTGGCTAAAAGGATACCCTTGGGGTTCAGTCGATTGAAAGGGTTTAGCCGACTGAGCGGTTTCGAGTATATCGGATTGTGGCTAAAAAGGAAGCCTCAGGATTTGAGGTTGTTTCTATTCCTTCTGCCACTCAGATCATGCAAATTATGCTACTACTATGTCGAGAGACTCTCTGTCAACCTATGCCTAAGTTATATCTCTGTATTGTCAGTATATTCTTTTTTGTATTTGCATTTACATTTAAGGGGATAGTAGCGTGTTACTATCTTTCTCATATTCTGTATAATTTTCCTCCTCCAAAAGTTTTCAGAGAGGGAACATTTAGTTGATTGCCTAATCAAGGCGATCAAGGATGACAGACCCCTTAGAGTAGTAATCATAGGATTACGAACCAAGTAAAAAAGAATTATGTCCTTATGTGTTTTCTTGTCTCTATTATTTCCACTGTGACTTTAGTTTTAGAAAAAGAGAAAAAAATTAATGAACGAGATTCACCCTCCCCCCTATCTATTTCGATCCAACAATTGGTATTAGGGTCATGATCCACATCGAGTCATATGGGTGGAATAGTGATCTTGAACGAAGGAGGTAAGGGCTCCTAAAGGAGTGAATTCTTAATGAAAAGTCCAAGTTGGTCAAAGGTGATCAGATGCTTGACGAAAATTTTAGGAGAGTAAACCCTAGATGGTAAAAAGCCCAAATAGGTCATGAGTGACCGAGTGCTTGGCAGAAATCATGAGAGGAGTGAATCCCAGGTGGTGAAAAAGTCTTAAAGGAGATGAGTGACCCGATTGACTAGATGCTTGGGGAGAGGCCTAGAGCGGGTCAATAGTGAACAAATGCTTGAGGGGAGGCTCGGACCATAAGAATAATGATAGTCCTTTGTTTGAGAGAAAGATTGTTAAAAATTCAATCAAAGTCTAACATTGGAAATACATGGGGAAAAAATCATAAGTTTATCATATGGAAAATATTTTCATTGGTTTGAGACCTTTTATATAGAGCTCAATAACAAATCTACGGTATATTTTATAGGAATTTTTTCTCTAAATGGGGCGCAAACCCTAAGATGCTGAGCTTCTGGACCATCCATCGCAAGCGCTTCCCGATTTACCCTAGCGGCCGATTGGGAAACTTTTGTAAGGCCGAGCTGATCGCTCGAGATTCGATATTACTGAACCTCATTAATAAATAAATCTATGAGAATTTAAAGTGGATAATATTATACTATTATATAATTATGTGAATTTTTTTGATTCAACAGTATGGTATTGGTAAAGTTAATTCTCCCTACTTTTGTGATTTATGTATTTTTTTGTAATTAATCATGAACGCATAATAATTTTCACATAATCTGTATCACAACTTAATTGATCATGTATTGTATACTCCTAGGTTCAAACTCATCCGAGTTCTTGTCTATTAAAGTACAAGCATTAAGGAAGGTGAATCAGAATTAAGAGCAGTTGGTATAAGATCAAGTCAAAGCGTCAATAGACAGTAAATTTGCGTCTCATTTATGCTGCCCACGTGATAACCTAGAGTTACTGAATGTATAAATTGTGGATTTATGTCATAAATTTTTTTGAATAAATATTTATATTTTTGAAATTGATAAATTTGGATGTCATTATTAAATATTATATTAATTGATGTTAATATTATAATTATGTAGATTTGAATGTAGTTACTAATATTATTTTGATTGATGTGATATTATATTTTTTACAGGTTTTTAAATAAATACTGTAATTGTTTTATACTAAAATTATGCTAAAATAATTACGGAATTAACGATCAAATTTTAATTCGGTCGTTAAAATAACAATGAAATTTTAATTTTCGTGCTAATTTTAACAATATAAAACCGTAGCGATTTACAAATTAAATCGGCCGTTAAATTCTTTTAGTGGTGGAATCGTCCGTTTATCGATCAATTAAATCCGTTTTCTTGTAGTTATGTATGAAAAATAATTAATCCACTCATGTTCTACAAGACCACGCAATATGCATGGAACCTCATTCTCCGTTCCTCTTTTATGGATATCTCAGTTCTGGGTTAATAATCAGCTAAACGAATAGGATAAAGAATCGTTGAACATGCTCCCCACTACCTCGTATACCTTTGTACATGCGGCATGCCATCATTCAAGGACAACTAACATATTTGGCCTTAATTGATGGCAGTTAGTGGAGACCTAGAATCTTTTGATTGGTTTGCTCCGATGTAATTTTTCACGTCGCCATTCGATAGCCTCACAGTTGGGGTTGCCTCCCTGAACGACTTTAGTAGCTCGTCGAAAGCTGGAGTGCACAGCTCCTTGATGGATGCAGCACTGGGCAGATTGATCGGTCGATGCCTCGGGGTGGAACAGGTTGGCGTGTCCACCTGATCAATTTGTCGTAACATCAGTTGACAAACATGAAGGTAAAAGGTAAAGAAAAACATTCCTACTGATAGAATGAGGCCTCATTAACTTACCACATATTCTTCTTCAAGACACTTCCCTGTGTTAGCAGTTATCTCTACGATCTTCTGAAGATGGCCACTTTTTAATTCCCTTAGCTCCTCGTGGCATGGGACAAGCATGGAATCAATATTGCTACAAGCATCTTGGTCGAGTTTGAATGAACCTGTTGGACAGAGTTATTGGATGCTTATTCTAATCATATTAGTAACGTGAGGAAATAGCAGAGATGACTTACAGTCAATGGAGGTCAGAAGATCCTTGTTTGAAGCATCAACATCTTCAAGTGTTGATGAAACAGCAGATGACAGCTTGGCACCGAGAAGTTGATTAGCATCCAACCCACTCCTGCGTGAAGAGAACAGGAATTCTTAGATGTCGATATAAATCAATCGTACATACAATCCATAATTTGCTCCCATCAAGTACTTGACAATTGAATCCACTGATGACACATTTCCTTTCCCAAGCTTCAGCAGGGAACCTTGAGCATCTATCCACTGCTGTGCACCCATTTTAGTCTTTGCCTTGCTGAAAATGAGTGGAAAAGATAGATTAAACAATTTTGAAATAATAGAGTGGCGTCAAAGAAATTCTCTTTCAACACTGACCAAATTCTGAAACCTTCTTCCAGACCATTTTTGCCACTTTCTACTGATGCAGTATCCTCAAGATAGTGAGTTTCAGATTCTTCTGTGTATGCTCGCCACTGTTCTTTTATAGAATGAGTAGAATCATGAACCGTCGATATTTCCTTTAGTAGATTACTTGTTCTCTCAACAGCAGTAGTACGGAGGCTGTCAACAGCTGTTTGAACCTAAAAAATGGTGGAAAAATAACACTCAACGAGTGAAATATTAGCACAAAGTGTGCAGTTATAGAATTGTCTGCTTTTGATGGATGTTGTTAAAATTTAGCACTTAGCAGTCAGATTACACTTCAAAGAATCGTATCTAACAAAGCAATGATCAATCTGTTCAATTGGAAGGATGGTTGAATATGATGGATGGACACAAGGATGTTTTGTAATTTATCCTTCTGCTTGTTCATTTTCATTTACATATTAGTTGGAATAAAAAATCAAGGATTAAAACACTACCTCTCTTTTTCACATTCGATTCAACGTGAGGAAAGTCAATCTATATGTATTTTAAATTTTGAGTATGAACTCAAATTATTTAAATTGGTGTATTTTAACTTCACTTTCAGAATATATATACTGGATCACCTCTTTGCCATAGGTTAAAATATTCAGGCAAGTAGTTAATAATGCAATATTGGCATCCTGGTGTAATCTAATGATAAATTGAATAAGCATTACCTATGACATTTTTTTAGATGTATAGGTCTCAAGCCACTATTTGATGAAGGCAGGTTCCTATCTAGACTTTGGCAACAAGCCAACAACTTCAAATCCCCTTACACAGCTACTTGTGTTCGAGACTATGATATAAATCTACCAGTGTTTAAGTACAGTGGTGCTCTTCAAGCAGCTGCTTATAGTAGATATGTTTAGGTAGTCAACTTTTGCTATTGTACTTGTGTTATTAAACTCACGCTAGACTTCTCTTTAATTGCATGGTGTTATTTATCAATCTCTTGATTTCATAGATTCGTGCTTGATCTTAATGTCTAGGAAATCTTACTTAGTAATGCCACTAATTCATTGCTATAATTCCATAAATTCTAGTAGGAATTAGAATTAAGGAATTTACATTTGACTAGTTTTGGCAGAAGATTTCCACCATTCATCTTACGTAACTCTGTTTGATGTCCTAAGAAAATTTAAGCGTGGCATGATTTAAATAATTTGGTTTTACGGAGGCATACAATAACTAGTCCTTATGGAATATGTGATATTAACATATATATATACCTATTAAAATCAGTGCAGACGCATCTATATTCACAGAATTGATTTGATTAATTCATGTTCTATGTTAGTTCTTGACAACATATTTCACCTCTTACCCAATTCCTACAAGAATCTGAGGCCAAATGAAAAAAAATGGTATAATTGGATGGAATCCCAATAGACAAAATGCACAAGTGACCTGATATCTGACATGAATATATAACTAGTGTAGGACATGGATATATAACTTGTGTAGTTACAGCTAAAATGACCATCTTATCCACACATCCTGCAATAGTCCTTGTGTAGTATTGTCTATTCAAACTAGTTCTACACCTGGAATCACGTATTGTCCTACTCCTTGGCTATAGTCCCCTGACCAAAATGGTTGGGGCTATGAATTTGGTTTAAATAATACATATTGCAAAATGGCATTAGCGTATTTAAGAGTATTTTAAATTCTATTTGCTTTTGCTAGTACAAACATAAACTAGAGATTTCATGTCTATTTAAAGAGTCAGATCATATACCAGCTTCTTCTTCTAGCACTAGAACTGGCTAACATTTCTACCACCTTTTCCAGTAATTGCTCCTCTTCCCTAGCAGCACATGCCTACAAGAATAGGCAATAAAGAAGGAAGAGTTTGAGAGTTTTTTTTTTTAACCATGGTGTCATAAAACATGGATCTAGTATTGCTGCTGACCAAAATGGAGTTACCTCAAACTTCTTCTCAAGGTCATGAAGTTGTTGGTTCTGTATAGTTTGCGATTCTTCCATAATCTTGGTTAATTTGGATGCATGATTATCAAGGGTTTGGAAAAAACCATTGGTAATCATAGAAATTGTCCTTGTTGATTCAACAGCCCTAAGATGACCCTGTGCATTCAGAGACAAAAATTATTGTTGTTTAATTTTCATAGGCATCTTCCATTTGTCAACTTTCTGTATTTACTAGTAGTCACCTACCTCACGTTGCTGCTGAGCAAAAGTAGCCAACTTATCCTCTTGTTGTGACAAACTCAGCTGAAGTTCATTTAAAAGATGATCCGCCTTCAAAGCTATTCCTTTGAAGCACTACATGAAATCACAAATGCATATGTTAAATTATAGTAAGAGATATGTCTGTAAAGCTTGCGTAGCCTCAAAATAAAGTGACTATTACATTTTCAAGAGCCGAAGAATGCATTGACACTTGGGAATTCACTCTACCAAGGGTAACTTCTGAATGCTTATCATCTCACCAGCTAATTCATCCAAAGATTTGATCCTGGAACCATACATATTTTTGAGCCTTTCTACATGCAGTCTAAGTTCATTTGTGGCCTGTAAATCAAAGATATTATGAAGAAAACACTGCTGATAAATGTGGTTCATCTACGGATGATCCAGATAGTTATAAGAACGTAAATATGAGAACTATCAAGAACACAAAGTAGAAAAGAAAAAACTATCTAGTATATTTTTACCTTAGATTTTATAGAGACAAAGGACTGCATGTCCTCTTCCATTTCTTTCAGTTTGTTCTCCTGTTCTTCTACTGAAGCTGAGACAGCTTTGTGCAAGCTGTCCAGGTGTTGGTTAGCAGGGATTGGAAATTTTGAACAAGTGCTTTGTTTCCTTCCTCTATTTTATCTTTGCGTTCTATAAGCCATATGAAAAGTGTATGCTATTAGTGGTTAAGATTACATCTTACCAAGTGAAGTTAAAAAAACAGCCAAACGAAGGAAACAACAATATAGAGCATCAGAAGAATTAATATGCAAGTACAAACCTATTTTGGAGAACAAGCCAGAAACATCAACAGCTGTATTTTCAAGCTCCACTCTAAGATCATAAGCTTGCTCAACAAGCGCCTTCTCTGTTTGCCACAGCAAGAACACATTAAGCACTGCGTTATGAGCAATAACATTTAAATCATTACTAGACGCGAAAAAATCAGTGTAAAGTGTTTGTTTGAACAGATAGGAAATAGGAGTGAAATCAACAAAACAGCATAATAAATTAGATATCAAAATAATTGAAACAAAACTTTACTCAAATATTTGTATAATCAATGTGTAAGAAAAATGGCCACACACCTGACTTAAGCAGATTAAATATCAAAAACTCCTTTTCTTTTATTTTAGAATTTGCTTGTCGAAATCTTTCTTCTAGGTCTGAGTAAGCATGTTCCGTGTCCACCAGTTTTTTCTGGACGATATTCAAAATTAGATGAGCACTAACCAGGAGTAATTTGTGAAATATGTGCTAAGCAGATGGCAGCACTTAACCTGAGTTTTTTCTAGTTTGACACTTAGATCTGCACTAAGTATCTTTTGCGAACTGTAAAGCTCTTGAAGACCAACTAATTGCTGCAAAACATTTAAATATCAAATACAGACCTCTATGGAAGAAAGGATACCATCTTAAGTACTTGGTGTACCTTATCCTTTGAGTCCAAATCAACTTCCAGCTTTTCTATTTTCTCAGTCATGGCCTAAATTGAGTTGATTTTAAAAGGAATGATAAAACCAAGCAACTAACATAAACTAATAGTAAATCAAAAGTAAATACTTCCAAACTAACCTTCTTTTCAGCTTCTTCAATCAAGTGCCTATCACGCGGTATGTATATACCATTCTTCTCCCTTGCAGCAAATACCTCTGTTGTATATAATTTTCCAACAAAAAAACATTCCAAATCAGATAATTTCTTGATTGTTAAAAAGGAAAGAAATATAAATTTACTGACAACTGAAAAAAATGCTTTTAGCTAACACGCAAAGTGAATAAACAATCAAAAGGAAGCAGCTTTCAAGACGATCAGAATGCATAATGAATTTCTTGTAGATTAAATCATTATGACCAGGCATCAAGCATATGAAAGACTAATGGATAGAATGCCTCAACTTGTATTATAATACGTCCAAATTTAGATTAGGAGTACTAGCAAGATCTTTCAGAACAGTTTAAGATGATACAAAAAAACAAACAAATTAATCACCTTGTTTCAAACGGTCAATTTCTGCATATAAATCTTTAATCATGGCAGATTTCATCATCTTTTGGTTAACCTGTGGTATAATTTAACAAATATTTAGTCAACATGAAGTTATTATGATCGCGTAAAAGAACCTGAAAGTTATTGATGACCTCCGGCTTATTTTTGATATTCTTTGCACGGTGTGCATAATCCAATGTACTTAGAGTCTCCTCCAAACAAAGTATGGAAGGTGATATAGTGGCAATAATACAAGTTTTAGTCTTTCCACCCAGTGAGTCACGTAATAACCTGGTCAATTTGCTATCTCTGAAATAAAATAGGCAAACCTTAGCCTATAAAAGAGTAAAATAAGGAAGAAAGGAAAATGAAGCACACTAAGTTTAAATAGTACCTATATGGAATATGGCCAGAATGCTCAACAAGAGCATTAATTACACGACCAAGTGTGAGTAAACTTTTATTTATCTCCCCGGCTTCTCTTGCTCTTCCCTGAAGTGGTAGATAATCAGGCAGTCAATATCAATATGAATGAAGTTAGGCAAATATATTGGAAAATTAATTACAAGAACCAAGATGGACGGCTAACTTTTCTGGGGGAAAATATCAGTTACTAAAAGCTTATTTCTAATTTGAAATGCAATATTTACTCACATCTCTAGCACCAGAACGTGATATATTTTCTGAACCAGCAAGATCAACAAGATTAAGTTTTCCAGATTTAATTATTTCTTCTCCGTCGGGAGTAATTTCCTTAATGTGAATTGTAATGGAAAAAATAGAGTGGGATCGGCTGCTTTGTTTGTTGAGTAAAGTCTCAGCAGTGCGCCTTTTTGCAGACCCTTTGTCCAAGATTTTGTAGATTTCACCAGCAGTATAGACAACCTCCTCCTCCAGTCCTCTCACTAAAACACCACCCTTTCCATCCTCCATGAGAGCAATAGACTTCTTGTTCTTGTCATCAGAGAACTTTGATTCATCAGGGACCAAAAGATCAGTTATCTCCTCGTTGTATAGCTCAAGAAATGTGACTTTCATGCTGTACTCAGCACATTGTGCCTCCAGTATCTCAAAAATTTGTTTCACTGCCCTTGGGATAACCCCGGCGTCGCTTGGAAACTCTCCATTCTAGCATGAATTTGAAAAGCTTAGAGAGAAAAGAAAGCGTAGTAGCTGTAGTTCTTGCATTTCTATTTTCAAGGAAAACCTACCTTAGTTTTTCTTCCTCCGCCTTCCATTGTATAGGTTTTTCCTGTGCCGGTCTGTCCATAAGCAAATATGGTGCAATTGTAGCCCTCAAGAACCTCATTCACTATAGGAGCGACGGCTTGGTCAAACAAATCCTTTTGCTTCGAGGTTGGGCCAAAAACCTACATGAAAAGAAAAGAAGATACGTAACGAGTAAAAAAATATGGTAGTAAAGGTGTATTGGCAAAGTACTAAAGCCAGAGCTTCCAGAGACCTTGTCGAAGGTAAAGGTTCTGTCAATCAGTTTATTAGCAATATTTTGAGCAGCTGAAACTTCTCGACGGTGCTCATTGCATGATATGACCACCTGGGTGTTCCCCTTCTTCTCATCATCATTTAATGGTCTGAAATGGTGCAAACAAAATTTACATAAATTCAGTAAAGCAAACTCTTAGACATAGGTAAAAGCCTATCTCTTCGATGCCAATTCTCACCTGCATCTCAGGATGACTTGGACATTGACACCCTTCTCCTTATCAAATTTTCCACTCAAGTTACCACTCCCATCAAAGGACCGGAAATCTCTCCCGTGCTTCTCGCTGGACCTCGGAGTCTGTGAG
Source organism: Boesenbergia rotunda (assembly GCA_024364735.1). NCBI lineage: Eukaryota > Viridiplantae > Streptophyta > Magnoliopsida > Zingiberales > Zingiberaceae > Boesenbergia > Boesenbergia rotunda. The sequence continues at coordinate 164,908 of JAGFNQ010005032.1, read as the reverse complement.
GGCGATACCGGGACAAATCGCCCTTTCCTTTGCGCGCTATCCATTTACCTTCTACCTGGGACATCAATATCCTAATCTTTAACATCTCAAACAAAATTTTCAAAACAATGCAAATAGGTTTTAACCCTTTTGCAGCGTTATTTCAGTTTCTGCATCAAGAATTCAAAAAAAAAAAAAAGGAAAAGTGCATAAAAATAGCATCTTGCTTATATGAAATATGAAAATTAAACGAATTCCAACCAAAATCCCATCATGAATCAACTCGTGATCGCGGACGGCACCCTAAAATAAGACAATACCGAGGAGGCGGGAGAACAGTGTAGGGTAAAACAAAGCACCACGAATAGACTGCAGCATGAACGATCGACGCAATCCACATATCTGGGACAGAATTCTGAAATCGAAAAATCGTTAGCCGACGACGATTACCTGGATAAAAAATGAAACGGAGAGAGATTCATCCGCAGGTTCTCGCCGCTCCGATTACCGCGCGAAATCTCTGGGTTTCTGTGATATTTTGAACTCAAAAGAGGATTTTGGAGTGCCGGAGACGGATCGAATCACCGAGGAGGAGCGAGCAGAATGGCGAGTTAAATTTAAAAAAAATGAAAGTAGATTTGTGGGATTAAATAAAGTAGTTGTTCCTGAGGGTTTGATTTGAAACGTGATATAATCCGTTACTTGCGACGTAATTTAACAGAATTCGTCATTTGCGCCGTTAACTAGCCGTTCGCGCCGGCATCCGACCGTTAGAAGAAGAGGGGGACTGCGGATCCCACATGTCACAAGACCACAGATTTCTACTAAAGCAATTAATAAAAAAATACATATATCATTTAAAAAAATAGTGAATTTTTGTTGTGCGTGCGTGTACTTTTAGAATATTATTTTAGAGCGATTATAATAAATATATTATAAAGTCAGAGTTATTTTATATGCAATTAAAAAATTAGTTAATGGATGAAATACGAGGTGGTAAAAGGTCATTTGTTTATCTCTAATATTTCTGTTAATCTGTTTCAGAATTAACACGAAAAAAATAAATCTTTGAGACTACTAACTAAGATATTATGGCTCTTAGGACCGTACGGTCGATAAGAGAAGTGTGAATTGCTCTCGAAAAATAAATTGAGGAATCTTTTATTTTGATTTACAAAGACAGAGATTAGTTTATTAGCAGAAACAACAACATAAAAGAAATAATAACATAAATGAGACAAGAGGCACAACTAATTACTTGATTTGCAACTAGGAAGGTTACTAATTCAAGGCAAAATAAAAATTTGTTCTCCAGATGTACTCGTTGAGACGGAGAAACCTCTTACACAAACTAAAACTCAGAAAAATAGAAAAAAACTAGAACAGAATTCGTGTACAGTTGGAATTGATAAAATGAACTGAGTTCAGAGGTCTATTTATAGTCCATGTGAAACTTTATCGAAGTGCTGACATGGCGCTTCTCGGGCGCTCGAGTGCATACGGGTGTCTAACACGTAGTCAATGCTTATCCAAGTCGCAACGACCGCTGAACGACTACTTTCTGGATGAAGTATGGTCACATAGGCACCCGAGTCGTTTCGGGTGCCCACTAACACGGACGCCCCAGTCAATGAGGGCGGGCCCCTATTCACAAGCGCCCGAGTTTGACTCGGGCGCCTGGGTTAACTAGTCAACAGCTCGTTGATCGGTCTTCTAGCGTTGAGTTTCTGGGTGATTTAGGGTCTTCTAGAGTTAGGCTCACTCGAACTCTTCTCCTGTCTTTTCCTCGAGCATGCTTCCTCCTGACTTCTTGCCCCTCGGACGTCGCGCGCATCTTTCTCGCTCCACTAGCATACTCTTCCATAGACCTAAGCATCTCTTAGATACAGGGGCGGAGCCAACTCATGCCCAATGTGGGCAGTTGCCCACACTGAGCATGATAAAAAAAAACTATAAAATAATATTTTATATATCCTAGAAAAAACAGAGGTAGATCATGAGACAAAAAAAATGAAAATAAGCTTATTTACTCTTTGATGCATGCATATTACTAATTGATTTTTTTTTTTTTTGCAATCCCATATTATTTACAAAATTTCATTATACTTCAAATACATTATTGAATAAAAATACTAATTTTTTGCATTTTATTTCTTTTTTCTATTGACAAACCTAGCTATTAATTTATTTTGTCTTTAGCATTGTAACCATCTTTAATTTTATGATTCTCTCCTTTAGTATTTGTTTTTTTCCTAATTGAATGACGTAACAAACATCTACGATATGCTGAAAACAAGATACATATTGATCCAATTCTTTTCTTATTTTGTTTCCCATACAAGTATAAGAAAAAAAATTAGGCAGATGATGAAAAAAACAAGATACACAATGATGCGGCTTGCAAATCGGAGAGCTGTCGGGTTTGCTGCCGAAATTAGATCGAAGGAGGTAACCTCCACAACATGTTTGTTAGCATTACCCATAATTTACCTACACTAAACTAATATCCGAGCTCCGCCCCTGCTCAGATACACTGAGTGTGTCGGCTCCTTTTTCATATCATTCTTCTTAACCGTTGCGTCTTACGCTCGACATTCTGTGCTCCTGCATACTTAGACACAGAAATTAAATATCAACAGGACCTAACTTTAACTCGGTTTACCAAATCAAAACTTATCCGAGGTACTTATAATGGTTAGCGTGTGGGAAGGACGGATATATTGATTTTATCTAATTTTAAATTTAGATTTCAAGATGATAATACTCATATATTAATGATCAGTTCATCCATGAAGATTAATGGACGGAATACGAGATCAGACTGTATATCAAAATTAGTTAGATTATAAAATTTAAATATCTAATATAAAAAAGTGATGATTTATCAACACTGTAGCTGTTTTGTATTTTTCTCGAATCATATAAGCATTTTGCCTTGAGTTAAATTTCTATTTTACCCTTCACAAAATTGTCAAAATATGATGTGCGTCTGAAGCAGAATTAAACGGCAGTCTGACGCATGTCATCAAACTATTTACTTGTTTTTCTGAAAAAAAAAAATCTGACACCTCCTCACGCCCGCTTCATCTGGAAAATCGGAAGCCCTAATTCATGAAATACAACTTTTACTTCACCGAGCCACCTCCATTCAGTGACGCTTTCACTAGCTGAGCTCAAGCTTTATTGACGAAACCTTGAATAGTCGCTCTCAGTGCTTTATTGATGACCACGTTATCTCTCATTGGTACAAGATTTCCATCCCTTTAACTAATGTTTGTTCCTCAAAAGAATCAGTTCCGAGTGAGGGTTGATGGAAGACTACAATATTATTAATATTTAAAATGTCGAAGAATCCATCATCTTCTCATATGAAATAATTTTTATTAGTTAAAAAAATATAAACAAAATATATATGCTTAGTTTAAGTTAGTTTTAGAAAATTTATGTAATTAAATTAGCGAAAATGGTAGGCTATCGAACTTAGTGAAAAATCACAGTATCTCAATACCATCGTCTACTCGGGGATGATATTTACAAATGCTTTGATCTATACAATCAATTACTAGAACTACTAAGTCTCATATTTAGCCCCCAAGACGTAGCATAGATGGTGGATACATATCATTTCTGACGTAATGGTCAGGGGTCGTTCTCCAGGAGATGATGACCTGCATTTTCGACCTCATCATACATCTGTTGTCTGTGTACCTGCATAAATCTCCCTCCATATCTGTAGGGTCGACTCTAAGGATCGTTAAGGTAGCGATTTTTTTTACTAAGTGTCGTATTTAGTTTGTGTCTAAGTTTATTGAATTTATTGGCTAAAAAGTGTTAGTTTGAATATTATTTGTTTGTACATTTTCTAAGCTCAAATGTTTTATTTGTATACCATAGAAAATGAAAACTTCTACATCCACCAATACCAATAGAAAAAAAGTTACATATCGAGATAAATTATATTAGATGAGTAAATTATGTCATTTTATGGATTTCTTTTATCAAATTTCCCCAAAGGGCAAGGGGAATGGAAAAGAGTAATTAAGAATAAAGTTTCATGAAAAACACATTAACATTTGCTACTAAACAGTAGCATCTTTGTGCCAACCTCTTTGTGTCTTTCCTTAACATATCGAAAATTTCACCGAAAATTCCACTTATGAGATTGCTAGTTGGGATTCAAAAGATAAAATTTTTAAATTTCACAATATAGGCGTGGCCTTCACAATCAAAGATATAGCACTATTGATCGAAATCACAAATAGAGAATAGAGGCATACATGTACAGATGAATTCGAAAATTACTTTTTGGAAAATTGTATACAAGATATTTTGTAAGGAACAAGTTAGATCAATCTAGATTGGAACACCTAATAAAGAAATATTATCTCCGCACATATTCAGATGTGGATATTAGGTTGTTTTGTAAATTTTATATTTTTATGTTTTCTTCTATTTTATTTGTTTCTTCTACCTATAAGCTACCTATAGAAATTATAAATATTATCAATGATATTGATAACTTAGGAAATCATAATTGGGTTCAAGGAATATATAATTATATGATGCTTCAACTCTCGATATTTGTAGAAGTATTTACGGCAAAGACTCCTAACCATACAGTCGTATTGCCTTATATGATAGGATTTGTTAGTCTACTAGTTATAAGTCTTGAATATGTAATTAGTTGTTTGTATAAATAGCTAATATAATCTATTTTTTTTATTTATGTCATAGGTTTGTTTTCTTAAGCATATCCCTATTCAATGGGCAACTAACATGGTAGGATTCAGAATAAGCAAGTGAAAGTATGTTTATATTCTCATATTAATAAAGTAAGGGATAAATTACAAGTACTTTCACATCTCCCAGTAAACATAATTGTATTTGAAATAATGCTACACTCTTATTATTTATGTAAAAGTTTATTAATTGATTATCTATTGTTACTTATTAATCATATTATTATTAATATTCTCCATACTCTCGAGGAAGCCAATTTTCTTGGGCCTCTCTTGACATTCAATGTCAATCAACACCACAATGGGGCAAAACATCCACTGCACAAATCGATACAAACTCACTGGAGACAGTTAGATGTTTAGAGTATATTACAAAGCAAACAATTATTGAAATTATTACTTGCCAGAATGAAGAATTAGTTCACTTCACTAAAGAATTAGTTGACATTCAGGAAAGAAGAATTATCTTTTCCAACCAAACACCCTGCTGGACATCCTCCTCCTGAAGAATCAGCCAATCCGATGAGAAGAGAACGTGATAATAGTCGCTATGACATGAGAGACACTCCTAAAGATATACTTTCATCGACACCAATGGTCCATGGTATGAAGAGAACCGGGGGGTAAAAATAATCAAAAGCAAGGGAAAAAAAATCTAAAATACAAGAACACAAGACTATATTAGTCACCGACGAGATTGATAAAGAATAGTAGGCTGAAAAGTACAACGAAGGGCGAAGATACTTAACAAAAGGAGGTTGGATGCTATTAAAGTAAGAAGGGAATTATAGAGTAATTCTTAAATAACAATTGCAATCATATTGATATGAGTTTATATTGTGGGAATTAAATATATTGAATTGTTTTTATTTGCAATATCTTAAAGGTAAATTTAAAGAAACGAAATAGAATAAACGAGAAGCAAATATGACCACTTCATAACAGTACTTTAGAATTTAAACTAACCTATTTCTGACTTTGTATAGGAGGAAGATTACTACGCATTAACAAGAAATGTCTTCTTTATATGTGTCGATGACAACATTTTTATGGATGGAAAAATAGTCAACGCATACATTTCAATACTCTTTAGGAAAGCATACTCATCTAGTATGACATATAACAAATCCATTTATTGCTCAACTAGAATTAAGGTAGAAATTTATTTTTATACGATAACATATGAATTTGTTTATGATATTATTATACTAATTATGAATATATCTTGAATTTTATAGTCATCATAGGAACACTTATGGGGAACTAGTTTGTTACACATTATAAAAACAAATCTGATTAATTGTGAAGGTATGTATATTTTTATACCAATGAATACTTATCATTCTCATAGTCATTTATTGGTCATAAACACCGAGACAAAAGCATTCTACCATTATAATTCGATGTCTTAAATAGAAAAAATGATCAATATTTTGCAGAGTTGATTAGTAAATATTCTTCAACATAATGTTTATTGGATTATGATAAATAATTATATTAAATAATTTATCATAATCACTACTAGAATTTAGTTGATAGACTTTTGATCTTCAATGAAGTAATAAGCATAAAATAAAAGGGTCAGTTTATTACTTCATTATAAAAGTGCTAAATTCTTTTGCTAGACTAAGAATTGCATAATTGATTCAACATTGGGCTGATTTAAAAGTGAAAATGCTTTTTTTACTTTAGTGGTTCTGTAAAAGTATTGAAGTAGTTGATCATATATATATGAATACTGTAGGAAGTGGGCAGCGTGTGCGGTTATTGCACACGCTACAGCGTGTGCAGTTATTGCACACGCTGCAGGGAGTGGGGCTTGTTGCCCCCTCCCTCTCCACTACTTCTACCCCCCTTTCCTCTCCTATATAAGGAGAGGGTAAGGGGCTTCATTCAAGTGCAAGAAGGGGAAGCAAGAGCAAGTGAGAAAAACTCTGAAGAAGAGGAGATCGTCCATAGTTCAAGGGATTTGGTTCGTGATACCGAGAGGGGAGGAGCTTTCCAATTCCGTAATTGTTCTTCCGACGACAAGCGCGAAGAACAACGAAGGACGAGCGTGAATCGCTGTAAGTGTTTACCGTTTTTATAAATGTGTAGATTCAATTCGTTCACGATTTCATGCTTTAAAGCCAACAATGGTATCAGAGCTTAGATTCGTTCTAAATAGCATGAAATTGCTTCGCCGGAAAATCGCGACTTTGTGTCGGCAGATTTTTTTTCGAGTCGGTAAAATAATTGTTAGCGTTGCGAACCGACGATCCCACTCGGTCGTGTTGCACATTACCGATTAACGGCGTTCGTCGCGGTGAAAACTTTAGACGACCGAAAAGAAATGCAGGCGGCGGAAGCAAACTCGAAAAAAAAACGATGAAAAAAAACCGGTGAAAAATAAAAATTTCTTGCATTCAAATTTTAATTTGTTGATACAAAAATGTGCTTTAATTAAATTGCATGTGGTTTTTTTTGTTGCTTCCATTAAATTAGCAAATTTAATCTGTTGATTAAAAAAAATGCATATTTTTTTCATTAAATTAATTAGCTTTGTGCTTTAATTAATTGCTTAGTTGCATTTGTATTAAAATTTAGCTATTGGTTATTGGAACTAGACCAAAATTTGATTAAATGGATTAGATTTTAGTTAAAATTAATTAAATCTGATTAAGTTGGTTCATTTCAACTGGAATTTAAATTATTAGTTAATTTAATCAGACCAACTTGAACCAACTATGTTTATGTCTAGTTCAAACTATTAATTGGTTTGACTAGACCAAATTGATCCAATAAAATCAGGATCTAGTTCAAACCACTAGTTAATTTAATCAGATCAGTTTAATACAAACAAAAACCGATTTGTTTGGTTCGATCAATAGATTTGACTTTCAATTAAATGAGCAAACGACCAAGATAAGTCATCCATGTCCGATTAGATTAGTCCTAGTGAGGATAATGGACCCAGACTAAGGATTTGATTTCCCAATCGATCGGCCCAAGGTGTTAGTCAATAGAGCTCCCAAATCAAGAAAATTTGTTTTTCTTATCTGTTTATGACTTTGTGGGTTTATGCATAATTGTGAATTGAATTGAACCAGTTTTGTTACTGGTTTTTCGGTTTTGTACTGACATTGTGTATTTCAATTCCAGATGCCGAGAATTATTACCACAATGACTCGTCGAGATGTGCGACGGAATCAGTTGAGGGAACAGATAGAGGAGATTGACTACCTCCCACATCTAGGCATCCAAGGGCATATGGGAAGGCTTGATCGTCTATTTTCGAAACTCGAACAGGAAGAGTTCCCAGTCCTAGATAACTACCGGATCGGGGTATTGATTCGTTCATTGCCGAGGCGTGGTGGAACAGTTGCAAGATGTATCTGGGGATGCTTTGAGGGGCGTATCTCATATACCGAGCTGTGTAGAGAACTACTTCGCCTAAATGTTTCAGAAGAAGATCTGGAAGACTCGGAGGACGAACTAGAAGAGGATCCAGAAATGGATCCAATTGTAGAAATCGAGGAGAATCTTGAAGAATTCGAAGAAGATCCAGAGATGGATCCAATTGAAGAATTCGAGGAGGATCCTATAGAATCGGTGGAAGATCCTAAAATTAAACTACCTCTCATCAAGTCTGGGATGAAAGGGATAGTATTTACCACTGCGCTAGTCTTTGTCCTAGTGGGAGTAGTACTAACTTATCTAGTTTATTAGAGTTTGTCTTAGTTACTGTTGTTATGTACAAACAGTATTTGCTCAGTTTTTTTTAGTCATGTAGTAGTAACTGTCGTTTTGTACGAACAGTTTTTCAAAAGGTTATGTTATGCGTTAACAAAACTTCTTAATGATTAGTTCATTTCATTTGAATGATAAGTTCATTTATGATTAGTTCATATGATGGGATGTATGTAAAATAACTAATAAATGTTTATTAGATTGGATATACGGAGGATGAGTGGGAACGTAGTTACCACTTGATTTTGTAAACCAACTCTAATTTACAATGAGTTAGTTGTTAATCACATACATATGAGTTACACTGAATGACTAAATAATACGTTTATTTATGTTAGATCATGGCAACGAAGAACATAATAGCTGAACTCAACAAAGGAGAAAAATTAAATGGGGACAACTACAAAATATGACACCTTAAGATACAGTATGTACTTGAGGAACAAGAAATTCTAGAAACTGTGAATCAATTTATGGTAGAACCTGCAGATGGTTCTACAGCCCAGCATAGACGTGATATTGATGCCTATAAGGCATGGAAGAAAAAGGACTCCACTGCCAAGGGTATTTTGATTAGTTCAATGATAGATGACCTGGTATATGAGTATGAGCCATTACCATCGGCTCATGCAGTTTGGGTTGCTCTAAGAGATAAATACAGTGGAGTTAGTTTAAGCAAGCTTCGTCAGCTGACAATCAAGTTTGACGGCTATAAGAAACGCCCGAATGTCTCCATGACCCAACATCTGAGGGAAATGGGGAATATGATTCGAGAGCTGAAAACTGCTGGTCATGAGTTGACTGATGAACAACAGGTTCAAGCAGTTCTTCGTTCCCTTCCTGATTCTTGGGAATCAATGAAACAGAACCTTACACATAGTGAAAGTATAAAGACTTTCATTGATGTCTCACGCCATGTTGAATTGGAGGCGGAGCGAATAGAATCCGCAAGGATTTCTGGACAAGCTTTTGTAGCTGAAGGCTCTGGACCCAAGAATAACAAAGATGGTTCAAGAAAGGAAAGGGAAAGGGAAAAGGGAAAGAAGCTGCTGCTGCTGGGCAAGACCCAATCAAGAAGAATGTTAAAGGAAAGAAGTATGGACAGAAACCTAAGAGCAAATTGACTTGCTATAACTATGGCAAGAAAGGCCACTTTGCTCGGGAATGTACTGAGTTGAAAAAGGTAGATCCATATTCATTTTCTATTCACGAGCATTATGTTGCTAGTTCAGTGTTGTTAGCTGATTCTTATCCTTTGTGGATTATAGATTCAGGAGCAACGAACCATGTAGCTCATGATCGAGCTACATACGTGGAGTACCGTCGAGTACCAGCTGGCAATAAGTGGATATATGTGGGAAACAATACAAGAGTTGAAGTCAAAGGTATTGGCATTTGCAAACTCAACCTTCGTGGTGGGCATACCTTGTTTCTACATGATGTCCTATATGCTCCTGAGATTCGACGGAATCTAGTTTCTGTAACTAGTTTTCTTGATTTGGGCTATTGCATAAATTTTTTCAGTCGTTGTGTGGAACTTCATATTTAACTCTGTGTTAATTGGATGTGGTTATGTAATGAATGGTTTCATGGTTCTTGATGTAGAACAAGATATTAATTATGGAATTAATAGTTGTTTTTCAAACATTGCTCTTACTAGTGATGCTAATATTAATGAGGAAGTTTGGCATGCTAGACTAGGACATATTGGACAAGAACGGATGAATAGATTAGCTAAGGAGGGTCTATTGGGCACTCATGCTAAGATTAACCTGTCCATATGTGAGCATTGTCTTGCTGGAAAAGCAACAAGGAAACCATTTGGTAAGGCTATTAGAGCTGATTCACCATTACAATTAATTCATTCGGATGTATGTGGTCCAATGAATGTGAAGGCTAGACATGGAGGTTCCTATTTCGTTACATTTATTGATGACTTCACACGTTTCGGTCATGTGTATTTGATTTCTCATAAATATGAAGTATTAGATTGCTTCAAACGTTATTTGAACAAAGTTGAGAATCAATTGGATCGTAAGGTTAAAACCTTACGCACTAACCGTGGAGGTGAATATTTGTCTGATCAGTTTAAGACAATATGTTACGAAAAAGGGATTATTAGACAGCTAACGATCCCTGGAACTCCACAGCAAAATGGGGTTGCTGAAAGAAGAAATAGAACTCTTCTAGATATGGTTAGGTCTATGATGGCTCAAGCTAATTTACCTATTTCCTATTGGGGAGATGCATTATTAGCTGCTACCTATATACTTAACCGAGTGCCTTCTAAGTCTATTCCATCTACACCATATGAACGTTGGACAGGCAGAAAACTAGATTTGAGTAATCTGAGACCTTGGGGGTCAGCTGCCTACGTTCATGATAAGACTCACAAATATGGAAAACTAGGACCAAGGGGTAAAAAGTGTATCTTTATAAGGTATTCTGATACTTCTAAGGGTTATGTTTTTATTGGTGAGCAGCAAGATGGAACCATCTCTGAAATTGAGTCTAGAGATGCGATTTTTCTCGAAACTGAGTTCCCAACAAGAGGTGAAGTTGATAAATCGATTCCTCTATTTGCTATAGAGGAGGAGGATATTGTTCCTTTATCAACAAATCAGGAATCACAGGAGAACCCTGAATCTAGTTTACCCAGTGGGAGTGATTTACCAATGAATGAATCAGTTTTAGTTTCTCAACAGTCAGACCTGCGGAGGAGTAATCGCAAGATTATTCCTAAAAGAAAGTTTGACATTGAGAATGAGGCATTAATGATTCTCCCTATTGATGATGAGGAACCTCGAACAGTTGAGGAAGCATTGAGATGCTCAGTTAGAGAAAAATGGAGAATTGCAATGGATGAAGAAATGGAGTTTATGAGAAAGAATTAAGTTTGGGATTTAGTCGATCTCCCTCCGGGCCGAAGGGCTATTGGGAATAAGTGGATTCTCAAAATCAAGAGGAAGGCAGATGGATCGATTAATAGATACAAAGCTCGTCTGGTTGCAAAAAGATATACTCAAATGGAGGGTATTGATTTTGAAGAGACATTTTCCCCTGTTGTGAAGTTTGTGTCAATACGTATCATTTTAGCTATAGTAGCACATTATGACTTGGAATTACATCAGATGGATGTAAAAACGGCTTTCCTTAATGGTAATCTTGACGAGGAAATCTATATGACACAGCCAGAAGGTTATATTGCTGAAGGCCAAGAGGATAAAGTATGTAGACTTAAAAAGTCTATATATGGGCTGAAGCAAGCGTCGAGACAATGGAACATAAGATTTAATGAAGTCATTTTATCTTATGATTTCGAAATGATCAATGAGGATCATTGTGTGTACCTCAAGGAGGATAAAGGAAAGATTGTCATATTATCGTTATATGTTGATGATATGCTAATAGCTGGAAATGACATACAGTTTGTGATAGAAATCAAATCGTGGCTTTCATCACAATTTGACATAATATATATGGGAGAAGCGGAGTACATCTTAGGAGTTAAGATCATTAGAGATCGATCAAAAAGACTTTTGGGTTTGTCTCAAGAAGCTTATATTACTAAGATGTTACAACACTTCAATATGTCAAACTGCAACATTGAACAAACTCCTGTAGCGAAAGGTACTGTTCTGAGCAAAAGTATGTATCCCAAGACTCCTAATGAAATAGCCGATATGAAGAAAAAACTATATGCCAGTGCCATTGGTAGCTTAATGTACACTATGTTGTGTACACGTCCTGATATCAGCTATGCTGTTGGCTTAGTTAGCCGTTTCCAGTCAAACCCAGGATCGAGACACTGGAAGGCGGTGAAGAGAATATTCAGATATCTCAAAGGGACGGCAGATTATTGTCTCTGCTTCCAAGGATCAAAGTTGAGCCTGAAGGGCTATACAGATGCAGATTGGGCAGGAGACCTTGATGACAAAAAATCCACATCGGGTTATGTATTCTTGCTGAATGGTGGCGCCATCTCATGGAATAGCAAGAAACAGGCTTGTGTAGCACTGTCGACAATGGAAACCGAATATGTGGCTTGTGCAGCGGCTGTACAAGAAGCTGTCTGGTTAAGAAGGTTCCTGAAGCATTTAAAGATTGCTGAGGATAGTGGGAGTCCCGTTACATTGTATTGTGACAATCAAGCTGCAATAGCTTTTTCCAAGGATCCCAAATATCACAGTAAAGGCAAGCACATAGAAATTAAATATAATTATGTAAGGGATATTGTGGACAAAAAAATGTAGTCTTTGAGTATATTCCTACCCGTGCTATGCTTGCAGATCCTTTTACTAAGCCATTGACTAAAGAGTCATTTCTTGGTTTTGTGAAGTCTTTGGGACTTCGTAAAATGTAACACATTGTAAAAATAATCAAATATATGAAAGTGCCATGATTTATTCAGTGTATATTGGTGTTACATTTTGAATAAAGTCTCGATAAGCATGTTGGCAGGTTGAGATTGGTCCACTCACATGGACAATCATCTCTATTTGTTGAGTATAAATAGAGGTAAGACTATTACTTATGGGATAGCTTATGTAGCTATAAATAGAGATATACTCATAAGTTAGAGTCGCCTTGATTTTGTATCAAGATGAGATCATTTATGTAATGATCGAAGTAAATGAACCCACCATTTACTGAATCTGCTTATAGCCAGATATGAATTCATAAGTTGAATTCAGGATTAGACATTAGGTATGTCTAGATCAAATCTGTACGATGTTAATTTTGAGAAAACATGCACTCTTTTGTTAAGAGAGAAAAATATCGTAGCATGTAATTCATACCACATGTGCTATAGCGACAATAAGGGTAGTAGGAGAATGGATCCCTGCTTCTCTACTATGTGAGACCCTTGAGATTATAAGTTAATCTCAGATTTACCCTATGTGACTATTTAGCTGTCTGCTTGAAATTTTAATCACTGTCTGCTACCTTAGCATGTATCCTATTGGCTATGGATGATTCGGTCTATGGAGCATAACTAGGAAAGCAACTGATTAGAATGAATAGATTCAAGCTAAATAGGAAGACTAAGAGAGATTTACATCATTGACACTTATTCACTGGTCGACCAATTACATTTTTTGTTGAGTACTTAAAATGTGATTGTGAATAATTATATTGAATGGAAATACTGAACATGCTCTTGACTTAATGGTCATTACGAGGGATTAGAGATGTTCATGTTGATGTAAATGATTTAGTCTGGGGTAAAAGCAAGTGATTGATGTCTCTGATTCATGTGATAGAGCGACTAAGTAAAGTGTAATAACTTTCTTGGTATTGATCGCTCAGAGAGCAGCTAAGTTAAGTGTCACAACTTTTTTAGCAATGATTGCTCAGTATGCTTGCTGTCGCACGAATCATTTTCCCTAAAGTATGAATTGGATGATCTATTAGTCTATGTGACTATATGAGCTTTGTGACCTGATTCTTGTGTTAGTCTATGTGACTATATGGTCTTTGTGACCTGATTCTTGTATTGTCTATGTGACTTGACTTGTATGAGTGGGAGATGTAGGAAGTGGGCAGCGTGTGCGGCTATTGCACACGCTGCAGCGTGTGCAATAGATCAGTTATTGCACACGCTGCAGGGAGTGGGGCTTGTTGCCCCCTCCTTCTCCACTACTTCTACCCCCCTTTCCTCTCCTATATAAGGAGAGGGTAAGGAGCTTCATTCAAGTGCAAGAAGGGGAAGCAAGAGCAAGAGCAAGTGAGAAAAACTCTGAAGAAGAGGAGATCATCCATAGTTCGAGGGATTTGGTTCGTGATACCGAGAGGGGAAGAGCTTTCCAATTCCGTGATTGTTCTTCCGACGACAAGCGCGAAGAACAACGAAGGACGAGCGTGAATCGCTGTAAGTGTTTATCATTTTTATAAATGTGTAGATTCAATTCGTTCACGATTTCATGCTTTAAAGCCAACAAATACAAATGAAGACAGTGCAACAACCCACACTTTCTTATATAAGAACAATAATAAACAACGTAAATTGTTACCAACACGTATAGCTCGATGTAGTTTCGGTTCTTATCATAGAAACTTGCTCAAGTGTAGATTCGGCATAGTAAGGTCATAACATAATAGTTGCAATGAGACGGCGTAGCAGAATCGAGTTGGAGCTTATAGAAGAATTGATTTATTGAGTTGTGGTCAACGATGCCTTTTATAAGGCTTTAGGGGTGCCTCGGTTCATTCAGGGCACCTTCATGAACATTGATCCAATTTGAGAACTTTAGCGTCTATCCTCTTGGAGGTGTTTCCTCTTGATTTATTGAGTTGTGGTCAACGATGCCTTTTATAAGGCTTTGGGGGCCTCAAGTGCTTTAACCTGAGGTGTTTCCAATAACCCAAAGTGCCTCTAATACTGAAGTTTTATCCTCGAATTTTATCTGCTCTAGGGCATCTCCAGCCATCAGAGGCACCTCCGCTGGGGGTGCCCTCCTTCACATGAGGTGCTTCGAGCACTGTTCATCCTAGCTTGATTTTTCACTTCAAGCTCCTATAAAATATATTAGTTCAAATAACAAAATTACTTGCAAAACAGAGTTAGCATAAATGCAAATTATGAATTAGATCTTGTCCAACCAAGACTATGATCTAGTCTTGGTCTCAACTTAGATTTCCAAATTAGATCTAAGTTGGACTAACACCTACAGTCCCACTAGGACTCACCCTCATTGGATCTCTCTTCTTTAGTTGCTTACCTTACTTACCATTTGCAGAATGACTTCACTTGACGTTTGATCTCTTGATTCACTAGATCTTCTTGCTAGATATCTCAATTGAACTTCAACTAGTTATCTGCTCTTGCTGACCCAGCTAGACTTCCTAGCAGATATCAGATCTTTTCTAACTTATCTAGGCTTCTTTCCAGTTATCTGGTCCTCCTGACCAAATTGGACTTCAACCAGGTGTCTGGTTCTCTAGACTCGTCAAATCTTTTAGTCAACACACTTGGTAAACATATTAAATCATAAAAAAGACTTAACTTTGAACTTTTGACAACATCAAAATTTAGATTCGATTCTAGTGCTCCTTGCACCAATAGTGGTAACCCACACCATTCTCTATAGTCAACCCAAGGGATCCCTTGGGTTGGTGGGTAAATCACGATGACAATGATGGGTCTCTTTAAGTGGAAGGGATGAAAGAAGTGTATAGTCATGTACCTTTGAATGAAATTGAAGGGATAAAAATTTTGAATAGTTAAGACTTAAGACAAGAGACAAGGATAGGAAAGCTATAATATTGCACACTCATCGTTCCTTATGTAAATCACTCCTTTTAACGAAATCAGGCCCGTAGCAGTATGTTGGTAAGATATCACGGGCCAAAGGGCGTAAGTAATGCAAATTTCAAGATTGGTCATGAGACATGATGTAAGATAGGTAAGAGGTGTCATTCAATTGAAACTTCCATTGTCATTTTGTGGTGGAATTCAATTAGTTGAAGTCACAGACCAGATAGTGCAGGAGTAGGTCCGACAATGGGGTTTTATTAATGTATCTTGTTGCTAGTTTAGAAATACTAATAACATGTTGTTTCTATTCAAGAGGAGATTAACAACAACTTATTTCTGGTTTTGTTAAGATCAGCAACAGAGCCCCACAAAACCTCTGTTGTAGGCTTGTAGCACGTTGCTAGTGTGGATAGACGAGCAAAACGTTGTTGTTGTTCAAGAGGTGATCAACAATACAATCCATAATGCGCTTCTACTCAATATCACACAAGACAAATGAGTTTATGGGACTCCCCTACTTCAGGGACAAATATCCCATAACACAAATTAGATCATGGGACTCCCCTACCGATGAGCGTAAATTATACATGTTTTTATAATATTATTAACGCTCAATCACTTACTTTTCTTCTTTCTATTCTACATTGTTGTATCCCTTTTATAATTTTTATAAGTATAATTACTTCCATTGGTTCGGAGATCTACTCTTTGTGTATTTTCATTGACAGGATATGATCCAGAGTGAAGTGGAAGCCAAAACAGAGCGTAAAGGAGCTTGGCAACTAAGGGGGCCATGTGGTTCCACACGGCTATGTGGCTTGGCCGTGTGCCACATGGCTCGGTCATTCTTTATGACCGACCTGCTTTCGAATAGCAGCACGGCCCATGCCGTTTTGGCCATCACCAGCATGGCATGGCCATGTGATCCCACACAGTCGTGCCACCGAAAGCAACAGAGAGTGTGCCCCTTGCTATAAAAGGGATTTTTCTCTCCTTTTCTTAGGCAGGAAAATTCTCCCCTTGGGAGATTCATCTCTTAGAGACACCACTCATCTCCGGCGATCCTTTGACTATCCGAGGCCTTCTCTGGCGTTTTACCCTCTCTATGACCTAGGGATTGGTTCTAAAGACTCTTCTCGTCACCAAACTAAGATTTCTCTCTTTTTCTCCTTGTTTAATTGTAGAATAATTGTCATGATGTCTTTGGTTCCTTTCTTTGAAACTATGGAGTAGATTATTCTTGTTCTAGGGCATAGGGAGTAGTTGTGATATGTACTTGGTGAAACCCTATAGATTTGTTTGTACCTTGTGTAGGACCGGTGCCGTCGATAGAGGGGGGGGTGAATATCGACCGAAAATTTGTCGCGGAAACTTTGTAGAAAAACTTGTCGGTTCGTTCTTAAATAGAGTGTTAGTTGCAACGGAAAAATAATAGAAAGAATAAAAGAAACGATCACATAGTGCACGCGGGATTTACTTGGTTCCCAACCCCCCAGGGTCGGTACATCCAAGGCCTAAGCACGGGAACACCCATCCACTATTGGTCTCCTTTCTGGACTTTCCGGAGGCGGAGAAACCCGTCTTACAGTGTAGAAATTACAATCACAAATATAGAAAATTAAGTGCGGAATAATAAAAAGCAAACCGAACAAAACAGGATGTGAAACTCGGCCGATCTGGATCTCCGAAGTGCCGCACACTTCCTCTTGGAGCCTCCCGGTCGTAGAGCCTCGTCTTTAGCACTTTGTCGTCGATCAAAACGTTCAGAATGGATCTTGGAAGTTGTGTTTGAAGCTGAGGGGTCGAGGCCCCTTTTATAGGCTTCATACGGGTGCCTGTGATGATGGGGGCGCCCCATAGGGCTCGGTCAAACCTTATCCCCGTGTCGAACTCGTCGCAGCTGATAAAACCTTTGACTAGGGCACCCCGGACCTCCCGGGCACCTGAATGAAAGCTTATCTTTGCTTCGAACTCGAAACAGCAAATACAACATTCAACTTGGGTGTCTGTATCATCCCGGGCACCTGAATGGAAGCCTATTCTGCCTTCTTCACGAAACTGCTATTTTCTTCTTTGAGCCAGGCGCCCCTATTGATGGGGGCGCCTGGATGCTGTTGGGTGCCCCTATTGATGGGGGTGCCTGGCTTCAAAGCTTCCAGTCGCCTTCTGTGTGATTTCCCTGCTTTGTCTTCCATTCTTGGCACCTGCAAGATACACGATTACAAAGCAAATATACACACAATATTAACTTTAAGGACTTGGTTCTAACTTCGGATTTCCACGAAACCCTAGGTCGAACCAACGCAAGTTCCCACCCCCGAGAACGCGCCTTTCACCTACTCCTTTCAGGAGACGGTTGCCACCCAGTCCTTCAGGTGGACTTTTGCTTAGCTTCCGATACTCTCAGATCTCGAGACGTCCGAACCCTGACCCGTCTCTACTTCTGTCCTTAGTCATCGCTCAGCTAAGTTGCTCAGTCCCTTGGACCAAGACTTCGTTCCCAAACCCTAAGTCCAGGACTTCGGTGCCTAACTTCACTTATCAGGACTTTTGCCCAGCTTCACTCACCAGGACTTATTGCCCAACTTTACTCACCAGGTCTTCGGTGCCCGACCCTCGGCCAGGACTTCTTGCCCAATCCTTGACCAGGACTTCGTGTCCACCTTCTGAGCAGGTCTTCGGTGCCCATCCCTTTGCCAAGACTTAGTGCCCAATCCATGATCAGGACTTAGTGCCCAATTCTTCGAACCAGGACTTATTGCCTAGGTTTACTAGGACTTTGGTTCATTTTGTTACTCCTCTCTTAACTCCCCTTCCCTTGTTCAATGTATCATTGACTTAAGTATTTGTCAAACATCAAAACACTTAGAGGAGGACATCACTGATGCAACTTGCACCAACACCTTGTGTTGATAACATGTTCTATGTATTGTTCTTGTTTGATAAAATATCTATGTGAAGAGTTTATACTCGATTTCTTTGAGTGTAGGCTTTAATGTTGTATTTGATTGAATAGATGTATGGAATGACCTCCATCTAGGGGAGATGCTCAAGGTTGTATGCCCGGGGAGCCCTACAAGGATATCCTTGAACTGGACAACCTTGAGTGTTACCTTAAAATGGAGGTCACTTCTATGCAAGGAATGATCGAGTATGCGCTTAATGGGTTTTTCCTAATTTCGTGTTAGGAGATGACTTGTGTAACTTAGAATGTATGATCGAGGAGCCCTTTGTGACAAGAGCAATCCTTTAATCGGATATTCTAAATTACCCCGTCTATCTAATGGCATTGAATGTCTATGGAAAGACACTCTGGTGTATCATTCACAAGATCGCACTAGTATTAACTAGACTTCCTACAAGCATGAATGTAGAGATCAAGGCATTAGCTACCTATAGGATATCAAGAACCATCACAACGAGACCCAGACCCTAGGATATTTTTCCACACTAGTCTTCCTCACTTGACCCTCTAGCTCTCTTTATCTACTATCTCTCTCTCTCTCTTGCTCTCCCTCAACTTACGATCACTCACACTTTCGGCTAGTCTAGCTAGTTCGCTTTGCAATTTCTTTAGTACTTGTCTCATCAGTCCCTATAGATACAATAACTTTTTATATTACTTGACGACGTTTCCATATACTTGCGGACACCCCACCACCTATATACGAAAAAAATTTATTCCTTATATTGAGAATACTCTAGGTCCATCAGCCGATTTCATCCCAAAATTGGCTAATTATATCTAAACTTGTCCAAATTACATAAAACTAGGAAGGACTTTCTCATCCTATTCATTAAAATATATCCATGACCTTAAGGACCTTGGCCAACACCATATTAAAAGCAAGGTATTTTTAATTATAAGCATATAAATTTATATTTTATAATCGATACCTTTTTACGTATACAATTTCAATAAAATTTCATATCATACAAAATTTTTCATATTATTCTATACTTTTTCAACACCACTTATAAATCAACCCAGACCGATTTGATATATACAACATTAAAGCATGTGTTATAACAGGTATAGTTCCTTAGCTACTACAATGCATATCCCATGTTTCATATTCATGTTATAGCAGCTATGATTCCTAGTTGTTGCAACGTTAAGTATATATTATAGCAGCTACTGTTCCATAGCTACTATAATACTGACTCCATGTTATGTATTCATGTTGTAGAAGCTATAATTCTATAACTGCTACAATGTTCAGCCTGTGTTGTAGTAGTTATGGTTCCTCAACTGTTACAACTCAAACTTCATATTTTACATTCACGTTATAGCAACTACGATTTTGTACCTGGTACAATATTAATTCTGCCTTTGTAGCAGCTACAGTTATGTAGTTGCTACAACGTCGAAACCTCCATGTTTTTTATTCACATTGTAGTAGCTACAGTTCTATAACTATTAAAATGTTTGTTCTATGTTATAGTAGATATGGTTCCGCAACTACTACAACCAGACTCCATGTTTCATATTCACAATATAGCAACTACGATTTTGTACCTACTATAACATTAATTTTGCCTTTGTAACAGCTACGGTTCCATAGCTGCTATAACGTTGAAGCTTCCATATTTCATATTCATGTTGTTGCAACTATGACTCTGTAGCTATTACAACATTTGTTCTGTGTTGTAGCAGCTATGGTTCCGCAACTAGTATAACCCAAAATCCATATTTCATATTCACATTGTAGTAATTATGGTTTGTAGCTACTACAACGTTAATTATGTGCTATAGTAGCTAAGGTTTGGCATTTGCTACAAGTCGACGCCTCCATGTTTTATATTCACGTTGTCGTAGCTGCTTCAGCATTAAGTCTGTATTGTTCCTATCTAAATAAAGAAGTCCATCACTGAATTTTACAAATAAGATTATAGGATTCCCAAAATTAAAGTTAGTGATTTTTACAAGTAGTCGTAGGTCCATCATCCGATTTCATCCCAAAAGTGGTTGATGGACCTACAAACCTCCAAATGTACCTAAATATATAGGACTTAATTGACACAACTACAAGCGTAATCAAGTGATGTCTGTCACCCTTGAGAGTTAATCACGTCTTTTGGTCATCGATGTTTGTGCCTATGTTGTAACTTGCCCCTCAAACTTCTTTTTTATTCAACTCACCGGTGCATGCTTGCCATAACTTCAAATCATGTATTCTATCTTTAGAGAGGTAACATACTTGAGATATCTCTTCTACATCCTATATCTCCATTGTAGCATTTAGAACATTGCCATACAACTTTAACTTGATCTGATAGTTAAGAAATACACTCTATATTTGGGATATTTCTTCAAGTCATTATAAATATCAAATGTCATTGGCGATAGAGAGGCAATATGGTATTTTCATTGAAGATATTCTCGTATATAGCATTGACAAATGCTTTTGGATTATGATAATGCATACACCATGGTTTTGTTGTATCCATCACATGAACCATAGATGACCGATGTGTAATAAGATAACATACCTTCACTGACCTCCTAAGATGTGAACGATAAGCACACTGCATATATGAATAAAGATAGGCTACAAGGAAAATTAGAAAGTGTATGTTATATAACAATCGCTTACCGCAGAAGGAAGCATGATTGAGTTCTCGTAAAAGGAAGGGGAGGCAAAGACATCATCGGATTTATTGGATGATGCACTCACCAAAGCCACCCCTCCAGGCCTGACCCAAGTGATCCCTTAGAAGGGAGGTAAATCACAATGATCGAGCAATGTCTCTTTAGGTGTGAGGGAAGAAGGCAATGTATAGTCGTTTTCCTTTGGATGGAATTTAAGGGATGAAAGTAGTGAAGGGGGAAAGTTAAGATAAGAGAGAGACAGAGATAGAAAAGCTATAATATCATAGACTCACTGCTCCTTTTAATAGTCTGTGCTAATTAATAGGGAAATTGAGGCCTTCGCACCAAGTTGCCACTAGATCACGAGTCAAAATAGATCATTGAATGCAAATTTTGAAATTGGTCACGTGCCATGATATTAAACAAGAAAAAATTGTTATTCTATTGGCGTGATATTTCAATTGGGGAGTAGGATTGTGGTTGAATTAATTTATCTAAAGTCAAATGCCAAATAATACAGGAGTAGGTTGAACAGACTTGTTGGTAGTATTATAGCATGTTGTTGGTGTTAACATACCAGCAACATTATGTTTTGGATTTCCTAGGATCGCCAATAGATTGTTAGAATACTCTGTTTAAGTGTGTTGTCGTTGTGGAAATACCAGCAACACATTGATGCTAGTCTAGGAGTGATTAGCAACGTCGTTTTTCTGGTTTTGCTAGGACTAGTAAGAAAATGTTCTAACAGGTACTATTGTAGCATATTGCTGGTATGGATAGACAAACAACATGTATCATATGTTCTAGGTGGAATCAGCAATAAAGTGTTGCTGATTTTGATAGAATTAGCAACAAACTATTATAATAGGTATGGTATAGGGTGTTGCTGGTATGGCAAAACCAACAACACACATTGTTATTGTTCTAGGGGAAATCAACAACAATGTGTTGTTGATCTTGCTAGTATTAGTAATAGGGTATTATAATAGGAATGGTGCAATGTGTTGTTGGTATGGAAAGATCAACAACACATTATTGCTATTCTAGGAGAGTTCAACAAAAACAGTGTTGCCGGTTTTGCTTGGATCAATATCAATTCTAATAGGTATTGTGTAATGTGTTACTGTTTTGGAAAGACCAACAACATATTGTTGTTGGTCTTACCCGGATCAGCAATAGAGTGTGTTAACACTTTGTTGTAGCATTTTACTAGTGTCGAAAGACTAGCAACACGTGTTGTTGTTCAAAAGAAGACTAGTAATAATGTGTTGTTGATCAACTCGACAAGACTATTTGTACAATGACAATATAATTTCATATCAAATACAATTTTGTTTGATGTAACTGATATACTATAATTTTTTAACACTAACAATAATCCAATAAAACCTAGTGTCCTATCTTAATCTAGCATAATTTAAAATTTTCGTACCATAAACTTACAACAACAACAACACAACCAAATGATTTATTGAGTTGTACAAACACACTATACATTGTCACTAACGAGATTGATGAATCACTCATTTTACTTTAAATTTACTAAACTTGTCCCTAATGATTGAGATTGCAACCTCTACTCTAAATTTGCTAATGTCTTCTTGAGTGAATTCTATATTCATATCGTACATTAGATGTCGAATATATTGGATAATGAAGAAGCTAAAGTCAAGGCTACAGTTTCACAAGTTTCTGTAAGATCGATGCACGTGAGAGGGGGATGAAACACGTGAGTTTTAAAAACTTTGCTTTTTTGACTTTTCAAAATTGAGTGCGCAGTGGAAAAATAGGCTAAGTGAGAGAAAGCACAAAACAATCAAACATATATATCTTTACTTGGTTCGGAGCCTTCGACAGCTCCTACTCCAAGACCAAGGTCCCTTGGACCTTTCCGACAGGAAATCTACTAAATCTCTCTACCGGTAAACTTTCATTAGAGCAATCTGTTAGATCGTGTTCGTCAAGTTAGAGGGGGGTGAATAGCTTCTCGTTCGATTCTTTCTACCTACAACGTTAGCGTGCGCAAGCAGAAAACTAAACAATAAAACAAACAACGCTAACACCAACCTTTACGTGGTTCGGAGATGACGCTCCTACTCCACGGTTGTCCGTAAGGTGGACAATCCCTCAATCCTTCGGTTGATCACTCCCCGGATGCCCTTCGGCTAGCTCGTGTAGCTCCTTGTGGGTGGAGAAACCTCGCCACAATCCCAACTGCACCTCTGAGCTCTTAGACTACTATTTAGCCTTTACCCAAAGCCAAATTCGTCAAGAGTTCCAGCCAAAACGAAGCCCTTTTAAATAGAACTTACCTCTGTTTTGGCCTCCACCAGTCGACTGCCCCCACTCAAATTCGATCGTTGCAAGCCCAACGTTCGAATTTTGGCTTCTACCAGTCGACTGCCCCCATAGCAGTCGACTGATCTTTCTGCCACTTTTATCAGTCGACTGCCACTTAGGTTTTTCCCTTCCCGAGTATAATTCTCTCAGCACTCGACCCCTAGGATTTCCCCGAGTACATTCCCTCAGCACTCATACCCTCACGACTCAACTGACTCCTCACCAGCAGTCTCGACTGTTGCATTCGTGCCCTCTTCATCTTGGCTCTCGTCCCTCAGATGCGCATGCAAGCCCTCGGCTTGCCTCCATGCCATCCTTCATGCATGCCTCAAAATCCATGCCCCTCGGCTCATCGTCCATGCTATCCATGGTCCCTCGGGTGCACACAAACCCACGGCTTGCCTCCATGCCACCCTTCACCGTACCTGAAGTCGTCCAGCTAAGTCAATATGTGTAACCTGCAAATCTGCACACTCACATACACATATTAGAACACAAGGGTAAACCTAACTTAAACCCTTTGCCCAAACATCAAAACACATGGTCACTCCGGACCATAGATTGCCCCAACACAATCAAATATAAAAATAATGATTAATGTGTAATACCCTATACTTTCCTTTTGCACTTATAACAAATATGTACAATTAATTAATTCATTACCAATAGAAGTGTAGAAGTTCATGTGTTAGTGTCGGTCTTCCGACAATGGTCAGGCATAGTAGAGCAGTAGTATGGTCGCAGAGCGAGGACGGAGTAGTAAAGTGATTGTAGGAGCTCGTATCAAAGTTATTGTAAAGGAATTGGTCGAGGCTTTCTTTTATAGGTTCATCCAGGCGCCTCTATCTCTATTGAGGCGCCTATATCTGAAGAAGCATGATCTAGATTCGGACTCGTTATAGCTTATCCACATCCAAGCACCTCTAGTCCTCCCAGGTGCCTCAATCCTAGGCACCTCTATTTCATTAAGGCGCCTCAATCATTAACAGATGAGACTTCACTCATCGAAACTTTATCCAGTCCGAGACACCTTATCCATTTGAGGCATCTCGGTTCCAGGCGCCTGGATCCCTTCCAAGCCCCTGCCTTGGTTCAGAACTTATAAATCTGCAGCAACAATTAGTACAACAATATATATATATATATATATATATATATATATATATATATATATATATATATATATATATATATATATATAAAATTGTGAGTTAATTAGATCCTATCTTTCCAAGACTAGGATATAGTCATAGTCTCAACTTAAACTTCCGAAATGACTCTAAGTTGGACCGTGACTGTAGTCCCATCGAGACTCGTCCTCATTGGATCTCTCTCCTCCAATGACTTACTGTTGAGGCAATCCCGATGGTCCAGAGTGATCATATATTTTGATGTTTGGGTAAAAGGTTTAAGTTAGGTTCACATTTGTATTTGATATGTATATTTGAGTATGCAGGTTCTGCAGGACACACATAAACTCAGTTTAATGACTTCGAGTCCGGTGAAGGATGGTGCATCTAAGGGACCACGGACAAGACAACAATGATAAGCCAAGGAAGCACACTTTGAGGCATACGCGAATGATAGCATGAAGACGAACCGTAGGCTTGTATATACTTGAGGGACGAGAACCAAAGGCATATGCGAATGATAGCATAGAGATGAGCTACAGACTTGTATGCATTCGAGGGACGAGAGTCAAAGCGAAGAAGGGTTGAAGGCACTAGTCAAGGTTGCAATGAAGAGTCAAGTGAGTCGTGAGGGTCTGAGTGCGAATGAAATGTACTTAGGAAGGGAAACCCTAGGTTTAGGATTTTATCAGTTGACTAATCCTATATTAGTCGACTGGTTGAGGACACAAAAAGATCAGTTGACTGATCTTTCTTTGCAGTCGACTGGTGTCGGATGAATTCGAATGTTGGGCTGTAATGTTCAAATTTGATAGCTATTAGTCGACTGGTGTTGACATCAGTCGACTAGTAACGGCCAGATTAGCAAATTAGTTCTATTTAAGAGAACTCGATTTGTTTGAGAAAGGTTGGCGAAATTGGATTTGGTTAAAGGTCAATTAGTCGTTTAAGCTCTCAGAGGTCTTATGCGAGGTTGTGACGAGATTTCTCCACCGACAAGGAGCTACATGAGCTAGCCGAAGATTTTTCGGGGAATCATCCACCGATGGATCAGAATCGTATAGACAGCCGTGGAGTGAGAGCTTTATCTCTGAACCAAGTAAATCAATTTGTGTTCCTTGTGTTTAGTTTGTTTTATATTATTCCGCTTACGTACTAACACTATAGAAAGAGAAATCGAGTGAATTGAGGGGCAACGTCTATTCTCCCCCGTTCTAGACGATCATCCGATCCCCTACAATTAGTATCAGAGCGGGTAGGTCTCTATCAGACTAATCGCTAAGGAAGCACAAGATGGCTGAATCAAACATTTATCCACCGAAATATGAAGGAGACATTTCTTGGTGGAAGAAAAGAATGGAGGTATATTTCAAAATCAATTTTGAGTTTATGTTAATCATGAAATACGATTTTGAAGCTCCAGCGGACAAGCATGGGAAAAAGCTCCGACCTCAATATTGGACTAAGGAGCAAAGGAAAAATTCAGAGACGGATAAGAAGCTAACAAAGATCATATTAGATCTTATGTTTCTAATGTGTTGGTGAGAATAGGTGATTATAAGAATCCAAGAGACCTTTGGAGAAAGGTAATTGTCCTACATGAAAATACCACACAAGTCCAAGAAGTAAAGGAGGAAAAGGAAGTGGAAGCACCCACCACCTCAAGTGAGCAAGAAGTAGAAGAGCTCAAAGAAATGAGCCTAATTGCTAATGAAGTGAGATAAGAAGATGAAGAAGCATCATCCACTTCATCAAGCACCTCCACCGAAGTGAAGTCAAAAGATCACATCATTTGCTTCGGATGCAATGAGAAGGGACATTACAAGGACAAGTATCCATTGGGTAAGAAAAATGAGGTAAACCATAAGCTCAATTCAATTTCTTTAAAATATAATTTGAGTTATAGGAAGAAGAAGGAGAAGAAGCACATTAGATGCTTCACGTGTTGGGAGAAAAGACACTACCATACCAAATGCCCAAGGAGTGGAGAACTCAATAAATTGGCGCATTCAAAGAAATGGGAGAAAGAGAAGAAGAAAAGCTCACATCAAAGAGGAGCTTCAAGGGTAAGGGAGGTATACCCTAACTTTAAATGTAATTCAAATTCTCTCATACATGCTAGAAATAATGCTCATTATTTACCCATGCATAATTTTCGATTTAGATATCATGATAGAAATAAGATAACCTAGGCAATCCATGTATCATGATAAACTCAAGAATACTTGACCTAAGGACCAAGGCAGAAATCCCAAGAAAGGAAGACACATGCCTAGAAGAGGTAAGTCTAGAATGTCCATGGTGGACCTGTTGATTCTAGGGTTAGAACCCTAGAAAGATAAAATCAAGTTTTGAAGGCAAAGCTTGATAGATTATAGAAAACCCTAGATAGATTTACTATTAGATTTAAAGGGTTGGGTATGTTATTGTGCAGTTAAAAATTTAATAATGATAGATCAGGTTTGGGGTACCGGTCTAGGTCCTCCAATGCTAAAAAAAAGTCATATGCAAGAGTGTCATATGACTATAGCAAGGAGAAGTCCAAAATGACAAGGGAGTGTCATATGACTATAGCAAGGAGAAGTCCAAAACTGACAAGAGAGTGTCATTTAAGGGCAAAAAGATATTAACTAAGGATAAGATGTCAAAGGTTAAGGGAAAGAAGAATTTAACCAAGGACAAGGTATCCAAGTTAAGAAGATAAGACTTATAGGCCAAGAGTCACCGGAGATACACCGGTGTGGTCTAGTGATTGTGGATGAGTCGCCTAGGGAGGTGGCTAAAGCTAAGAGCTCAAGGGGGAGCTCTAAGAGCCAATTTGGGATCTATAGTCAATGGATCTCAGAAGCATATCTCTTAGAAGTCTAGGTAGACTATGGAGTGTGTCAAAGGGTTTAGAAACGGATTTGAGTCTCAATCCTTGGGTTTTGACACATGTAGTTTGAGTTTCATACAAGAAATATGACATTGTGGTCATATTGCATGAAACTTTAGTTGTTGATATATAGATGTCATATAAATCAATATTATGGATGTATTATGGTTTGGTATGGACAGATACATCAAGAGGAAGCCAAAACTAGGATTTTAGGTCAAGATTCAATAGAACCATTTATCTAGTTTTGGATTTTATATCAATCTTGGGATCTGAGATATGTACATTTTTAAATATAATTTTTTCAAGTAGACACGGGTATCACAGACCTCTCCACAAAATTTGAAAATTTTTGGAGATCTGTGAATTTATTGGTGCATTTCCAAAATTAAATTCAAAAATGTTGAAATGTCAATTCAGGGTGCCAGTCGACTGGTACAGAGGGTTAATCGACTGATAACAGTGCTTTCTAGAGTGAGAAAGCTACTGTAAAGTTTGTCGACGGGATCAGTCGATTGGTACCTGTCTCAATCAACTGATACATGCAGAAACTGTTTTCAACATTCGAAAAATATCCAAATGATTATAAACATGTGTATAATCTTATTAGGGATTAATGCATAATGTTTATGGTCATTAAGGGTTAAAGAATCTAATAATTGAGATATTGTTAGAGTTCTTTTTGATGTATGATAAAGGGGAAGAATTAAGATTTAATTAGAAAAACCTTATGTACCTTTGTAAGAAATCTTAGCTCAAGTGGGATCTTAGGTGAGGAGGGAGCTTTATTGCTCATTTATTAGCAAAAGGGGAGCCTTGTGGTAGGTCCTTAAAAAGTTCTGGATAAATCCAAGTGTAGGGGGAGCCTTGAATAGGTTTTAAAAAGCCCTCGGTGAAAAATCCTAACTCATGGGGAGTTTAGGTGTTGGGGAGCCTTGTGATAGGATTGCATGCATTGGTTGCATTTACATTGCATTGGCATATGCATTGGTCGTGTAAGTTAAAGGTGTAGCCTTGGCAACGTAAGTCCAGTTTATTAGTATTTGTATTTGCTATTTGTTTTCTCTAACTTAAACGTATTGTCAAACATCAAAAAAGGGGAGATTGTTGAGGTAACCCCGATGGTCCGGAGTGACCATGTGTTTTGATATTTGGGCAAAGAGTTTAAGTTAGGTTTACTCTTGTATTTGATATGTGTATTTGAGTGTATAGGTTCTGTAGGATACACATAGACTCAGCTTGATGTCTTCGGATCCTGTGAAGAATGGTGCATTCGAGGGATCGTGGACAAGACAACAACGATAAGCCGAGGGAAGCGTACTTCGAGGCATATGCGAAGGATACATGAGAACAAACCGCGGGCTTGTATGCATCCGTTGGACGAGAGCTAAAGATATACGCGAAGGATGGCATGGAGACGAGCCACAGGCTTGTATGCATCTGAGGGACGAGAGTCAAAGCGAAGAAGACTTGAAGGTAATAGTCAAGGCTGCAATGAAGAGTCAAGTGAATCGTGAGAGTCCGAGCGTATGTGAAATGTACTCAGGAAGGGAAACCCTAGGTTTAGGGTTTTACCAGTCAACTGGTATGGGATTAGTCAACTGGTTGATGACACAGAAAGATCAGACGGCTAATCTTTCTATGCAGTCGATTGGTGTCGACTGAATTCGAATGTTGGGCTGTCATATTCGAATTCAACAGTTATCAGTCGACTGGTGACAACACCAGTTGACTGGCTGGATCAGCAAATGAGTTATATTTAAGAGAACTCGATTTTCTTGAGCAAAGTTGACGAAATTGGACTTGGTTAAAAACTAATTAGTAGTCTAAGCTCTCAGAGTTCTTGTATGAGGTTGTGGTGAGGTTTCTCCACCCACAAGGTGTTGGTGCAATCTTTGTTAGGTGAGCTTATCTCTAGTAAGCTTGGTGAGCTTAAGTTTGGATGTTTCGATGTTTGATAATGATGTTTGAATATCGTGTGAGTCAAGTGGGTCAAGGTTGACTAGAGACTTGACTGGAAGAGACCTAGTGGGACTAGGTGAAGTCCAGGTGGATCGGGGAGATCGTACGCTGGCACGGGAAAAATCCTAGTGGGACTAGGCACACCTAGTGGGACTAGGTGAAGTCCAGGTTGATCGGAGAGATTGCACGCTGGCACGAGAAAAGTCTAGGTGGATCGGGGAGATCGCACGTTGGCACGAGGAAAGTCCTAGTGGGACTAGGTGAAGTCCAAGTGGATCGGGGAGATCGCACGTTGGCAAGGTGGAAGTCTACCGAGAGTATATACCTAACTCGAGTGTTAGGCAAATCTGGTTGGGAACTAGGTTAAGTCCTAGTTGGAAACTAAGCAAGGAAAAATCCAAGTCGGTCAAAGGGATGATCGGACACTTGGTAAGAAAGTCCTAACAGGTCACGGTTGACCGGGGTTAGGTAAAGGAACCCTAAACATGAGCGAAGCAAGGTAGGGTTGAGCAATCGATTGAGTAATCGGTTGGGTTGTTGTCTCGCAAGAACAGAAAGCGGACCGTAATCAATTGGGTAATTGATTAAGGCGGACCGTAATCAATTGGGTAATTGATTAAGACAAACCGTAATCGATTGAGTAATCGATTGAGAAAAATGAGTTACGAGAACAGAAGCTGGCTGAATCAATTGGGTAATTGATTCAGCCTTCTCATAATCAATTGGTCAATTGATTAAGGTGTTCGATAATCGATTGGTCAATCGATTAAGGAGTCCGGTAATCGATTACAGTATTACAGTAGTTTTGCTTGAGAGCACAGAAAGGTGCTGAATCGATTCAGCAATCGATTAAGAACTTCTTAATCGATTGGCTAATCGATTAAGCTTCAAAAAATAACCGTTGAACAGCTAAGTCTGACGTGGTAATCGATTGGATAATCGATTAGGGAACCCTAGGCGTCGGGTATATAGGGTTTTATGTAGGTTTGAAGCTATCGCTCGTGTAGCTCTTTGACAATTCTCTTCCTCCTTTATCGTCATTTCAAGTGAGGTCTTGGAGCTTAGTGTTGTTGCATTTCCAAGGATCAAGAGGCGATTCCAAGCTTGAAGAAAGCAAGAAAAAAAAGAGAGCAAAGTTGTGTAAATCTTGTAAGGTTTCTATTGTATTTGCTTGAGTTTCTTGTTGTATCTTCTTATAAACTTGTAAGAGGTTTCTCCGCCTCAAAAAGGAGATCTTTCATAGTGTATGAGAGAGTGAGGAGAGCGGATGCTTGGATTAGTCACCTCAAGGAGGTGGATACCAAGTAAAATCAAGGTGTTAGTGTTGCTCAAGTCTTCTGCCGCAACAAATCATCAATGAACAAAGATTAGAGTTAATCACCCCCTCTAGCTCTTCTATCGTTCCTAACACAAGGAGCTATGTGAGCTAGCCGGAGGTTTTTCGAAAAATCATCCACCGACGGATCGAGATCGTCAACCTTACGGACAGCCGTGGAGTAGGAGCTTTATCTCCAAACCACGTAAATCGATTTGTGTTCCTTTGTGTTTAGTTTGTATTATATCATTCCGCTTGCGCACTAACACTATAGGAAGAGAAACCGAGTGAATTGAGGGACAACGTATATTCACCCCCTCTAGATGGCCATCTGATCCCCTACACTTACTTCCACTTACAAATTACAGATTTACTTGACTTCTTTAACCCATTAGGTCTTCCTGCTAAATGCCCTATCTGGACTTCAGCCAATTGTTAGGTTTTGCTGACCCAACTGAACTTCCTGCCAGATATCTGTTGGTGCAAGTTGCATCAGTGATGTCCTCCTCTAAATGTTTCAATGTTTGACAATATACTTAAGTCAGTGATATATTGAACAAGGGAAGGGTTAGTCAAGAAAGGTATAACAAAGTGAAGAAAAGTCCTAGTTAACTTGGGCACGAAGTCCTGGTTCGAAGAATTGGGCACTAAGTCCTGGTCATGAATTGGGCACTAAGTTCTGACCAAGGGTTGGGCACGAAGACCTGGTTCGAGGAATTGGGCACTAAGTCCTGGCCGAGGGTTGGGCACCGAAGACCTGGTTCGAGGAATTGGGCACGAAGTCCTGGCCGAGGGTTGGGCACCTAAGTCCTAGTCCTAGAGTTTGGGCACGAAGTCTTAGTCCGAGGGATTGAGCAACTTAGCTGAGCGATGACTAAGGACAGAAGTAGAGACGGGTCGAGGGTCGGACGTCTTGAGTGTAACGCCCGTAAAATCCTCTCAATGTTTTTTTTGAAATATTGATCATGCCTATATGGATTCTTGAGTAACATAAGAATGCTAGCATGAACCTTAGCATGATTCCTTATATAGATTAAAAAGCTAAGTATTAATGGGCCTTACATGGGCCTTCTAGTACCATGGCTATTAGTGGACCTTGGGTAGAATTTTAACATGAATAGAATTGGGCTCCAATTAGGAATATTAGCATAACTCTTGGTGGACTCTTATGTGAGCCTTGCAAAAAATAAGAGTAAATGGAATAAAAAAAAGCGTGCATGCACCAAGGATTGAACCTTGGACCTAGGATAGAGGCAAAGCCTCATCATGCATGTACTAACCAATTCACCTAGCAAGGGAGTGCTAGTGGAAAAGGAAGAGGATTGTTGTTAAGGCTAATGGAAGTGAAGAGTCACCATGTGAGGAGGCACCATGCCCCTTCACTTGCCTCTCCACTTAGTATAAAAGAGGGGGATGAGGAGTGAAGAGACACCTAAGTTATTTCTTCCTCTTTTCTTCCACCAAGGGCTCTTCCTCTCCTCTCTTCTTCCTCCTTCTAGCCGAAACCCACAAGGTGGTTTTCCCCTTGGAAAACTTCACAAGAAGACTCCCTCTTGAAAATCTAAGTTCTTCTACTAGGCTACAAGGGCAAGGAGTGTTCTAAGGTCAAGAAGGTTTTCTTTTGTTTCTCTATTCAAGGTTTATAACCAAGATCAAGAAAGGTAAGACTCCCTCACCTGTGGTATAATAGTTTTTATGTAATCTATCATGACTTAAGTTTTTGTTTGGGATCTATGTTGAGAAAACTATGGATTTAGGGTTTTCTAGGGTTTCCGCCAAAGCATGTTTTTGGGTTTGGGATGATGTTAAGACCTCACTTATACTTCCTAATGCTTTCTCATGATATAATAAGAATGGATTGTGAGTTGTGGAACTTTTGAAACACCAAAAAGCCCTTAGTAACTTTCGGCCACCCTCCCCTTTCTATGGTTAGGATTAGATCTAACCCTCCAAGCATGTTTATTATGTTTCCCTATGATACAATGGATGTTAATTGTGAATTATATGAATTTTACAAGCCCTTGTGATCCCTCTAGGGTTTCGGCCAAGACTCAATTTAGGGCTAGGAATTAGGGTTAGCTCCAATCATGTGTTCTAATGGCTTCCTATGGCATTGTATGTATTGTATGGGCTTTACTTTACTTATGGTACCTCACATGTTGCTTGAATAATGGAATCTCCCTTCTTCCAACTTTCGTCCAAGCACCTCAACTAGGGTTTGGGTTGGGTTAGGGTTTCAAGAATACTTATTTATGACTTATTATGATGTAGATATATGTTCAAGCATGTTGTATGAATTTTATTATGCCTAAACCCTAACTTTATGTATCATGCATCATGATCTTGTATGCTTATGTTATGTGCCATGTTTTAGTAGATTTTATTCTTGAATGTTCTAAACCATATACCATGAACACATGTGTTGTGAAGTAGGCCTCATGTTTAGGTAGAATTATGCATGTATTATGTTAAATGTCTTGAACATATGTATTATGATAGATACATGGCTATGTAGATCTATGCATGTTTTATGTTGAATGTCATGAACCTATGTAGTATGTATCATGTTCATATGGATCCTACCCATGCATGCTTTATGATAGATACCATGATCATGTATGCTATGTGATATGTACCATGTATGTAATGCATGCTTACCTTATGTACCATGATCATGCAAGCTTCATGAACTAAGATGATGTTTATGCTTTAGGGCGTAATTATGTATGTATGTCATATCTTATGAATGAAGATGATGAATGAAGATAATGTTTATGCCTTTAAGGCATAATGATGTTATGCATTAAGTATGAATGATGAAATGATAAGTATGCTTTATCTCATGCTTCATGTAATAAGATCATGTTTATGTCTTTAAATATGCTATGTATGTTCTATGAATGATGAAGCATGTGAAGCTATTTTACTTTATGAATGGTCTTGTACCGGACCGAAGTAAGAGTCCAAGGGATGGGCTCCTTATGAAAGTCTCGGTTCTGGACTACCGTAGCTGTCCGCGGTTCTGGGACTACCGTAGCTGTCCAACAGGGATGGACACCTTAAGAACGCCTCGGATCCGGACTACCGTAGCTGTCCCTAGGTTGAAGATAACCTAGTACCCTAGTAGGTCGAGACTAGCTACCTCGTATTTACTTAGGGATGCGTGCAAATGATGTATGTATGTATGTGGTACAAGCCGGGGCCCCCCATGATGTTATGTTTATGTTTAAGTATTTATAACTATGATTTTCAAATAAGCATCCTTATGTTATGTGCATTTGACTCATGCATTCATTCATGCTATGTATCTATGCCATGTCAAGTATGTTATATGCTTATGTTTATGTCAAGAATTATGTCATGTCAAGTATGTTATATGCTTATGTTTATGTCAAGAATTATGCAATGTCAAGTATGTTATATGATTATGTTATGTCAAGAACTTCTCTATGTTAAGCATGTTATGTGTCCTTTATTTTATGTGATATATGGTTTTAGTGAGTAGGAAAGAGTCTTACTAAGTCTATGTACTTATAAGTTTTATTTCCTTATACAGCAGATCAAGCAAGAGGATACTAAGCTATGGGAAGCAGCAGGAGGGGCAAGTGTGTGTGTGTGGCATTGACTTGGCAAAAGAAAAGAAAAGATCTTATTACCCATAATTGTCACATGTCTTATATTTTGCATTGTTATCTTTAAGTTTCATGCTATGCTTTATGATGGTTTTCCTAAGAACAACTTCTTATGTTTGCATTGTTCACTCTAGTTTCATGCTACACTTTATGATGATTTTTTATTTAAAGAACAACTTATGTTGATTTACATGATATCACATGCTATGTCTCACGTGCTATGTTTTATTTCTTTTATGATTATGAAAATGCTAAGTTACCAAGTAACTATGTTTAGAAATGATAGCTAAGATATGTCAATATGAGTTGCATGTTTTAAACGCATAAGTAGGAAGTTTTAAATTATTCCACTGCATTAAGATGTCCATATGCATGTATGTATGTTAGCGTAACGCCGCCTTCCACCTACATCGTAGGGCCGGTAGGGCGGGCGTTACAGGTTGGTATCAAAGCCAGCTTGCCATCTCACTACACACACATCAAGCCTTCTTCCTGCAGCTTCCATGTAAGTACCTCTATGCATACCTTATTTCTCTTATGGTTCTAGAATATGCAAGTATGAATGATACCTTATGATAGAAAGTACTTTTAGGATATGTAAATATGAATGATAGATTACCTTACTTTATGATATCGAATACTTTAGAGTTGATATGTGGGTAGTAATAACAATAACTTATATTAGCCTTACTTGTCTTTTATGAAGAAAGTCATGGCTAGAAGATAGATTAACAGAATTAACGAGACTACTTCATCGCCTGACTTGATGCAATTAGTGACCCAACTTCAGCGTCAAGTTACAGAGCAGCAGCAAACCATTAATACCTTGATGAACCAGCAAGAAAATTCTACCACTCCACCGGCGAACTAGACTGTGACACCCGTCACGCCAACGGTTATGCAAGCCCCTCCGACAGGCCCTGCCACTGTAGCCCGACAAGAGGCTTATCTGATCCAGTGGTTGAGGCTGAAACCGGAAAATTTCTCGGGTGCTGACGAACCATCGGACGCCCAAGAGTGGTTCAAGACAGTGGAAAGTACAATGGAGCTGCTAGACTGGCCTGAACATGAGAAGATCAAGTGTGCATCATTCTGCCTTTCTGGGGACGCCAGAATGTGGTGGGAAAGGGTCAAGGCCAAAAGACAGGTGAACCAGATGAAGTGGATGGATTTCGAATCGGAATTCTTCGAGGAATTCTTCAATATGCGTGTCACCAACAAACACTACGACGAGTTCACGGAATTCCGGCAGGGCAACCTCTCAGTCGATGAAGCCGTGAAGAAATTTAACCGACTGGCTCGCCTATGCCCTGAGCTGGTCCTCACCGAGAAAGAAAGGGTCAGACTTATGCTAAAGATGTTGTGGCCCGAAATAGCCCTGAGCGTGGCCGATGGAGTTAACATACCGTAGACCGCCAAGGAGTTGTTTAGTAGTGCCCTACTCACCGAGCATTACCTAAACAATATCAATCAGCAAAGGAAGGCGCTAAATGAAAGTAAGAATCAAGTTCACTCCGAGATTCTCGATTCTTTTCCCTTTCATTATCCCTAATGTTCCTCCCTTTCATTATCACCCAGGAGGTCAGAAACCTCATAGTACCAACGCTAACTGGAAGGGAAACCAGAGTGGTAAACGACAACCATGGAACAACTCCCAAGGGGGCCCAGCAAATAAACAGTCCAGGTTTCCCCTGTGCGCTACATGCAGGAAAATGCATCCCGGGGAATGTCGCAAAGGTACGAACCGGTGTTTCATCTGCGGAGTGGAAGGGCACATAGCCTCTTACTGTCCTACCAAGAACCAGGCACCTCCCCAACAGCTTGTTCAGTACCAAGGTGCACCAGCAAAACTACATTATATGCAAGCTGAGCTGGAAGGTACCCAGATGAACCAAGAGAGATTGGAGGCCCCACCAACTATGACGAATGCCAGGGTTTTCTCTATTACTAAGGCAGACGCCGCGAATGCTTCTACGGTTGTCACAGGTCAGATATTTATTTACAGTCAGTATGCTACTGCATTATTTGATACTGGGGCAATGCACTCATTCATTTCTATGCCATACACTAAGAAGATAGATATGCCTCCACAAGTTCTAGACTGCAAGTTCTTAATGACCCTGCCTTCCCTGCCTTCGGGAGAAATAATGACATCCACTCACATGTTGCCTGTTGGGACCGGGTGCATGTTGACATGGATGCGGGTTCGTAATTTTAAAATTAATTACGTGCAGCGGAAGGTTTAGCATAAATAATTTCTCAAATTATTTAACCACACATCTAAGCATGCAACTTTATCTTGTGTAGACATGATCATATATTTAAAATTTTGCAGAAACGTAAACTAATTTATATATTACCTCGCGTAACTCGAAGGAAGGGATGAGATCCAACCGTAAGCGTCCCTCGGAAGCTCCACCTCTATTCACGTGCACGTCGAGTATCTTCGAGATGACTTCGCAAAGCCACGAGTTTTGTGTTCTCGAGAAATACTAGATTCTCCGAGAACGCGACAAGAAAACCAAGAGAGAAGTAATCACATCGGAAAAACTCACTACCAAGGTTGGCCGGAATCACAATTCCGGCGAGAAGGAGGAAGATGACTTGCGCCCAATCCCAAGGTGATAATGGCCGGAGAGGAAGATCGTCCCAACGGAAGAACTTTGTCGTCTCGGTGCTTCTCCTTGTGCTCACGGCAAGAAGAAGGGAGAAGAGCCTTGTGGTTGGCCAAGAGAAAGAAGGGAGGAGAGGGAGAGAGCCCAGGCAAGAATACTTCGATTGATTTCCAAGCCTTGCCTTGGGTCCTTTATATAGTGGCCTCTCAACCGCCAAGTCTCTTTTTTCTTATGGAATAAATTTTCTATGACTTATTCCATCATGCCAAGTTATATCATATTTTAATTCATCATAAAAACCGACCAAGTCTCCTTTTTTCTTATGGAATAAATTTTCTTATCATGGTAAATCAATCCTTGATTGATTTTATAAAATAAAATAAACCAATCCATGGTTCATTTTAATTTCCATGAAAAATAAACCAAACCTTGGTTTATTATATAAAAATTTATATCATCCATAATTTTATAAAACAAACCACACTTGGTTTATTTTATAAATTGAACCAAAAACTTGGTTCTCTCCCTTTGTTGTGGCCGGCCAAGCAAAGAGGATGGAGACCTTCTTTGGCCGACCCATCCAAGCCACGCCCCAATGAATTAAACTTATTTAATTCATCTATTAAGTCTTCAAAAGACTTAGCTATTTTACGCTTCCGATGCGTCTCTGAAAAATTCAGATTCGACTTATCGTTTGGCTTAACCAAACCTAATCTCTCTTGATTGAAAAATCTAATTTTCAACTCGTTTTAAATCCCTCGGATTACTCGTAGTGCGTGTGACTAAATAGGCTTTCGATTTATGTTGGTCGTCTATAATTAATAAATTATAGAACGATCATGAGTGGCACCTAGTAGTACATCATGATCCCCAATTAATCGAAAGATCAACGGTTGACTTCAGAAACAATTCTGAAACCCTTCAACAGCTATAATGAATCATGCCCCATTCCCTTCACCATCTTATACCCACTTGGTTCAGGACATGGTCTATGTGTGTCAGTCCCCACTAGGCTGACTACGTCACACCTAGCCTAAGTAACGTTTTCTCGTCCTACGGATTCTAATTACTCTCATGTATTTAAGAGATTCATACTCTGAACATGTCATGCTCTGGCCAGAGGCTTCGAGTAACAATCCGACGATAGGCCTTGGGTATACATCTCCTCGCAAGGAGTGGTGAATCCTTTGTAGGCTGTTCAAACATCTTCGAGCACTTCGTCTTATACCCAATCATCTTGGGTCCACACCTCCTTGGAGATGCTTGCTTAAGATGTCAAAGTATAAGTCTCCATGACCAAGATGACTTGAACACCGCAAGTCAAAGGAACATCGCACTTAAGCTGCAGTAAGAACTTCATTGACATATCTATATATAGACTACCATATGAAGTTTTACAGCCAGTCACTCCAATGAACTAGTTCCCTTAACTAGCATTCATGTTTATCTCCGGACATCCCAATGTCACCAGCTAGTGAGAATCAGCTGATTAGAGAATAACCCATGCTAGTCTCAACAAAATTGATAGTGTCCGTATTTATCAATTCATCGACTAGGGACAATTTCAATACTTCACAATTGAACATGTAGAGATAATCACTAGTTGTGAATTCATCACAAATTCTCTCATGCTGTGAATTGTATTGCGGACATTCAGTAAATAAGTTTAAGATCTCAATCAAATACATAAACATGTATACTCAAATAGTGAATATTCATTTATTAAAATAAATGATTACAATCATAAGGCGATTGCCTTAGGACACTTTTCTCATATCACTAACACTGCCTGCGGTGCTAGTCGGAATCGCAGAAAGAGAACTCTATTGTGATCTGATAGTACTCGACATGCAAGATTATGATGTTATATTGGGCATAGATTTCCTGAGCAAATACGGTGCTTCTATCGAGAGCCGTAAGAGAAAGGTGGTCTTCCAACCCGAGGCAGATTCTATGTTTGAATTTATCAGAGAGCCAAGGAAAAGGACCGGGAAATTCTTATCGACTCTCAAAGCATAGAAGATGTTAGACAAGGGATACACTGGATTTCTAGCACATGTGGTCGACGCAAGTCAAACAAAGGACCAGAAACTAGAAGATGTCAGGGTTATATGCAATTACCAAGAGGTATTCCCAGATGAATTACCTGGATTAGCTCCTGATAGAGAAATGGAATTCGAGATCGAATTGGTTCCTGGTACTAACCCGATCTCCAAGGCATCTTACCGTATGGCGCCGGCTGAATTAAAGGAGCTTCAAGAACAGCTACAGGAGTTACTCGATAAGAAACTTATTTGCCCTAGTCATTCTCCATGGGGAGCTCCAGTACTGTTTGTGAAGAAGAAAGACGGATCTATATGAATGTGCATAGATTATCGAGTGCTGAACAACGTGACGATCAAGAACAGGTATCCCCTTCCGAGGATAGATGACCTGTTTGACCAGTTGAAGGGAGCCACCATTTTCTGTAAGATCGATCTGAGGTCTGGTTATCATCAAGTCAGAATAAAATAGGATGATATTACGAAGACGGCTTTCCGAACAAGGTACGGACATTTTGAATTCGTCATTATGCCCTTCGGCGTGACAAATGCTCTTGCTATGTTTATGGACCTTATGAATCGAGTATTCTCGTCTTTCCTCGATAAATTTGTGATCGTCTTCATCGACGATATCCTTATTTATTCGAGAAACCAAGAAGAGCACGCCGAGCACCTGAAGATAGTATTATAGATTCTTTGGGAAAAGCAACTGTATGCAAAGTTCTCCAAATGCGAGTTCTGACTCGACCAAGTAGCCTTTTTGGGTCATATTATTTCCAAAGATGGAGTTATGGTAGACCCAACAAAGATTGAAGCTGTGAGTAATTGGAGTAGGCCAAAGAACGCCAGTGAAATCAGAAGCTTCCTCGGGCTGGCAGGCTATTATCGAAAATTTGTGGAGGACTTCTCGAGAATTGCAACCCCTCTAACGGCTCTCACCCGGAAGCATAAAAAGTACGAATGGACGGAAAACTGCGAAAGAAGTTTCCTGGAACTAAAAAGAAGACTTACAAGTGCTCCGATTCTTACTCTTCCGTAAAGTAACCAGAGCTTCGACATGTACAGCGACGCTTCCAAATTGGGACTCGGGGTTGTACTTATGCAGAGTGGTAAAGTTATTGCCTATGCCTCTAGGAAAATCATGGAACATGAAAAGAACTACCCCACTCACGATCTAGAATTGGCCGCTGTGGTCTTCGCTCTCAAAATATGGAGGCATTATCTATATGGAGCGCAGTGTAGGATTTATACAGACCACCAGAGTCTGCGATACTTCTTCACTCAGAAAGACCTAAATATGAGACAACGCCGATGGCTTGAGTTAGTAAAGGACTACGACTGCGAGATCTACTACCATCCAGGGAAGGCAAACAAAGTGGCCGATGCACTCAGCCAGAAGTCCAGTGCCACCTTGATGTCCTTATCGGTATTACTCCGCCCACTCGAAAGAGAAATTATGAATTACGGGGTCGAGATCATTTCCGGACGGCTTTCTACCATGACCATATCACCGACGCTGTTCGACGACATATTAGAAAAATAAAATGGTGATCCGAGTCTTCAGAGAATCAAGCAGGAGATTCTAGAAGGAAAGGGCGATGGTTTTCATATCGCCGACAGTGGAGTATTATACCTTAGGGATCGTCTATGTATCCCTAATGATTCGGAGCTGCGGAAGGAAATATTAGCAGAAGCTCACGGAACCCCTTTATTCGATGCATCCGGGATCCACCAAAATGTATCAAGACCTGAA
>JAGFNQ010005032.1:62750-117796 GCA_024364735.1 Boesenbergia rotunda | reverse complement strand
CCGATCAGGACTTAATCACAATTAGTTCAACCAAACTTAAATCATTGTCAAACACCAAAACAACAACCGGGCCAGACTGCATCAACAATAGGTTCGTCATCGCTTATGAGTAACACGTCGTTCTATTCACTTATGAGAAATCCGTATCTCTCTGGAATATTGCGTGTCCTATCAGACCTACGAAGAGGTAGTGTTGTTTTAGGTTCAACTGATAGCTCATCTTTATGAGTTGTTGGTTGTGGGTCTAGACTAGGTGTCTCTGTAATGTCTATTGGAGTTTCTTGAACTTCATCAAGTTCAATGCCACTCCCACTGTTTTCTTGTAAAAGAAATTCTTTTTTCAGAAACACAGCATGCCTTGAAACAAACACCTTTTGTTCCAAGGGATGATAGAATTGGTAACCCTTCGTTTCCTTAGGGTATCCAATAAATAGACATTTATCAGACTTAGCATCCAATTTGTCTGATACAGTCCGCTTCACATAAGCAGGACAACCTCATATTTTAAGGTGAGTTAAATGAGGTTTCTTACTATTCCACGTCTCATATGGAGTAGTAGAGACTATCTTGGTCGGGACTCTGTTTAGCAAGTAAACAGCTGTCTTAAGTGCATAGCCCCAAAAGGATTTTGGAAGAGTTGCATGGTTCATCATAGATCTAACCATGTCCATCAAGGTTCGGTTACGCCTCTCAGATACACCATTATGCTGTGGTGTATATGGCGGAGTCCATTGAGACAATATCCCATTGTCGCTAAGATAATCTTGAAACTCTTGACTTAAGTATTCACCACCTCGATCGGATCGAAATATCTTAATACTTTTGCCAAGCTGTTTCTCTACTTCATTTCTGAACTCTTTGAATTTCTCAAAAGCTTCAGATTTGTGTTTCATCAAGAACACATACCCGAATCGTGAGTGATCATCGATAAAGGTAATGAAGTAGCTATAGCCTCCTTGTGCAAGAGTTGACATTGGTCCACATACATCAGTATGTATTAGACCAAGCAATTCTCCCACTGGATTACCTTTTCCGGAAAAGGGTAATTTGGCCATCTTGCCTTTTAAGCATGATTCGCATGTATCAAATGAACCGGGTTCAAATGATTCCAAAATTCCACATCGGTGTAATTTGGTCATGCGTTTCTTACTTACATGGCCAAGACGACAATGCCACGTATAGGAGTCTATTTGATTATCTATTCGAGCACGTTTGTTGCTAACTTCGATATTGAAAACGTCACCGGATAAATCTAACGTGTAGATACCATTGCACAAAGTTCCGGTTCCATAAAGAACACCATTTAAAGTCATGTAACAACAATTGTTACTAAAAGTTAAATGATAACCCTTTTCATTCAAGCATGAAATAGATACAATGTTCTTTATTAATAAAGGAACAAAATAACAATTGTCCAATTCTAAGACACGTCCAGTAGGTAGCTTTAGCAAATATGATCCAATGGCAACAGCAGCAATCTTTGCTCCATTTCCAACTCGCGGATTCGCTTCTCCCTTGACGAGTCTTCTTCTATTCCTTAGCCCCTGTATGTCATTACATATATGTGAGTTACACCCAGTATCAAGTACCCAGGTGGTTGAGGAAATAGAGTGACATTCAATAACGAAGATACCTGAAGAGGATGGGGCATCGGATGCCTTTTTCTTCAAGGACTCAAGATAAACCTTGCAGTTTCTTCACCAGTGACCCTCCTTGCCACAGTGATGGCAAGTGCCTTTTGGGGTCTTTTCAGTCTTTTTTGGCCTTTTTCTTCCTTCCCTTATTTTGTTCTTTGGGCTTCCTCTTAGAACCTTTCTTTGAGGAACCAACTAACAGTATCGTCTTCTGATCCTGCTTTACAGAAGGCTCTACAGTCTTCAGCAGGTTGAGCAACTCAGGAATGGTAGTCTCCAGCTTGTTCATCCGATAGTTCATCACAAATTGTGAATAACATTTGGGCAAACAATGCAGAATTAAGTCAATACTTAATTCATGATCCATTGTAAAACCGAGTGTGCCCAGTCGCTCAATGTACCCCAACATCTTCAACACAAACTGTGAGACAGAAGTGCCTTCCTGCATTTTAGAGGTGAAGAGGAGTCTGGAGACCTCGAACCTTTCGGAACTCGCCTGCTCGTCAAATAACTCATGAAGATGGAAGATGATGGTATAAGCATCCATATGCTCATGCTGCTTTTGCAGCTCAGGTACCATAGCGGCTAGCATGATGCAACTCGCAAGTTCAGAATCGGTCACATGTTTCTGATAGGACACTAACTGGTCTGGAGTTGCATTTTCTGGAGGACGGTTGGGAAGTTGATCTTCAAGGACATAAGCAAGCTTCTCTGCCTTGAGGACTATCCTCAAGTTTCGAAGCCAGTCCATGAAGTTTGGCCCAGTCAGTTTATTGGTGTCCAACATGGAACGCAAATTCAGAGAAGACATGATCGAGTGATTATCCTAGAAATACAAATTGAGCTTATGTGAGAAGAATGATAAAGAATGCATCAACATACATTAATTAAATCCTATTAATTTTTTGAATTGAATAACCCTTTTTATCAATTCGGGAGATCGTAGGAACACCTCCAAATAGGTTGATATCCAACCATAGATAAGAACAACCATGGCTGTGGTCATCAAGTTATTCTTAGCTATGAAGGTAGGTAATTATACCGATTACATATCACATATATGTAACTATCACTTTATGCTATCAACTAATTGAATGTTTGCATAAATCATTGGGTTGTTAACTCATTAACAAGTATGCAACAATATACATTGCACCCAACTGCACCTCTCTTTACATCGACCTTGGCTGTGGCACAACAAATCGATGCTCCAAGCTTAAGGCTGACCCATTAATCAAGAAATAGTTTTAATATGGTTGGAGTTCATTCAACCGTTTAGTCAGGCTTGGATGTGTCCAACAACCAAAACTAAGGATTGACCTCTGACTCCAACTATATTAATCATAAACTAATTCCATGGTTTGAACATGTTGAGGTTCAAGCCGGGCATGGATGTGTCCATCAACCCAAACGAGAAAAAAACTCCGGTTCTAACCATATTAATGGAAGGTGTTGGCCTTAATATTTTGTAAGGGGTTTTGGGTCTCATCCTTTCTTTTCTAAGCACATTCATGACATATAATTATGTCATGTACTAACGATTTCCTTAATAAAGTATGTATGTGACTTAATTTATCAAGTCTCATTAATTGAATTAGGAACCGGATTTCCTAATTCTAATTTCATACTTTATTCAAGGAATTGTTTTGGGAAACAATTTCCTAAATTATCATAATCAATTTCGGAAATAATATATTTAAGACTTTGATTTCTCTAAATCAAATCTTATTAAATTAAGAGACAGATTCCCTTAATTCAACCACATATTATTTTCATGAAAATCTTATTTAA
This sequence comes from Boesenbergia rotunda, assembly GCA_024364735.1. NCBI lineage: Eukaryota > Viridiplantae > Streptophyta > Magnoliopsida > Zingiberales > Zingiberaceae > Boesenbergia > Boesenbergia rotunda. The sequence goes on along the minus strand of JAGFNQ010005032.1, from coordinate 114,371 downwards.
GAAAACTCTATAGGAAACCATTTTCCTAATTAATTTTGGAGACATCAATATGTAAGAGCATCACCTCTTAAATCAAATAAGGAAATTATCGTTTGAGAATCACCTCAAAATTTTCAAGATTTGATTACATATTTTATTTATGGATTTATTAATTTCAACAAATTATTTTCTTTGGGTGGCTCCCCGAGGCTCAGATACCCAAAAAAAGGAATTTGTTATAAATCTAATTTGGTCCGCTCCCCGAGGCGTAACCAAATTAAACATGACAATTTTATTCAAAATAGGAAATTAAATTACAACAACTAACTTTAAATTGGACGGCTCCCCGAGGCTCAATCTAAAATAAAGAATTTTGTTAATAATTTAAAACCAATTCAAATTTAATTGTCAATTAATAATCCATAAATTTGTCTAGACTTTCTTGAAAGAAAGTGCCCAAAATTGCGAGATTTCATAATAGGTTTTCAGAATAATTGTAAGTTTCTGGTACAAAGAAAACTTGCATATTTCCAAAATTGGAAAATTTTCAAAATAGGAAATTTCCAAAATTGGAAAGTTTCCAAAATGGGAAGTTTTCACAATTATCATAAAATTTCAGAAACTAGGATATTTCAAAAGTTTGCGAAATTTCATGAGGATTTCCAAACTTTGAAATTCCTAAATCTAAAATTTATCATAATTGGAAAGTTTCCATAATTGGAAAATTTTCCAAAATTGAGATCATGACAAAGTTTTCCGTAAAATAATTATATGATTATGTCGAACACTAACCGGCTCTGATACCACTGTTGGGACCGGGTGCACATTGACATGGATACGGGTTCGTAATTTTAAATTTAATTACGTGCAGCGGAAGGTTTAGCATAAATAATTTCTCAAATTATTTTTACCACGTATCTAGCATGCAACCTTATGTTGTGGAGACATGATCATACATTTAAAATTTTTGCAGAAAGTAAACTAATTTACATGTTACCTCGCGTAACTCGAAGAAAGGGACGAGATCCAACCGTAGCGTCCCTTGGAAGCTCCGCCTCTATTCGCGTCCACGCCGAGTTTTCTTCGGGATGACTTCGCAAAGCCACGAGTTTCGTGCCGACAAGAACTACTAGATTCTCCAAAGGCACGACAAGAATACCAAGAGAGAGATGAAAAACTAACCAACAAATGAAGAACGGAATCAAGATTCCGGGAGGAAGGAAGGAGTCGCGCCCGCTTCTTCTTCTTCTTCGGCTTCTTCTTGGTGGTGGAAGCTCACAGCAAAGGGGGAGGGCTCTAGGGCCGGCGGCACTAGAAGAGGGAGAGGGAGAGAAGGAGAGGAAGAGAGGCTAGGCAAGAATCCTTGATCTCTTGGATTAATTTCCAAGCCTTGCCTTGGTACCTTTATATAGTAGCCTCTTAATCGCCAAGTCTCCTCTTAACAGAATAAATTTTTCATAAGAAATTTATCTTATAAATTTTTCTATGAATTATTCCGTTATGCCAAGTTTTTATTATAACTTAATTTATAATAAAAACAACCATGTCTCCCCTTTTATTATGGAAAGAATTTTTTTTATATAAATTTCTTTATCATGGTAAATTAATCCATTATTGATTTTATAAAATAAAATAAACCATTCCAAGGTTTATTTTAATTTCCATGATAAATAAATCTCTTTATATAAATTTCTTTATACAAATTTCTTTATACAAATTTCTTTATCCATAATTTTATAAGACAAACCACGCGCGATTTATTTTATAAATTTGAACCAAACAATTTGGTTATTCCTCTTATTGTGGCCGGCCAAACCAAAGAGGGCGGGGACCCTCTTTGGCCGGCCAAATCCAAGCCGTCACCTTACGAATTAAACTCATTTAATTCGTCCAATAAGCCTTCAAAAGACTTAGCCATTTTAAGCTTCCGATGCGTCTCTGATAAATTCATATTCGACTTATTTCTCTTGATCGGAAAATCCAATTTTCAACTCGTTTTAAATCCCTCAGATTACTCGTAGTGCGTGTGACTAAATAGGCTTTCGATTTATGTTGGCCGTCTATAATCAACCAATTATAGAACGATCATGAGTGGCACCTAGTAGTACATCATGACCCCCAATTAATCGAAAGATCAACGGTTGACCTCAAATATAATTCTGAAACCCTTCAGCAGCTTTAATGAGTCGTGCCCCTTTCCCTTCACCATCTTATACCCACTTGGTTCAGGACACGGTCTATGTGTGTCAGTCCCCACTAGGCTGACTACGTCACACCTAGCCCAAGTAATGTCTTTCTCGTCCAACGGATTCTAGTTACTCTCATGTTTTTTAGAGATTCATACTCTGAACATGTGATGCTCTGGCCAGAGGCTTCGAGTAACAATCCGACGAGAGGCCTTGGGTATACATCTCCTCGCAAGGAGTGGTGAATCCTTTGTAGGCTGTTCAAACATCTTCAGGCACTTCGGCTTATACCCAACCATCCTGGATCCACACCTCCTTAGAGATGCTTGCTTAAGATGTCAAAGTATAAGTCTCCATGACCAAGATGACTTGAACACCGCAAGTCAAAGGAACATCGCACTTAAGCTGCAGTAAGAACTTCATTGACATATCTATATGTAGATTACCATATGAAGTTTTACAGCTAGTCACTCCAATGAACTAGTTCCCTTAACTAGCATTCATGTTTATCTCCGGACATCCCAATGTCACCAGCCAGTGAGAATCAGCTGATTAGAGAATAACTCATGCTAGTCTCAACAGAATTGATAGTGTCCGTATTTATCAATTCGTCGACTAGGGATAATTTCAATACTTCACAATGGCACATGTAGAGATAATCATTAGTTGTGAATTCATCACAAATTCTCTCATGCTGTGAATTGTATTGCGGACATTCAGTAAATGAGTTTAAGATCTCAATCAAATACATGAACATGTATACTCAAATAGTGAATATTCATTTATTAAAGTAAATGATTACAATCATAAGGCGATTGCTTTGGGACACTTCTCTCACAATACTAACAGTATGTATATGGTACAAGCCGGGGACCCCCATGATGTTATGATTATGTTTAAGTATTTATAAGTATGATTTTCAAATAAGCATCCTTATGTATATGCATTTGACTCATGCATCCATTCATGTTATGCATCCTGCCATGTTAAATGTTTATATGCTTATGTTTTATGTTAAAGATCATGCCATGTTAAATATTTATATGCTTATGTTTTATGTTAAGAATATGCTTATGTTTTATGTTAAGAATATGTTTATGTTTTATGTTAAAGATCATGCTATGTTAAATGTTCATATGCTTATGTCTTATGTTAAGAATATGCTTATGTTTTATGTTAAGAACATGCTTATGTTTTATGTTAAAGAGCATGCCAAGTTAAATGTTTCATATGCTTATGTTTTATATGACGTATGGTTTTTAGTGAGTAGGAAAGGGTCTTACTAAGCCTATGTACTTATAGTCTTATTTCCTTATACCGCAGATCAAGCAAGAGGTTATTAAGGGAGGCAGCAGGAGGGGCAAGAGCGTGTGTGTGGCAGTGACATGGCAAAGGAAAGAGAAAAAGGATTCTCATATTTATACTTGTTGCATGCCTTGTGTTTTGAAACGCCTTCTTAAGTTCTATGTTATACTTATGATAGTTATGCCTAAAGAATAACTTACTGCTTATGATGCTTATGGATGAGTTATGGAATGTTTATATCATGATGCTACGTATGATGTTAATATGCTAAGTCACAATGTCACCATGTTCATGAATGATAGTTAAGGCATATATGCATGATTCAAGTATTAGTTGCATGGTTAAACGCATATGCATAAAGTTTTAAATTATTCCGCTGCATTAAGATATTCATATGCGTATATGTATGTTAGCGTAACGCCGCTTCTCGCCACACCGTAAGGTGTGGGAAAAAGGCGGGCGTTACAGGTTGGTATCAGAGGCAGTTGTCATCTCACTACACACACATCAAGCCTTCTTCCTACAGCTTCCAAGTAAGTACCTCTACGCATACCTTATGTTCTTTTATGATTCTAGAATATACAAGTATGAATGATACCTTATGATAGCAAGTACTTTTAGGATATGTAATATGAACAATACATTACCTTATTTTTATGAAATCAAATACTGAAGAATTTGATATACGGGTAGGAACAACAAAAACTTATATTAGCCATACTTGTTTTTTTATGAAGAAAAGCATGGCTAGAAGACAGAGTAACAGACTTAATGAGACAACTCCATCGCCTGACCTGATGCAATTAGTGACCCAACTTCAGCGTCAAGTCACCGAGCAGTAGCAAACCATTAATACCCTGATAAATCAGCAAGAAAATTCTACCACTCCACCGGTGAACCAGACGGCTATACCCGTCGCGCCCACGGTTACCCAAACCCCTCCGACGGGCCCGACCACTGTGGCATGACAAGAGGCTTATCTGATCCAGTGGTTGAGGCTGAAACCGGAAAATTTCTCGGGTGCTGGCGAACCATGGGACGCCCAAGCATGGTTCAAGACAGTGGAAAGTACAATGGAGCTGTTGGATTGGCCTGAGCATGAGAAGATCAAGTGTGCATCATTCTGCCTTTCTGGGGATGCCAGAATGTGGTGGGAAAGGGTCAAGGCCAAGAGACAGGTGAACCAGATGACGTGGTCAGATTTCGAATCAGAGTTCTTCGAAGAATTCTTCAATATGTGTGTCACAAACAAACACTACGACGAGTTCACGGAATTCTGACAGGGCAACCTCTCGGTCAATGAAGCCGTGAAGAAATTTAACCGACTGGCTCGTCTATGCCTTGAGCTGGTCCGCACTGAGAAAGAAAGGGTCTGACTTATGTTGAAGATGTTGTGACCCGAAATAGCCCTGAACGTGGCCGGCGGAGTTAACAGACCGCAGACCGCCGAGGAGCTATTTAGTAGTGCCCTACTCACCGAGCATTACCTGAACAATATCAATCAGCAAAGGAAGGCATTAAATGAAAGTAAGAATCAAGTTCACTCCGGGATTCTCGATTCTTTATCTTTCATTATCCCTAATGTCCCTCCCTGTTATTATCACTCAGGAGGTCAGAAACCTCAGGGTACCAACGCTAATTGGAAGGGAAACCAGGGTGGTAAACGGCAGCCATGGAACAACCCCCAAGGGGGCCCAACAAATAAACAGTCCAGGTTTCCCCTGTGTGCTACATGCGGGAAAATGCATCCCGGGGAATGCCGCAAAGGTACGAACCGGTGTTTCATTTGCGGAGTGGAAGGGCACATAGCCTCTTCCTATCCTACCAAGAACCAGGCACCTCCCCAACAGCTTGTTCAGTACCAGGGTGCACCAGCGAAACTACATTATATGCAAGTTGAGCTGGAAGGTACCCTGATGAGCCAAGAGAGATTGGAGGCCCCACCAACTATGGCGGATGCTAGGGTTTTCTCTATTACTAAGGAGGATGCCGCGAATGCTTCAACGGTTGTCACAGGTCAGATACTTATTTACAGTCAATATGCTACTGCATTATTTGATACTGGGGTAACGCACTCGTTCATCTCTATGTCCTACACTAAGAAGATAGATATGTCTCCACAAGTTTTAGACTGCAAGTTCTTGACGACCCTGCCTTCGGGAGAAATAATGACATCCACTCACGTGCTGCGTGCTGTGTTAGTCGGAATCGCAGGAAGAGAACTCTACTGCGATCTGATAGTACTCGACATGCAGGATTATGATGTTATAATGGGAATGGATTTTCTGAGCAAATACGGTGCTTCTGTCGAGTGCCGTAAACAAAAGGTGGTCTTTCAACCTAAGGCAGATTCTATGTTTGAATTTATCGGAGAGCCAAGGAAAAGAACCGGGAAATTCTTATCGACTCTCAAAGCATAGAAGATGTTAGACAAGGGATACACTGGATTTCTAGAACATGTGGTCGACGTAAGTCAAACAAATGACCAGAAGCTAGAAGATGTTAGGGTGGTATATAATTATCCAGAGGTATTTCCAGATGAATTACCAGGATTAGCCCCTGATAGAGAAGTGGAATTCGAGATCGAATTGGTTCCTGGTACTAACCCGATCTCCAAAGCACCTTACCGTATGGCGCCGGATGAATTAAAGGAGCTTCAAGAACAACTACAGGAGTTACTCGTTAAGGGATTTATTCGCCCTAGTCATTCTCCATGGGGAGCTCCGGTACTGTTTGTGAAGAAGAAAGTTGGATCTATGCGAATGTGCATAGATTATCGAGCGCTGAACAACGTGACGATCAAGAACAGGTATCCTCTTCTAAGGATAGATGACCTGTTTGATCAATTGAAGGGAGCCATCATTTTCTCGAAAATCGATCTGAGGTCTGGTTATCATCAAGTTAGAGTAAAACAGGATGATATTCCGAAGACGGCCTTCCGAACAAGGTACGGGCATTTTGAATTCGTTGTTATGCCCTTCGGCGTGACAAATGCTCCTGCTATGTTTATGGACCTTATGAATCGAGTATTCTCGTCTTTTCTCGACAAATTTGTAATCGTCTTCATCGACGATATCCTTATTTATTCGAGAAACCAAGAAGAGCACGCCGAGCACCTGAAGATAGTACTACAGACTCTTCGGGAAAAACAACTGTACGCAAAGTTCTCCAAATGTGAGTTCTGGCTCGACCAAGTAGGCTTTTTGGGCCATATTATTTCCAAAGATGGGGTTATGGTAGACCCAACAAAGATTGAAGCTGTGAATAACTGGAGCTGGCCAAAGAACGCTAGCGAAATCAGAAGCTTTCTCGGGCTGGCGGGCTATTATCGAAAATTTGTGGAGGACTTCGTGAGAATTGCAGCCCCTCTAACGGCTCTTACCCGGAAGGATAAGAAATATGAATGGACGGAAAACTGCGAAAGGAGTTTCTTGGAGCTAAAAAGGAGACTTACAAGTGCTCCAATACTTACCCCTTCCAGAAAGTAACCAGAGCTTCGACGTGTATAGCGACGCCTCCAAATTGGGACTTTGAGCTGTACTTATGCAGAGTGGTAAGGTCATTGCCTACGCCTCTAGGCAACTCAAAGAACATGAACAGAACTACCCCACTCACGATCTGGAACTGGCCGCTGTGGTCTTCGCTCTTAAGATATGGATGCATTATCTGTATGGAGCGCAGTGTAGGATTTATACAGACCACCAGAGTCTGCGATATTTCTTCACTCAGAAAGACCTAAATATGAGACAACGCCGATGGCTTGAGTTGGTAAAGGACTATGACTGCGAGATCTTCTACCATCCAGGGAAGGCAAACAAAGTGGTCGATGCACTCAGCCGGAAGTCAAGTGCCACCTTGATGTCCATATCTATATTATCCCGACCACTCGAAAGAGAAATTATGAATTTTGGGGTCGAGGTCATCTCCGGACGGCTTTCTACCATGACAATATCACCGACGCTGTTCGAGGACATATTGGAAAAATAAAATGGTGATCCGAGTCTTCAGAGAATCAAGCAGGAGATCCTAGAAGGAAAGGGCGATGATTTTCGTATCGCCAACGGGGGAGTACTCTACCTTAGGGATCGTCTATGTATCCCTAATAATCCGGAGCTGCGGAGAGCAATATTAGTAGAAGCTCACGGAACCCCTTATTCGATGCATCCGGGATCCACCAAAATGTATCAAGACCTGAAGGAGAAATTCTGGTGGTCCGGTATGAAGAGAGATGTGGCTCAGCATGTCAACACTTGCATGACCTGCCAACGAGTGAAGGCAGAGCACCAGCGACCCGGAGGTGTGTCATCTTTCCCTTCCTCTCTTCCTTCTCTTCTCCCTCTTGGTCGAAACCCTTCTTTGGGGTTCTTGGTGCTTCCGCGAACTACCTCAAGTTGCTAGCACAACTAAGGTAGTTCTTCCCGAAGTTGAGAGATCGTGTCCATGTGGATACGCATAGAGGCACGGACGCTTGAACGTGCAAGAGATCCAGCGGCACTTGGACGAGTGGGATAAACTGTAACACCCCAAAATTTCCCCCATATGAAATACTATGAATTCATAAAACATTTTTTATGAAATGTTATGATGGGCTTGGTTTAATGGGCTTGATATGGATTAGTGCAAAATGTGATAAAAAGAAAGTGTAGAAAGGAGGAAGCAAGGATCGAACCTTGAACCTCCTAGTTGCACTAATCATGTCATAACCAACACACCAAGCCATGTTTCATGTAGAGAGAATAAGAAACATGCTTGTTAAAGCTAGGGAAGTGAAGAGACATGTCTCTTCATGAGAAAAGTATAAATAAGAGAGGGAGAGGTTGGAATAACTTCTTCTCTTCTTCTTCCTCACTCTCCCCACCGAAACTCATCTTCTTCTCCCTTTCAATTTTCGAAAAAATACACCCTAGGGTTCTAACCCTAGGGAATTGGAAGGAAGAAGACCATCCAAAGATCTTGCCCTCTACTAGGGCCAAAGGTTCTAGGGAAGTGCTAATAAGGAGAACACTCACCCTCCTTCAACCAAGGGTACTCTAAAGGTTTAGAGAAAGTGAAAGTCAAGCGAAAGGATGTAAGTATCCCCTCACCTGCAGTGTAATAGTTGTGTGTGATTCTTTTGCTTTTGTGGTTTTCGAAAATGGGGGGTTTCCCCTTTGTGAGTTTCGGCCACCCCTTAAGGGGAGGCCTTGGTTACTCCTTGATACAAGAAAAGACCCCTTGAGACTTAGGGTATATATGTATGTGGATTTTCTTCATGATGTTATGAACAAAAACTAGGGTTTTACCCTTGTGTAAGTTTCGGCCAAGGCAAGGAATTTAGGGGTTTAAGAGTTGAATTTCTCTAGGATGTATTTTATGTTTAGTGTATTATATGATAGTATAGACAAGGTGTTTGTATAAATGTTTGGTTACAAAAACCCAACTTTTTCCCTACCCTACAAGTTTCGGCCAACCCTAGAGGGATTAGGGTTTAGGGTTGCATAATTATCCTATGATGTAATCTATGTTTAATAAGTGGCATGATATGTATGTGAGATGTTTGTGTAAATGCTTGTATGAAGATGATTCAAAAACCCTAATTTCCCTTACCCTACACATTCGGCCAACACCCTAGAGTTAGGGTTTGCGAAGGTTAAAATACCTATAGGATATGCTTATGTTTGGGGATAATGATACGTATATGCATGCTAAGTTTTCCTTTAGCATGATTTTCGACCAAGGCGTGATATATTAGGTTTGTGAAAGTTGATTACCCCATGATGTATGCTATGCTTAGTATGATACATGATGTATATATATATGATGTTTGTATGGGATGTTTGATGTCAAAAACCTAAGCTACCTCTCCCTTAACTTTCGGCCAAAACCTTAGGTTTAGGGTTAAGAAGAACTCAATTAACTCATGAAGCATGCTACCACTTCCTATGACATGAATATGATTTATGTGACCAATCTTGTCATATATAAGTATGTGTAAGTGGTTGAAATATGATGTATGTATGAGCATGTTAATATAGCCCATGGGGCACCCTTTATGAATTGCATGTGATGTGTATGATAAAATGCTTGAAAGGATACTCCACTAAGTATGGGATCAAGAGCACCCCTTATGTTGTGTGGTGTGTCCCTACGGGATCATGAGCACCCTTGAAGAGTGGTGTGTCCCTTAAGAGTGGATTGGAGTACTCCTTAGCATATATGTAAAAGCATGATAAGTATTTTACTTTAGAAGTTGTGTACCCGACTCGGAAGGGGGTCGTTAAACAAATCCGGGGTGCATGTTAACGTAAGGTCATGGCTCCGGTAGGACGGAAGGGTCCTGCTCTAATTGATTGGTGGCTCGCTACCCCAATTCATTAGGGAACGCGCAATAGGTAACGCGCGATATGTGGTACACAACTGGGCCCTATATGATATGGATGTATTTTTAAGTAATACCTTTATGGAATTGTTTTGAAAACATTCATTGAAAATATTTATTATATGTGAAGGGTATGCTTAAGGTACTTTATACTGCATGCTTAGAAACTTGGTCGTTTAGTATGCTTTGATGAACTCATGCTTATGATTTGTTATGTGTACATGTTGTATTCTTTCGTATGGATTTTGCGAGTAGGATAGGATCCTTACTAAGCATTTGTGCTTACTAGTTTATGTGTTGTCTTATGCTGCAGATAAGGGTAAGGAACACTTAAACTAAAGGAAGAGGCAGGAGGCTGAAGATGTGTGGGGTGGTGGCTCGGGAAAGAAAGATTCTTATATCTACTTTATTATGCTTATGTTATGCTCCTTGACAATGAATGTTAGTGATTATGATTGATATTGCATGATGGTGATTACACTTGGAATTTTCATATACTTGATTTTGTTTGATTATATTATGGTTTGAAATAATATGTGAACCTATCATGTTATGGAATAACTCTTGATTAAAATATTTCAAATGATGTTCTAATGATTCAAGCATGATATTTAATTGACATGTACTGGCAAGTATGCTTAGCACTTGTAAATATCACTTGATAGTTTTAGACAAGCATGCTCAGCACTTAGTCCTTGCACTTGTGTTTTATTTTATGTTAAAATTATATGATTGATTGTTACGTAACCCCGCCCCGAGAGTAGATATAAGGGCGGGCGTTACAGGTTGGTATCAGAGCAGGTTTCCCCTCCACCACACACACATCAAGCTTCATCCTGCCGCTTCCAAGTAAGAGATCCTAACCTCGCTTTACTTTATTTCATGTACAGTAATGATTATATAGAAATGATTTATGCGTGCATAACCAATGAAAGTAGTGTTAACTCTTATGTGGTCATTTATCACCTGTATGATAGATATGACTAGAGGACGTAGCAATCGGGGTAATGAGACAGCACCCCCACCTAATATGATGCAAGTGATTACAGATCTGCAGCGTCAGGTCACTGAACAACAGCAGATAATAAGCACTCTGATGACCCAACAGGGGAACACTGCAACCCCGCAGGGAAGTCAGAATGCGATACCTACTGAGCCTCCAACTGCACAGGCACCCCCGGACACTCCAGCCCGAGGAGTCCGACAGGAGGCCTATCTGATTCAGTGGCAGAGACTGAAGCCGGAAAAGTTCTCTGGCACCTGCGAGCCCTGGGACGCCCAGGCCTGGCTCAAGACAGTTGAGAGCATAGTGGAATTATTAGACTGGCTCGAGCATGAGAAAATTAAATGCGTCTCGTTCTGCCTCACTGGCGACGCCAGGATGTGGTGGGAACGGGTAAAAGCTAGAAGGTCAGTGGACCAGATGAAGTGGAAGGACTTCGAGTCCGAATTTCTGGAGGAATTCTTTAATATGTGAGTCACAAACAAGCACTTTGATGAGTTCACTGATTTCCGGCAGGGAAATCTCTCAATCAACGATGTTGTTAAGCAATTTAACCGACTGGCACGATTATGTCCGGAGTTGGTCAGTACAGAGAAAGAAAGGGTCAGATTAATGCTCAAGATGCTCAGGCCCGAGATAGCTCTGAATGTAGCTGGCGGCGTTAATAGGCCCCAGACTGCAGAGGAGCTGTTCAGCAGCGCCCTTATTACCGAGCATTATCTGAAGAATATTAACCAGCAGAACCAAGCACTGACCGCCAGCAAGAGTCAGAATCAGTCGGGAGGTCAGAAACCTCCGAATAGCAACCCCCACTGGAAAATGAACCACAACGGAAAGAGGAAGCCATGGAATAAATCTGCCAGTGGTTATTTAGGCAAGAAGCCTAAATATCCCCAATGTGCCACTTGTGGGAAGATGCACCAAGGGACATGCCTTTTAGGCGCCAGGAGATGCTTTACTTGCGGAAAGGAAGGACACATGGCCAGAGAGTGTCCTACTGCAGCCAAAGCACCTCAGCCGCAGTATGTTCAGTACAAAGGTGCTCCTCCCCAGTTACACCTGATGCAGGCAGCTATAGATGGTACTCATATATGCCAGGGGAGATTAGAGGCCCCGCCTGCCACGACAAACGCCAGGGTTTTCTCTCTTACGAAAGAAGACGTGGCGACTGCCTCTACCGTTGTCACAGGTCAGATATTTATTTACAGTCAGTATGCTACTGTTTTATTTGACACTGGGGCAACACATTCGTTTATCTCTATGCAATATGCCAAAAGAAAGGATATGTCACTGTAAGATTTAGACTGCAAATTTCTGACAACACTGCCCTCGGGTGAGGTGATGCCCTCTACCCAAATGCTACGTGTCACACCAATCAGAATCGCAGATAGGGAACTCTACTGCTATCTGATAGTGCTTGATATGTCAGATTATGATGTGATATTGGGCATGGAATTCTTGAACAAATATGGCGCCTCTATTGAGTGCCGTAAACGAAGGGTTATCTTCCAACCTGAGGCGGAAATTCTATTCGAATTTATCGGAGAGCCGAAGAAGAGGACAAGCAAATTCTTGTCGGCTCTGAAAGCAAGGAAGATGTTAGAAAAGGGGTGCTGTGGATTTCTAGCTCATGTGGTTGATACCAGTCCTATGGAGGGCCCGAAGCTAGAAGACGTTAAAGTCGTATGCAATTACCCAGAGGTATTTCCCGATGACTTACCAGGGTTAGCACCTGAAAGAGATATAGAATTTGCAATTGAGTTGGTTCCTGGTACTAACCTCATTTCTAAGGCACCGTACCGTATGGCGCCGACGGAATTAAAGGAATTACAGGGACAGTTACAGGAGCTGCTTGACAAGGGACTCATCCGCCCTAGTCATTCTCCCTGGGGAGCTCCCGTACTGTTCGTGAAAAAGAAGGATGGGTCGATGCGAATGTGTATCGACTATCGGGCGCTGAACAACATGACGATCAAGAACAGGTACACTCTACCCAGGATAGATGACCTGTTTGATCAACTGAAGGGAGCCACGGTTTTCTCTAAGATTGACCTGAGATCTGGTTATCACCAAGTCAGGGTGAAAAAGGAGGATATACCAAAGACGGCTTTCCGAACCAAATACGGACATTATGAGTTCGTAGTTATGCCATTTGGAGTTACCAATGCTCTAGCTATGTTTATGGATTTAATGAATCGGGTATTCTCGGCATTCCTCGACAGATTTGTCATCGTCTTTATCGACGATATCCTTATATATTCGAGAACTCCCGAAGAACATGTTGAGCACCTGAGTATAGTACTACAGATTCTTCGGAAGGAACAACTGTATGCTAAATTTTCCAAATGCGAGTTCTGGCTCGATCAAGTATCATTCTTGGGACATGTTATCTCCAATGAAGGAGTAATGGTGGACCCAATTAAAATTGAAGCTGTGAGTAACTGGACCAGACCCAAGAATGCCAGTGAAATCAGAAGTTTCCTCGGGCTAGCAGGCTATTACAGAAAATTCGTAGAGAACTTCTCTCGGATTGCAGCCCCTATGACAGCTCTTACAAAGAAGGACAAGAAATATGTATGGACCGAGGAATGTGAAAAGAGCTTTACGAAACTGAAAAGGAGGCTGACTAGCGCTCCAATATTGACTCTTCCAGAGAGCGATATGGGTTTCGATATGTACAGCGACGCATCCAAACTTGGACTCGGAGCTGTGCTTATGCAAAATGGGAAGGTAATTGCCTATGCCTCTAGGCAACTGAAGGAACATGAAAGAAATTACCCTACCCATGACTTAGGAAATTACCCTTAGACTGTCTTGGGAAAGGGGAGTCCGATGATCATAATGGAGCAATAAGGATCTCGGATTCATTTTGATGAATCTAGGGCAGCGACTCATTCAAGGAGTCAACAAATAAATTTTGATTCGGACCACTGTGAGTTTCTGCTCATGGGCAATTTTTGTTTTTGCACTCATAATAAAATTAATGTCCTAAATCTATTGTATATGATTAATGACATGGTGCATGGTTATGGCCTTAACTCCAATGTGATTGGATGTATATGTGTGTGTGTGTGTGTGCATGTTGTAATTCATAATACGGCCTGCGAGTCATGCCGTGTCTTTATTTTCCTAGTTGTAAAATAGATTTAGACTCGAATGTAACTCGAGTTTTCCTAAGTTGTAATGTACAAAATCAAAGTGGAGTCTCCATTGAAGAATGAAGTTACAAGAAGGATGTCGACGACACATGATGACCGAAGGATGCACTTGGAGAAGATGTTATCCCTAGGTTGACCATCGATTTTCTCATTAGCTTGAGAAGATCGTAGTATATGGGCGATAACCATGTCACGTTTTACCGCTTATATGTTCATATGTGCAATGTGTGTATGTGATGCATGATTAGATAAATGTTTATCTTAATTAAGTCAACTCGATATGCCCACCAAAGTTTGGTACTCATAAACTACCTCGATCATTTGTTGTTGGGTTTGCCAAAGCAAAGCGACACATTTTATCTTGGTAGAGTGCAAGAGGACAATTGTGATGTCCCACTATCAAACTTTGGGTGAGACTTAACTAAGTCACCTCAATTGAATTGACAAATTTAGAGGCATATCCCAAAAGTTGGGAAAATTGGGTAAGAGAACAATTATACTAAGTCTTGGGCGATTAGCCAAAGCTAACTCAAGATGATGTGTAATGTGGATCTTGACCCTTTGTTTCAAGAGTTGCATAAGATGTAATTGGTAAAATATTGTCTACCTAAGTATACCAAGTCTTGGGCGATTAGCCAAAGCTATCTCAAGATGGGGTATAATACAGATCTTGTCCCACATGAATGTAGTCGCTATTTGGTTTGGAGCTAGTAGTGTGGGCAAATTGAGTTTGCCTACATCCATGACTAGCCCCTACCAACGTTCTACGATTCAGTGAGAGTATCATTTAATTAAAGGCCTAATTAAATGATCTAGATATGATATTTATTTCTACATGTTTTACTGTTGTAGATCACCATGTCGTCTAACACGTCAAATACTCTCTCTCTACTATCCGTCCTTGAGAAGGACAAGCTCAACGGAGCTAATTTCCTGGACTGGTACAGAAACTTGAGGATCGTCCTCAAACAAGAACGAAAATTGTACGTCCTAGAGCAATCTCTTCCAGATGCACCCGTTGCTACCGCCACCCATGTTGAAAAAGATGCTTACAAGAAGCATCAGGATGATGCACTCGATGCATCATGTCTTATGCTTGCCACCATGAACTCTGAGCTTCAGAAACAACATGAGTACATGGATGCACATGATATGGTTGAGCATCTAAAACAATTATATCAAGGGCAAGCTAGGCACGAGCGTTTTGAGGTGTCTAAGACTCTATTTGCATGCAAGATGCAAGAAGGAACTCCTGTAGGAACTCACATACTCAAGATGATTGGGTATGTCGAGAACCTTGAAAGACTAAGATTTTCATTGGGACAAGAATTGACCACGGACCTTATCCTACAATCATTGCCAGAAGGATACAGTCAATTTGTCATGAACTATAACATGAATGAAATTGACAAGCCTTTGCCTGAAATGCTCAGCATGTTAAGAACTGCTGAACCCAATCTCAAGAAAATCAAGATCAGTAATGTACTGATGCTAAAGAAGGGCAAAGGCAAATGGAAGCCTAAAGGCAAGGATAAGACCCAAGCCAAAGGCAAGACCAACTCTACTACACCCAAGGCCAAAAGTGGGGTGCATAAGGAAGGGACCTGCTTCCACTGTGGTGAGACCGGACATTGGAAGAGGAACTGCAAACTCTACCTGGAGGAAGTAAAGAAGAAAAGAAGTGAGACTTCTGCCTCAGGTATTTTTGTTATAGAAGTCAATCTATCTATTTCTTCTTCTTGGTTATTAAATACCGGATGTGCATCTCACATTTGTACTAATGTGCAGGGCCTTCGAAGAACTTGATCATTGACAAAGGGTGAAGTAGACCTACGAGTAGCAATGGAGCAAGAGTTGCTGCTATAGCTGTAGGAACATATTCCTTGTCTTTGCCCACTAGGCTTATCTTAGAACTAGAGGTGTGCTTTTATGTACCTGCATTAACTATGAATATAATTTCCGTATCTTGTTTGGACAAGAAAGGTTTTTTATTTATCATAAAGGGTAAATGTTGTTCTATAATGTTAAATGACATGTTCTATTGTAGTGTACTACTTATGAATGGACACTATGTTCTAGACCTAGAAAATCCAATCTATAACATAAATACCAAATGGTTCAAACCAAATGACTTGAACCAAACATATCTCTGGCATTGTCGCTTGGGACATATAAATGAGAGTTGCATATCCCAGCTCTATAAGGATGGATTACTGGACTCATTTGATTTTGAATCATATGAGACATGTGAATCTTGTCTTCTAGGCAAGATGACCAAGACTCCATTTAGTGGACACGGCGAAAGAGCGACAGACTTGTTAGGACTCATACAAACTGATGTATGTGGTCCCTTCAATGTCACAGCTGGAGGAGGCTATCAGTACTTCATCACTTTCACTAATGATGTCAGTAGATACGGCTATGTGTATCTCATGAAACACAAGTCAGAATCCTTTAAAAAGTTCAAAGAATTCAAAAGTGAAGTACAAAACCAACTTGGCAAAAGTATTAAGATTCTTCGATCAGATTGAGGTGATGAATACCTTAGCCAAGAGTATCATGACCATCTAGCAGAGTGTGGGATCATATCCCAACTCACACCACCTGGAACTGTAAGATGTGAATACTGAAAGATATGATTTCTTTATATGAACATCTTCATTTTGAAAAGAGAATCACAACTACACTAGGTGACTGTTTATATTAGTACATGCATGAAGTCCATTACTTCGCATTGTAGATAACATGGTGTGTGGTGTCACACGGAAGATCATGTTATCAGTTCCTTGCCTAGTATAAGTAGAGGCTCACAACCGAGATGGAATTGGACAAACCATCAGGATGGTTGTAGTGTAATTAGGTGTGGTTGGTCTTAACTATAGAATTACACTAGTGTGCTTTGAGTACATTGAGCAGAACCAAAACTAGAGGTTATCCAATTTGTACTGACTCAATAATTGGATAGGACCTCAGACTTTATTATGGAGTACGATCCCTTAATCCCGATATAATAACGGGCATATATTATTAATTATTATTTCTTCGATTTACCAATGGGCAAGATCTATTTTGTTAGATCGATAGGCCCGGTAAGTTGGGAGATAATAGTAATAATATGTTGTGCTATTGATTATTGATGGAATCCGTGTCCTGGTGAGTCGGGTTGATGATGCCCCCTTGATGAGCTCAAAAGGTTCATCATGCTAAACCCTGCAGGTGGATTTGATCTAGCATGATGATAAAGTTGAGTGGTACTAGTCAAGGACCCAAAAGTTAATTAATTTGAATTGTCAATAATTTAAATTAATTAATGGGCATTCGAGATCCACGGGGGGATAGATGACTCGTAATATGTGGAACCCATATGAAAATATAGGGGTTGGTGAGGAAGTTCAATTATGAACCTTTAGTGGAATGAATCTCAATTAATAGATCGGGTTTAGATCCATTGGTGGGCTAAGATCCAACTCTTCCTCATGGTCCCTACCTTAGCCCTATAAATACCCTATAAGATCAAGAAACCAAGGCTAATCAATCCAACCCCAAGCTTTCTTTCCTCTATTCCTTTTCTCTCTCCTAGGTCACGGTAAGGAGAGGAGGGTTCCTCTTCTCTTCTCTTATTCTTCCCTTAGCCATACCGCGAGCTGCCATCACTAGACAAAGGGAGGAGGTCTTCTCCCTTTTGTGGTGTACGTCGGTGAGGGAGGGAGCTCCAGCGACTGATAGTAGGCGGCGCAAGGCCTTTGGCTGGGGTGCCGCAAGGATTGGAGGAGAGGGGTTCTCGGCTTGTGTTGGGTGTGAAAGGAAGCTCTTTTTCCTTTCATCTTCTTCTTCACTTCCTTCCCAAGGTCAGCTATTGGTCAGCGAGGACTTGGTGATTGTTCTTGGCCGGCGGCGCAAGGGAGAAGGGAGCAAGAAGCCGACGGTAACAACCCTTGGCTAGGGTTTGGTTCGGCTATATAGGAAGAAGAAAGCGTGATTGATTGGTCGCCTTGGTGATCTCAATTCTCGGTAGATCATCGCCCACACGACGTCCGGGAAGGTAGGGACATAAGGTAGAAGGTCGCGAGGTGATCGGAAAGGTATAACTCATTCCCAAGCTCCCTTGTTCATTTTTGTGCCATGATTGTTTGCCTCGTCATTTTATGTTAGTTACATAATTATTTTGATTCTGAATCATAGTCAATAATTAATTAACTGGACCCCGACCATAAACACAAAAGACGGCAATCCACTCGTTGCCTTTTCCGTGGTCGAACGGTCAAGCAAATTATAAGGCCGATTTTTGTAATTAGCCGAGTTGTAATTTGGATCATTCGATACGGCACGAGATGATCGTTGGGAGATAGGTCTCCATTCGGATTAATTTTTAATCCGTAGACATGGAGAGGTCCTCCAAGGATGACTAAGTATTCGCTTAGGAAACCCGCCAAGCCATACCCAACAATTGGTATCAGAGCTGAGGTTTCCGGCTTTGTGTGTTTAAGGATTGGTTAATTTTAACATTTTCATACATTTTATTTTGTTGGATGATATTTGGATGTGCGTAGGCTAACTTTGTGTTGCAGGCACTAGTTCCAACTTATCGTGGTCAAATAATTGATGTGTGTGATGGTTGTGCAATTTATTGTAATTAATTAATCCTCGGGGTTGACGAGGCTAGATATTTAATTTTTGTAATTAAATACGACACATGTTTAGCCGAGCTATTTATTTTACTTTTGATCTAGTTTTCATGTACACTCCTTTGTGGAGTATAGGATTGATGATGTAAATAATTAGCTAATCATTTCAGCTCGAAGATCCCTCAAGGTAGCTTGCACAGAAGGAAGGGAGGAGCGGACGAAGTGACGATACGACTGGAGGTGCATTAGAGACCAAGGGCCATGAAAGTTGGAAAATCTAGGATTTTCTGTATTTTTCATATGTTGGTTATGTGCTTGTTGTGTGGTTGTGCTAAGTTAAAATTCCTCAAACTAAATTACTAAGTGGGAGAGGGACCCTAAGGGTCCCACGGCTTCCATTACAATCCGATAAGTGATGCGAACAAGTCTGCGCATTGGCTCTGAGTGCCTTCCTCCCCATCGGATGGACTTATTCTGCGGATCACTAGGTCATAAAAGACTATAGAAAATTATTAAAGAGCATGTGTACTTCCCCATCGGAAGGCACATAATCAGAAATAATTTTCTTAGTGTCGTGTAATGGTAAACACTTAGATACGAATAATAGTATCCTCCCCATCGAAGTCACTGCTATTATTTTGCAGAGCCGAAGTGAACCAACTATTGATCTTACTTGTCAAAAAGTTAGGTTGACAAGATAGTAAGATTCATGGGTAAAACCTCCTCTTACGAATGTAGGGATTCGTATACGTCCACACCATCGTGGCATGCGAATTTCTCGGTATATAGGGGTGTTGGTTGATTTTAAAAATTTATTGTTTTGAGAAATCAATTTATTTTCGATTTCTAAAGTAGTGTGTGTTGTGATTCTTAGGTTTTCATAATGGTCTTTAACCCGCTAGCAACAATTCTTAAGGAAAATAAACTTACTGGCCCAAACTACATAGACTGGAAGAGGAACCTTGACATTGTCCTCACTGCTGAAGAGTACAAATATGTACTCTTCGAGGAATGTCCCGAAAGGCCTAGAGAGGACTCTGGTGAAGAGCTAAGGGAGCATTACAAGAAGTGGGTTAAGGCAGATGAGATGGCGCAGTGCTACATTCTGGCATCTATGTCGAATGTGCTGCAACATCAACATCCGACCATGCCCACTGCTAGTGACATGATGCTGAACCTCAAAGAGCTCTTCGGGCACCAAGGTCGAGCAGCTAGCAGGTCATGATGAAGAGTTTGATGACTACCACTACGGTCGAAGGGACACCCGTGAGGGATCAAGTCCTAAAGATGATGGCTCACCTCAATGAGATTGAGGTACTAGGAGCATAGATCGACGGGGAAACCCAGGTCAATATTGTACTTCAGTCTCTGCCAAGGAGTTTTGAGCAGTTCAGGCTCAACTACAATATGAACAAACGTGAATATACATTGGGTGAACTACTAGGGGAACTCCAGGCGACAGAGGGCCTCTTTCGTCAGAACTCGCAGGCCTTAGTAACTCAAAGGGTACGTTTGGTTCAAGTTATCATATATAACCTCGGTTATGTCATTACCAAGTAATCACATAACTAAGGTTATGGGGAATGAAACATAACCTGAAGTTGTTTGGTTCAATTTAGGTAATCAAATAAAATCTTATTTGTTTGGAAGTAATAATCTATAACCTAATATAATATTTTACCGTATTACCCTTTAGAATTTGTTTAGATAATTTTATTTGTTTAGACTTAAGGGCGTCGACGTCGATCGTCGGTGTCCGCGTAGGTAGTCGGTGTCAAACACCGGCGGTCGATTGTCGGGGCCGACCGCTGACGATCGACACAGGTCGCCGACCGACTGTCGGCGTCGTTGCCGGTCACCGACGATCGTCGCCGGTCGCCGGCGATCACCGATTGGCGATGATGGCCGCAACCGATCGGCGATCGTTGCCGACCGATCGTCAGTGGTGGTTGCCGGCGGTGGTCGCCGGCCACCGTTGTCGTTCGTTGGTCGCGATTAATGCTTTCGGAAGTTAATAAATTATAATGGTTATTTTCGTCTTAAATGTAAATATTGGAGGATAATTTTGGAAAGATAAGTTTCATAACCTAGGAATCAAGAAAAACCTTACTTTCCTAAGGTTTTGCGATTCCGGGTTGCATGCCCCTTTTGCTGACATGTCGGGCATCGATCACTACTTGGGAATCGCTAATTATCTAAACTAAACAAGGTTTTTGTTGATAACCATGGATGGATAACCACGGTTATCAAGGATAACCCTCAACCAAACGCACCCAAAGGGTTTCTTCTTTTGTGCCGAAAGGTAGGAAGAAGAAGAAATAAGGAGGGTTCAAGAAGACAACAGCATCGTAGGGACCTCAGACTGGCGTGAAGAAGCCGAAAGGCAAGTGCTTCACGTGCAAGCAAACTGGGCACTGGAAGGCGGACTGTCCCCATCGTCAAAACAAAGGTATTTCTTCGTGCTTAGTCGTTGAAACATGTTCAGCGGTGCTATCTACTAGTACCTGGTGTGTAGATACGGGAGCCACTGACCATGCCTGTAATACTTTGCAAGGGTTCCAGGAAACCCGACGGCTAGCTGATGAAGAATTGTGGTTTACATGGGCGATGCTTTGAAAGTGGCAGCAGTTGCAGTGGGAGTTTTCTATTTGTCTTTTGAGAGAAATAAAGTGTTAGTTCTGAGAGATTGCCTATATGTACCCTCGTTTAAAAAGAATTTAATTTCAGTTTCTAAGTTGATAAAGGATGATATTCTGTTGCTTTTGATAACAAAGTTGTCATTAAAAGAAATAGAGAGATTATCTGTTCAGGTACTATGGTTGGCAATCTGTACACCCTAAAACCAATAACTCCCACGATGCATACTGAGGTTAATAGCTCATCATCTAACTTAAATAAGAGAAAGGAGCCTTCTAAGATTAATCAGACGTATCTTTGGCATCTTAGGCTTGGTCATATTAACCTTAGTAGGATTCAGAGGTTGATAGTCGATGGGCCCCTGGGTTCATTGATGGTGGAAGACCTCCCGACCTGTGAGTCTTGCTTGGAAGGTAAGATGACCAAGAGGCCTTTCAAGGCTAAGAGGTATAGGGCCAAAGATGTGTTAGAACTGATTCATTCTAATTTGTGTGGTCCTATGTCAATCCAGGCTAGAGGTGGCTTTGAATACTTCGTCACTTTTATTGTTGATTATTCAAGGTATGGGTACATTTACCTGATGCGCCGCAAGTCTTAATGCTTTGATAAGTTCAAAGAATTCAAGGCTGATGTGGAGAAACATCGAGATAAAAGTATCAAGACACTACGATCTGATCGTGGTGGCGAGTACCTCTGTGGAGAGTTTAGGACCTACCTATCAGAAGCTGGGATTCAGTCCCAGCTAACTGCACCCGGTACACCCTAACAGAACGGAGTTGCAGAAAGAAGGAATAGGACTCTTATGGAAATGGTTAGGTCAATGATGAGCTATTCAGACTTACCTGATTCATTCTGGGGATACGCTCTGGAAACAGCAGCGTACATACTGAACTTGGTTCCATCTAAGTTAGTCCCTTCTACTCCCACAGAACTGTGGACTGGGCGCAAGCCCAGTCTAGGACATGTTCAGATTTGTGGTAGTCCATCACATGTGCTGAAGGGAGATACTGATAAGTTGGAATCTCGTACGAGGTACGTCTGTTCGTAGGCTATCCTAGGGGAACGAAGGTTGGTCTATTCTATAGTCCTAAGGATCAGAAGGTAATCATTAGCAATGCCAGATTCTTAGAGGAAGACTATGTGATGAACCATAAGCCCAAGAGTAGACTAGTGCTTGAAGAGTTAAGAGGGGTGTTCCGACCTTAGAACCAATTGTATAAGTGGACACACCACAAGTCACTGCACCGCGTGTCATAGAGGATTTTACACCATCGGGTGGTTCTACTAACTCCCAGACATGGTTAGAATCTATAGATTCTATCTCAGAATTCATTGCCCTTTGCCAAGAATTTGCATCTTTATCTTGGAGGGATCAGACAGGAAGGTTGAGACCTTCAAAGCAAGGCTTGTTGCGAAAGGTACACTCAGAAAGAGGGTATCGATTATGAGGAGACCTTTTCGCCGGTAGTCATGCTTAAGTTGATCCGGATTCTCTTATCTATTGTAGCTCATATGGACTATGAGGTATGACAGATGGACGTCAAGACAGCTTTCCTTAACGGAAGTCTTGAGGAGACCATCTACATGCAGCAACTAGAAGGGTTCATTGCAAAGGGCTAAGAGCATCTAGTATGCAAGCTTAATCAGTCCATTTATAGATTGAAGCAAGCTTCGTGATCTTGGAACATCCGCTTTGATGAAGTAATCCAGTCATATGGATTTGCTCAAAGCCCGGATGAGTCATGTTATACAAGAGATGTGACGGAAATGTAGTGGTGTTTCTTGTACTTTACGTAGATGACATTTTGTTAATTGGCAACAATGTCAAAGTGTTATCAGACGTAAGGGTCTGGCTATCAAAGCAGTTTGATATGAAGGACTTAGGAGAAGCTGGACACATCCTTGGGATCAAGGTTATAAGGGATCGCCAGAAAAGGATGTTGTGCTTATCCCAAGCTTTATATATTGACACTGTCTTATCTCGTTTTAGTATGGAAAACTCCAAGAAGGGTTTCTTACCCTTCAGGCATGGAGTTACTCTATCAAAGGAGATATGTCCGAAAACATCACAGGAGATAGAGGAAATGAAGGTGGTTCCTTATGTTAGATCGTTGTTGTCTTGCTAGAGAGGGGTGAATAACAACTTTCGAATTCCTCTACCTACAACGTTAGCAAGCGCAAGCGGAAATCTAATAAAACAAATGAAAACAATGCTAACACAAACCTATTTACGTGGTTCGGAGATGACGCTCCTACTCCACGACGGTCCGTAAGGTGGACGATCCCTCGATCCTTCGGCGGATCACTCCCCAGATGCCCTCCGGCTAGCTCGTGTAGCTACTTGTGGGTGGAGAAACCTCGCCACAGACTCGGACACACTTTCTAAGCACAAAGACTACTAATGAGCTCTAACCAAGCTCATTTCGTCAAAGGTTCCAATCCAAAACTGAGCCTCCTTAAATAAAGCTCAAGGCTGGAAAACACCCTACTAGTCGACTGCCCCCAGGGCAGTCGACTAGTCCCACTGAAAATTGACCGTTGTAGCTCAACGTTCGAATTTTCAGCCAACACAACCAGTCACTACCAGTCGACTGCTCCCAAAGCAGTCGACTGGTCTAGGGTCGACTACATTCTGTGAGTTTGATTCTTCTGCTGGCAGTCGACTGGTCCATTCCCAGTCGACTGTCCCAGTCGACTGCCCAGCTTACAAAAACACTCCTCCTCACTCCGACGACCCTCCTTCACGTGTGCCTTCAAGTTCACTCCCTTGGCTTGCCCCTTGAAGTCCTCTTCCACTGGCTATCATCCCTCGGATGCACACGTAAACCCTCAGCTTGCCTCCATGCCAACCTTCACGTGTGCCCTTTGAAGTCCACTTCCCGGCTTGCCCTTGGAGTCCTCTTCCCTCGGCTCTCGTCCCTTCATGACTCAGCTAACTCTTCACCAGCAGCCTCGACTGTTGCCTTCACGCCTTCTTCATCTTTGGCCCTCGTCCCTCAGATGCGCATATAAGCCTCCAGCTTGCCTCCATGCCATCCTTCACGTAGCCTCGAAGTCCGCGTCCCTCGGCTCATCGTCCCTGTTATCCATGGTCCCTCAGGTGTGCACACAAGCCTCCAACTTATCTCCATGCCACCCTTCACCTGAAGACATCAACCAAGTCTATATGTACCAGCAAACCTGCACACTCACAATACACATATCAAAACACAAGGGTAAACCTAACTTAAACCCTTTGCCCAAACATTAAAATACATGGTCACTTCGGACTATAGATTGCCGCAACACCTTATGCTTCGGCAGTAGGAAGCCTCATGTATGCTATGTTGTGCATGAGACCAGATATTTGTTTTACCGTGGGCATAGTTAGCAGATATCAGAGTAACCCTAGACAGGAATATTGGACTGCGGTAAAGCATATATTGAAATACTTGAGATGGACTAGGGATTATATGCTGGTTTACCGGGCAGACCAATTAGTCCATGTGGGTTATACGGACTCAGATTTTCAGTCAGACAGGGACAAGAGTAAGTCTACCTCAGGGTTTGTGTTTACTTTAGAGATGGAGCCATTGTTTGGAGGAGTGTCAAGCAGAAATGCGTGGCAGACTCCACCATAGAAGCTGAATATGTGGCAGCCTCAGAGGCAGCCAAGGAAGTTGTATGGCTCAGGATCTTCATCATGGACTTAGATGTGATTCCTGGTTTGCCCAGATCTATCACAATTTTTTGTGATAACAGTGGTGCAGTTGCAAACTCGAAGGAACCACAAGCCCATAAGGCGAGTAAACACATAGAGCGGAAGTTGTTAGTGATATGAGAGAAGTGTCCTAAGGCAATCGCCTTATGATTGTAATCATTTATTCTAATAAATGAATATTCATTATTTGAGTATACATGTTTGTTTATTTGATTGAGATCTTAAACTCATTTACTGAATGTCCGCAATACAATTCACAGTATGAGAGAATTTGTGATGAATTCACAACTAGTGATTATCTCTACATGTGCAATTGTGAAGTATTGAAATTGTCCCTAGTCGATGAATTGATAAATACGGACACTATCAATTCTGTTGAGACTAGCATGGGTTATTCTCTAAACAGCTGATTCTCACTGGCTGGTGACATTGAGATGTCCGGAGATAAACATGAATGCTAGTTAAGGGAACTAGTTCATTGGAGTGACTGACTGTAAAACATCATATGGTAGTCTACATATAGATATGTCAGTGAAGTTCTTACTACAGCTTAAGTGCGATGTTCCTTTGACTTGCGGTGTTCAAGTCATCTTGGTCATGGAGACTTATACTTTGACATCTTAAGCAAGCATCTCCAAGGAGGTGTGGACCCAGGATGATTGGGTATAAGCCGAAGTGCCCGAAGATGTTTGAACAGCCTACAAAGGATTCCCCACTCCTTGCGAGGAGATGTATACCCGAGGCCTATTGTCGGATTGTTACTCGAAGCCTCTGGCCAGAGCATGACATGTTCAGAGTATGAATCTCTTAAATACATGAGAGTAATTAGAATCCGTAGGACGAGAAAACGTTACTTGGGCTAGGTGTGACGTAGTCAGCCTAGTGGGGACTGACACACATAGACCATGTCCTGAACCAAGTGGGTATAAGATGGTGAAGGGAATGGGGCACGATTCATTATAGCTGCTGAAGTATTTCAGAATTGTTTCTGAGGTCAACCGTTGATCTTTCGATTAATTGGGGATCATGATGTACTACTAGGTGCCACTCATGATCGTTCTATAATTGATTAATTATAGACGGCCAACATAAATCGAAAGCATATTTAGTCACATGCACTACGAGTAATCAGAGGGATTTAAAACGAGTTGAAAATTGGATTTTCCAATCAAGAGAGATTAAGTTTGGTTGAGCCAAACGATAAGTCGAATCTGAATTTTTTAGAAACGCATCGGAAGCGTAAAATGGCTAAGTCTTTTGAAGACATAATAGATGAATTAAATAAGTTTAATTCATTGGGGCTTGGCTTGGATGGGCCGGCCAAAGAGGGCCTCTATCCTCTTTGCTTGGCCGGCCACAACAAAGGGAGAGAACCAAGTTTTTGGTTCAATTTAGAAAATAAACCAAGTGTGGTTTGTTTTATAAAATTATGGATGATATAAATTTTTATATAATAAACCAAGGTTTGGTTTATTTTTCATGGAAATTAAAATGAACCATGGATTGGTTTATTTTATAAAATCAATCATGGATTGATTTACCATGATAAGGAAATTTATTCCATAGGAGAGAAGAGACTTGATTGATTTTTTATCATGAATTAAAATATGATTTTAACCATGATATAAAATCAAACTTGACATGATGGAATAAGTTATTCCATATTTGAGAGGCTTGATGGTTGAGAGGCCACTGTATAAAGGACCCAAGGCAAGGCTTGGGTGATAATAAAAGAGATAAAGGCATAGGCTCTCTCCCTCTCTTTCTCTCCTTCTCTTCTCCCCTTCTTGTCGTACGCCAACCAGCCCCAAGAAGGAGCACCAGCCGGCCGCCCCTGCCCTTTCCCTGCCGACCACCACCTGCTGCCGGAGAAGGAAGCTCCGGCCATCTCTTGGCCGGAAGAAGGTACTACCGGAATTAGAGTTTGCCGCAAGGATCTTTTTGCCGCAAGCCTCTTCTTTTGCTTCGTCGGAATTTTGATCCGGCCATCCTTTTGTGGTTAGTCTTCTGACTTCTCTCTTGGTTTTTCTCGTCGCGTTCTCGGAGAATCTAGTAGTTCTCGAGAACACAAAACTCGTGACTTTGCGAAGTCATCCCGAAGATACTCGGCGTGGACGCGAATAGAGGCGGAGCTTCCAAGGGAAGCTTACAGTTGAATCTCGTCCCTTCCTTCGAGTTACGCGAGGTAATACGTAAATTAGTTTATGTTTCTGCAAAATTTCAAATATATGATCATGTCTAAACAAGATAAAATTGCATGCTTAAATGTGTGGTTAAATGATTTAGAGAAATTATTTATGCTAAACCTTCCGCTGCACGTAATTAATTTTAAAATTACGAACCCGCATCCATGTCAACATGCACCCGTCCCAACAGTGGTACCAGAGCCGAGTTTTGTGTTCGACATAATCATATAATTGTTTTGCGGAAAGCTTTATCATGATCTCAATTTTGGAAAAATTTTCAATTATGGAAACTTTTCAATTATGGTAAATTTTCGATTTAGGAATTTCAACGTTTGGAAATCCTCATAAAATTTCGCAAACTTTTGAAATATCTCTGTTTCTGAAATTTTATGATAATTGTGAAAACATTCCATTTTGGAAACTTTCCAATTTTGGAAATTTCCTATTTTGAAAATTTTTCAATTTTGGAAAAACGTAAGTTTTCTTTGTAGCAGAAACTTACAATTATTCTGAAAACCTTTTATTTTTGGAAACTTTCCATTTATGGAAAGCTCGCAATTTTGGGCACTTTCTTTCAAGAAAGTCTAGACAAATTATGGGAATATTAATTGGCATTTAAATTCATAATTGGAAATTAAATTATTTATAAAATTCTTTATTTTGGATTGAGCCTCGGGGAGCCGCCTAATTTAAAGTTAGTTGTTATAATTAAATTTCCTAAATTGAATTTAAGCTGTCAAATGTTTAATTTGGATTGAGCCTCAGGGAGCCATCCAAATTAAGTTATTGATATTAATTTTCCATAAATAAAATATGTGATCAAATCTTGGAAATTTTTGAGGTGATTCTCAAACGATAATTTCCTTATTTGATTTATGAGGTGATGCTCTTACATATTATTGTCTCCAAAATTAATTAGGAAAATTGTTTCCTATAGAGTATATTTCCTTAAATAAGATTTTCATGAAAATAATATGTGGTTGAATTAAGGGAATCTGTCTCTAAATTTAATACGATTTGATTTAGAGAAATCAAAGTCTTAAACATATTATTTCCGAAATTGATTATGATAATTCAGGAAATTGTTTCCCAAAATAATTCTTGAATAAAGTATGAAATTAAAATTAGGAAATCCGGCTCCTAATTCAATTAATGAGACTTGATAAATTAAGTCACATACATACTTTATTAAGGAAATCGTTAGAACATGACATAATTATATGTCATGAATGTGCATAAAAGAAAAGGATGAGACCGAAAACCCCTTACAAAATATTAAGGCCAACACCTTCCATTAATATGGTTAGAACCGGAGTTTTGTTTCTCGTTTGGGTTGATGGACACATCCATGCCCGGCTTGAACCTCAACATGTTCAAACCATGGAATTAGTTTATGATTAATATAGTTGGAGTCAGAGGTCAATCCTTAGTTTTGGTTGTTGGACACATCCAAGCCTGACTAAACGGTTGAATGAGCTCCAACCATATTAAAACTATTTCTTGATTAATGGGTCAGCCTTAAGCTTGGAGCATCGATTTGTTGTACCACAGCCAAGGTCGATATAAAGAGAGGTGCAGTGGGGTGCTATGTATATTGTTGCATACTTGTTAATGAGTTAACAACCCAATGATTTATGCAAACATTCAATTAGTTGATAGCATAATGTGATAGTTACATATGTATAATATGTAATCGGTATAATTACCTACCTTCATAGTTAAGAATAACTTGATGGACTCTAGCCATGGTTATTCTTATCTATGGTTGGATATCAACCTATTTAGAGATGTTTCTACGATCTCCCGAATTGATAAAAAGGGTTATTCAATTCGAAAAATAAATAGGATTTAATTAATGTATATTGATGCATTCTTTAACATTCTCATCACATAACCTCAATTTGTATTTCTAGGATAATCACCTAATCATGTCTTCTCTGAATTTGCGTTCCATTTTGGACACCAATAAGCTGACTGGGCCAAACTTCATGGACTGGCTTCGAAACCTGAGGGTAGTCCTCAAGGCAGAAAAGCTTGCTTATGTCCTTGAAGAACAACTTCCCAACCATCCTCCTGAAGATGCAACTCCAGACCAGTTAGTGGCCTATCAGAAACATGTGGCCGATTCTGAACTTGCGAGTTGCATCATGCTGGCCGCTATGGTACCTGAGCTACAAAAGCAGCATGAGCATATGGATGCTCATACCATCGTCTTCCATCTTCATGAGCTGTTTGACGAGCAGGCGAGATCCGAAAGGTTTGAGGTCTCCAGACTCCTCTTCACCTCTAAGATGCAGGAAGGCACTTCTGTTTCACAGTTTGTGTTGAAGATGTTGGGGTACATTGAGCGACTAGGCACACTCGGATTTGTAATGGATCACGAACTAAGTATTGACTTAATTCTGCATTGTTTGCCCAAGAGTTACTCACAGTTTGTGATGAACTATCAGATGAACAAACTGGAGACTACCATTCCTGAGTTGCTTAACCTGCTGAAGACTGTAGAGCCTTCTGTAAAGCAGAATCAGAAGACGGTACTGTTAGTTGGTTCCTCAAAGAAAGGCTCTAAGAGGAAGCCCAAAGAACAAAATAAGGGAAGGAAGAAAAAGGCCAAAAAGATTGAAAAGACACCAAAAGGCACTTGCCATCACTGCGGCAAGGAGGGACACTGGTGAAGAAACTGCAAGGTTTATCTTGAGTCCTTGAAGAAGAAGGCATCCGATGCTCCATCCTCTTCAAGTATCTTCGTTATTGAATGTCACTCTATTTCCTCGGACACCTGGGTACTTGATACTGGGTGTAGCTCACATATATGTAATGGCATACAGGGGCTAAAGAATAGAAGAAGACTCGTCAAGGGAGAAGTGAATTTGCGAGTTGGAAATGTAGCAAAGATTGCTGCTGTTGCCATCGGAACATATTTGCTAAAGCTCCCTACTGGACTTGTCTTAGAATTGGATAATTGTTATTTTGTTCCTTCGTTAATAAAGAACATTGTATCTATTTCATGCTTGAATGAAAAGGGTTATCATTTAACTTTTAGTAACAATTGCTGTTACATAACTTTAAATGGTGTTCTTTACGGGACCGGAACTTTATGCAATGGTATCTACACGTTAGATTTATCCGGTGACGTTTTCAATATCGAAGTTAGCAACAAACGTGCTTGAATAGATAATCAAATAGACTCCTATATGTGGCATTGTCGTCTTGGTCATGTAAGTAAGAAACGCATGACCAAATTACACCGATGTGGAATTCTGGAATCATTTGAACCCGGTTCATTTGATACATGCGAATCATGCTTAAAAGGCAAGATGACCAAATTACCCTTTTCCGGAAAAGGTAAACCAGTGGGAGAATTGCTTGGTCTAATACATACTGATGTATGTGGACCAATGTCAACTCTTGCACAAGGAGGCTATAGCTACTTCATTACCTTTATCGATGATCACTCACGATTCGGGTATGTGTTCTTAATGAAACACAAATCTGAAGCTTTTGAGAAATTCAAAGAGTTCAAAAGTGAAGTAGAGAAACAGCTTGGCAAAAGTATTAAGATACTTCGATCCGATCGGGGTGGTAAATACTTAAGTCAAGAGTTTCAAGATTATTTTAAGGACAATGGGATATTGTCTCAATGGACTCCGCCATATACACCACAGCATAATGGTGTATCTAAGAGGCGTAACCGAACCTTGATGGACATGGTTAGATCTATGATGTATCATGCAACTCTTCCAAAATCCTTTTGGGGCTATGCGCTTAAGACAGCTGTTTACTTACTAAACAGAGTCCCGACCAAGGTAGTCTCTACTACTCCATATGAGACGTGGAATAGTAAGAAACCTCATTTATCTCACCTAAAGATATGGGGTTGTCCTGCTTATGTAAAGCGGGCTGTATCAGACAAATTGGATGCTAAGTCTGATAAATGTCTATTTATTGGATACCCTAAGGAAACGAAAGGTTACCAATTCTATCATCCCTTGGAACAAAAGGTGTTTGTTTCAAGGCATGCTGTATTTCTAGAAAAGAATTTCTTTTACAAGAAAATAGTGGGAATAGCATTGAACTCCAATAGACATTACAGAGACACCTAGTCTAGACCCACAACCAATAACTCATAATGATGAGCTATCAGTTGAACCTAAAACAACACCACTTCTTTTTAGGTCTGATAGGACACGCAATATTCCAGAGAGATACGGATTTCTCATAAGTGAATCGAATGACGTTTACTCATTAACGATGACGAACCTATCAGTTATGAAGATGTTCTGAAAAATTCAGAAAGGGATAAATGGCTTGAAGCCGTGAAGTCGGAAATGGATTCCATGTACAAAAATCAAGTATGGGACTTGGTTAACCCACCTGAAGGGATTAAGCCCATAGGGTGCAAGTGGGTTTTCAAGAAGAAAACTGACATGGAAGGTAATGTTGTTACCTTTAAGGCTATATTAGTGGCAAAAGGATATCATCAAAAATAAGGAATTGATTATGACGAAACCTATTCGCCAGTAGCTATGCTTAAATCCATTCGGATGCTCCTGGCCATAGCAGCTCATTATGATTATGAGATATGGCAAATGGATGTGAAAACAGCTTTCCTTAATGGAAACCTGCTTGAGGATGTATACATGATACAACCTGAAGGTTTCACATCGGTTAAAGTATGCAAGCTTCGACGATCCATATATGGACTAAAGCAAGCATCCAAGAGCTGGAACATCCGTTTTGATGAGACAATCAAAGAGTTTGATTTCTCACAAAATTCTGACGAACCTTGTGTGTACAAGAAGGTTAGTGGGAGTGCAGTCATATTCCTAGTGTTATATGTCGATGACATATTACTTATAGGAAATGATATATCAGTCTTACAGTCAGTTAAAATTTGGTTGTCCAAAACTTTCTCCATGAAAGACCTGGGAGAAGCAACCTATATCCTTGGGATTAGAATCTATAGAGATAGATCAAAACGGTTGCTTGGTCTTTCGCAGTCTACATATATAGACCGAGTGTTAGAAAGGTTTAGCATGTCGGAATCCAAGAAAGGTTACCTTCCCATCAGGCATGGGATCAACCTTTCGAAGTCTATGTGTCCGCGTACAGAAGATGAGAGGATTTGCATGAATAAGATTCCTTATGCATCCGCGATAGGATCTATCATGTATGCTATGTTATGTACTAGGCCCGATGTATCGTATGCTCTGAGCGTCACAAGCATATACCAGTCTGATCCAAGAATGGATCATTGGGTGGCTGTCAAGACGATCCTCAAGTACTTAAGAAACACTAAGGATGTGTTCCTAATATATGGAGAAGGTGATATGGTAATACGTGGGTATATAGATGCCAGTTTCCAGACAGATAAGGATGACTCCAAATCTCAGCCCGGATATGTATTTATTTTGAATGGAGGCGCAATAAGTTGGAAGAGTTTCAAGCAAGACACCGTATCGGATTCTACCACGGAAGCGGAATATATTGCAGCTTCGAAAGCAGCAAAGGAAGCAGTCTGGATCAAAAAGTTTGTCTCAGAACATGGTGTGGTTCCAACCATTGATGAAGCAATACCGGTTTACTGCGACAACAATAGAGCTATTGCACAAGCAAAGGAACCAAGGCCTCATCAGCGATCCAAACATGTGCTTCGCCGCTATCATCTGATTAGAGAGATTATAAGTAGGAATGATATACAAATTGAGAAAATTCCCACTGAAAGAAATTTAGCGGATCCTTTAACTAAGGCCTTGCCTCAAAGCAAGTTTGAGGGTCATGTTAGAGCCTGTGGTATTCGGTACCGTAGCGATTGGCATTAGGCCATGTGGGAGTTTGTTAGTGATATGAGAGAAGTGTCCTAAGGCAATCGCCCTATGATTGTAATCATTTATTCTAATAAATGAATATTCACTATTTGAGTATACATGTTTGTATATTTGATTGAGATCTTAAACTCATTTACTGAATGTCCGCAATACAATTCACAGCATGAGAGAATTTGTGATGAATTCACAACTAGTGATTATCTCTATATGTGCAATTGTGAAGTATTGAAATTGTCCCTAGTCGAGAAATTGATAAATACGGACACTATCAATTCTGTTGAGACTAGCATGGGTTATTCTCTAATCAGCTGATTCTCACTGGCTGGTGACATTGAGATATCCGGAGATAAACATGAATGCTAGTTAAGGGAACTAGTTCATTAGAGTGACTGACTGTAAAACTTCATATGGTAGTCTACATATAGATATGTCAGTGAAGTTCTTACTGCAGCTTAAGTGCGTCCTTTGACTTGCGGTGTTCAAGTCATCTTGGTCATGGAGACTTATACTTTGACATCTTAAGCAAGCATCTCCAAGGAGGTGTGGACCCAAGATGATTGGGTATAAGCCGAAGTGCCCGAAGATGTTTGAACGGCCTACAAAGGATTGACCACTCCTTGCTAGGAGATGTATACCCGAGGCCTATCATCGGATTGTTACTCGAAGCCTCTGGCGAGAGCATGACATGTTCAGAGTATGAATCTCTTAAATACATGAGAGTAATTAGAATCCGTAGGACGAGAACACGTTACTTGTGCTAGGTGTGACGTAGTCAGCCTAGTGGGGACTGACACACATAGACCATGTCCTGAACCAAGTGGGTATAAGATGGTGAAGGGAATGGGGCACGATTCATTATAGCTGCTGAAGGGTTTCAGAATTGTTTCTGAGTTCAACCGTTGATCTTTCGATTAATTGGGGATCATGATGTACTACTAGGTGCCACTCATGATCGTTCTATAATTGATTAATTATAGACAACCAACATAAATCGAAAGCCTATTTAGTCACACGCACTACGAGTAATCTGAGGGATTTAAAATGAGTTGAAAATTAGATTTTCCAATCAAGAGAGATTAAGTTTGGTTGAGCCAAACAATAAGTCGAATCTGAATTTTTCAGAGACGCATCGGAAGCGTAAAATGGCTAAGTCTTTTGAAGACTTAATAGATGAATTAAATAAGTTTAATTCATTAGGGCTTGGCTTGGATGGGCCAGCCAAAGAGGGCCTCCATCCTCTTTGCTTGGCCGGCCACAACAAAGGGAGAGAACCAAGTTTTTGGTTCAATTTAGAAAATAAACCAAGTGTGGTTTGTTTTATAAAATTATGGATGATATAAATTTTTATATAATAAACCAAGGTTTGGTTTATTTTTCATGGAAATTAAAATGAACCATGGATTGGTTTATTTTATAAAATCAATCATGGATTGATTTACCATGATAAGGAAATTTATTCCATAGGAGAGAAGAGACTTGATTGATTTTTTATCATGAATTAAAATATGATCTTAACCATGATATAAAATCAAACTTGACATGATGGAATAAGTTATTCCATATTTGAGAGGCTTGATGGTTGAGAGACCACTATATAAAGGACCCAAGGCAAGGCTTGGGTGATAATAAAAGAGATGAAGGCATAGTCTCTCTCCCTCTCTTTCTCTCCTTCTCTTCTCCCCTTCTTGTCGTACGCTAATCAGCCCCAAGAAGGAGCACCAGCCGGCCGCCTCTACCCTTTCCCAGCCGACCACCACCTGCTGCCGGAGAAGGAAGCTCCGGCCATCTCTTGGCCGGAAGAAGGTGCTGCCGGAATTAGAGTTTGCCGCAAGGATCTTTTTGTCGCAAGCCTCTTCTTTTGCTTCGCCGGAATTTTGATTCCGGCCATCCTTTTGTGGTTAGTCTTCCGACTTCTCTCTTAGTTTTTCTTGTCGCGTTCTCGGAGAATCTAGTAGTTCTCGAGAACACGAAACTCGTGGCTTTACGAAGTCATCCCGAAGATACTCGGCGTGGACGCGCATAGAGGCGGAGCTTCCAAGGGACGCTTACGGTTGGATCTCGTCCTTTCCTTCGAGTTACGCGAGGTAATACGTAAATTAGTTTATGTTTCTGCAAAATTTCAAATATATGATCATGTCTACACAAGATAAAATTGCATACTTAGATGTGTGGTTAAATGATTTAGAAAAATTATTAATGCTAAACCTTCCGCTGCACGTAATTAATTTTGAAATTACGAACCCGCATCCATATCAACATGCACCCGGTCCCAACAGAAGAACCACCTGATATGAGAAATCGTAAAGCGAGGAGAAGTGGATGTCACCATGATTGCATCAGAGGACAACCTGGCAGATCCTTTCACTAAAGCTCTTCCAGCCAGAGCTTTTGATCGACATGTGTAGGATATGGGAGTCAGATGTATGACAGTGAGAGAACAGCAAATTCTTTAAGTATAAGTGGGAGATTGTAAGATGTGTTTACTGAAAAACATGATTTCTTTATATGAACATCTTCATTTTGAAAAGAGAATCACAACTACACTAGGTGCTTGTTTATATTAGTGCATGCATGAAGTACATTACTTCGCATTGTAGATAACATGGTGTGTGGTGTCACACGGAAGATCATATTATCAGTTCCTTGCCTAGTATAAGTAGAGGCTCACAACCGAGAGGGAATTGGACAAACCATCAAGATGGTTGTAGTGTAATTAGGTGTGGTTGGTCTTAACCATAGAATTACACTAGTGTGCTTTGAGTACATTGAGCAGGACCAAAACCAGATGTTATCCAATTTGTACTAACTCAATAATTAGATAGGACCTCAGACTTTATTATGGAGTATGATCCCTTAATCCCGAAATAATAACGGACATATATTATTAATTATTATTTCCTTGATTTACCAATGGGTGAGATCTATTCTGTTAGATCGATAGGCCAGATACGTTGGGAGATAATATTAATAATATGATGTGATGTTGATTATTGATGAAATCAGTGTCCTGGTGAGTCGGGTTAATGATGCCCCCTTGATGAGCTCAAAAGGTTCATCATGCTAAACCCTGCAGGTGGATTTGATCCAACATGATGATAAGGTTGAGTGGTACTAGTCAAGGACCCGGAAGTTAATTAATTTGAATTGTCAGTAATTTAAATTAATTAACGGGCATTCGAGATCCACGGGGGGATGGACGACTCGTAATATGTGGAGCCCATATGAAAATATGGGGGTTGGTGAGGAAGTTCAATTAAGATCCTTTAGTGGAATGGATCTTAATTAATGGATCAATTTAGATCCATTGGTGGGCCAAGATCCAACTCCTCCTCTTGGTCCCTACCTTAGCCCTATAAATACCCTATGAGATCAAGAAACCAAGGCTAATCAATTCAACCCCAAGCTTTCTTTCCTCTCTTCCTTTTCTCTCTCCTAGGTCACGGTAAGGAGAGGAGGGTTCCTCTTCTCTTCTCTTCTTCTTCCCTCAGCCATACCGCGAGCTACCATCACTAGACAAAGGGAGGAGAGTCTTCTCCCTTTTGTGGTGTGCGTCGGTGAGGGAGTGAGCTCCGGCGACTGATAGGAGGCGGCGCAAGGCCTTTGGCTAGGGCGCCGCAAGGATTGGAGGAGAGGGGTTCTCGGCTTGTGTTAGGTGTGAAAGGAAGCTCTTTTTCCTTTCAT
The DNA here is from genome assembly GCA_024364735.1 of Boesenbergia rotunda. Classification (NCBI taxonomy): domain Eukaryota; kingdom Viridiplantae; phylum Streptophyta; class Magnoliopsida; order Zingiberales; family Zingiberaceae; genus Boesenbergia; species Boesenbergia rotunda. Next base: position 77,725 of record JAGFNQ010005032.1, on the reverse strand, counting down.
CTTCTTCTTCACTTCCTTCCCAAGGTCAGCTGTTGGTCGACGAGGCCTTGGTGGCTGTTCTTGGCCGGCGGCGCAAGGGAGAAGGGAGCAAGAAGCCGGCGGCAACAACCCTTAGCTAGGGTTTGGTCCGGCTAGGTGGGAAGAAGAAAGCGTGATTGATTGGTCGCCTTGGTGATCTCCATTCTTGGTAGACCCTCACCCACACGACGTCCAAGAAGGGAGGGACATAAGGTAGAAGGCCGCGAGGTGATCAGAAAGGTATAACTCTTTCCCAAGCTTCCTTGTTCATTTTTGTGCCATGATTGTTTGCCTCGTCATTTTATGTTAGTTACTTAATTATTTTGATTCCGAATCATAGTCAATAATTAATTAACTAAACCCCGACCATAAACACAAAAGTCGGCGATCCACCCATTGCCTTTTCCATGGTCGAACGGTCAAACAAATTACAAGGCCGATTTTTGTAATTGGCCGAGTTGTAATTTGGATCGTTCGATACGGCACGAGATGGTCGTTGGGAGACGGGTCTCCATTCAGATTAATTTTTAATCTATAGACATGGGGAGGTCTTCCAAGGACGACCATGTATTCGCTTAGGAAACTCGCCAAGGCATACCCAACAGGAACACCACAGTGGAATGGTGTATCTGAGCAGAGAAATCGTACTCTATTAGATATGGTACGATCGATGATGAGTCGGACAGATCTTCCTACTTCCTTCTGGGGATTCGCTCTAGAGACGACTCTTTTCACACTTAACTGAGCTCCATCAAAGGTCGTCATAAAGACACCATATACAAATATGGACTGGGAAGAGGCCCACAATGTCTTTTATGAGGATTTGGGGTTGTGAGGCTTTTGTTCGACGTCAAGTCTCAGATAAACTAGGACCCAAATCTGATAAGTGTTATTTTGTAGGATATCCCAAGGAAACTAAGGGATATTACTTTTACAATCCCACACTAGGCAAAGTGTTTGTCGCTAGAAATAGTTTTTCTAGAAAAATAATTTATTTCTAGAAGAATTAGTGAGAGTAAAATCCATCTTAAAGAAGTTCAAGATACAGATGGTACTGAGACCTTAATGGACATTGAACATGTACCACAAGGTGTTGTGGATCATGAGATTGTTGCACAAGAAGTTGTGGAACAACAAGCTGTTCAAGTAGACCAACCTCTTCATAGATCTGATAGGATACGTCGTCAGCCTGAGTGATACTCATTTCTCTTGTCTGAATGGTGGCGCTGTGAGTTGGAAAAGTTCGAAGCAGGACACAGTCACAGATTCTACAACAGAGGTCGAGTATATTGTCGCGTCTGATGCAGCAAAGGAGGCTGTTTGGATCTAGAAGTTCATTACAGAGCTTGGTGTGGTTCCTAGCATAGTAGACTCGATAGACCTCTTTTGTGACATCAATGGGGCTATTGCACAGGCTAAGGAACCTCGCTCTCATCAGCGGACCAAACACATACTATGACGCTTCCATCTCATTCAAGAGATCATCGATAGAGGAGATGTGAGGATATGTAGAGTACCCACTGATGCTAACATCGCGGGTCCTTTGACCAAGGCTTTGGTACAAAAGAAGCATGATGGTCACACTAGGTAACTAGGTATTAGATATTACAGTGATTGACACTAGTGCTAGTGGGAGATTGTTAGTAGGAGCCCTAGAGCCAATTATATGATGATTGACTAAGGATTTTTTGTATCATATTCTATCATTAATAAAGGCATGTTTGGTTATTATACTTACTTTATACTGTTGGTGTAGGAAGCACCATATCGAACCTTGTTTTGATATTGGCAAAGGATTCAAAGTTAAGTTTATTTGTGATCTAATAAAGTTACTTGAGTGTGCAGAAAGAAGTCCTAGCGAAGGGTTGCTAGGCACCTGGCGAAGGTCTGCCAGAAAACAAAGTCCTAGCGAAGGGCTGCTAGGCACTTGGCGAAGGACTGCCAGGAAACAAAGTCCTAGCGAAGGACTGCTAGGCACCTGGTGAAGGAATGCCAGGATACAAAGCCCTAGTGAAGGACTGCTAGGCACCTGGCGAAGGAATGCCAGGATACAAAGCCCTAGCGAAGGACTGCTAGGCACCTGGCGAAGGAATGCCAGGATACAAAGCCCTAGCGAAAGACTGCTAGGCACCAGGCGAAGGATTGCTTGGAACCGAAGCCCTAGCGAAGGACTGCTAGGCACCAGACGAAGGACAGCCTGGTACTGAAGACCTGGCGAAGGAAAGCTGGGCACCTGGCGAAGGACTGCTGGGCAAAAGTCCAACCGGAGGAGCCAGTTGGCATCAGGTAAATTCTCCTGAGAGGAGTAGGTGAGGACGCATTCCCGTCGAGGGAACAGTAGGCGTCGGTTCGACCTAGGCTCCATTTTGGAGACCCAAAGTCAGAACCAAGACAGCTACGGTTGTAAAAATCACTAACATTGTTGCTTTATATTGTTTGGTACTAACCCTGGATGCAGGACCGAAGGAACGAGTATCTGCAGCTCAGAAAGCCTCAAAGGAGTGAGGCAGCAGCTGGGTTAGGCGCCCGGAAGGACCCGGGCGCCCTAAGTAAAGCCAAACATGAGTTCAGCAAAAGTACGCTTCGGAAGCATATTGGGCGGGGCGCCCCCAGCGTCCCGGGCACCCCCAGCGTCCCGGGCGCCCCGGGCTTGAGCCAACGAAGCGGATAAAGATCATCCAGTTAAGAAGCCCGCTGAAAGAGTCAACCAAGGCACCCCCAGCGTCCCGGGCGCCCCCACAGTCAACTCCCAGCCCTATTTGAGTGGGATAAGGGCTGACCGAGAGTTGCTCGGATCGGGTGACACGTGGGGGGCGCCCCATGTAACGACCCGGAAAAATTTACTCAATATTTTCTTTAAAATATTGATCATGTCTAGATAGTGGTTGAGGAACCTAGAAATACTAGTACGAATTTTAGCCTAGTTATCCATGATTTTCCCATTTAAATTGAGAAGCTAAGTACTAATGTACTTTATATGGGCTTTTCTAGTACCATGGATTATTAGTGGATTTTAGGTAGAATTTAATATAAATATAAATGAGTTTTAATTAGGAATATTAGCATAATTATGGGTGAGTCTTAGGGGAATTTTTGAAATTAAAAGAAAAATAAAAATAAAATGAAATAAAAATAAAGTGCATGCACCAAGGATTGAACCTTGGACCTAGTATACCACCGAGCATGTACTAACCAATTCACCTAGCAAGGGAGTGCTAGTAGAGGATGAAGTGGATTTTGGTTAAGGCTTAGGAAAATGAAGAATCATCAAGGGAAGAGGCACCTTGACTCTTCACTTGCCCTCCTTAATGTGGTATAAAAGAAATGAGAGAGGTGGCATGGAAGTAACTTTTTCATTTCTTCTTCCACCAAGTCTCTTCTTCCTCCTCCTTCCTCCTTCTAGCCGAAACCCACAAGGGGATTTTCCCTTTGGAAAAGCTCCACAAGAAGGCCTCATCTTCAAGACCTAAGGGTTTTCCACAAGGCTACAAGGGCTAGGGGTAGCCTAAGGTCAAAGAAGTTCTTTCGGTTTCTCTATATTCAAGGTGAAAAATCAAGATAACCCAAGGTAAGACTCCCTCACCTGTGGTATAATAGTTTCTGAGTTAGTTTCATGATACAAGAATTTGTTTGGACTATATGTGAAGAAAACCAAAGTTAGGGTTTTCAAGGGTTTCGGCGACCATAGGTTTCTATGGTTGGATTTGGTTCTAACTCTCTAATATTGTTTCTTATGTTTTCTCATGTGGTAAGGGATGTTAATAGGGGTTTATGTGAAAGTTTTTACATGTTTGTGGCCTAGTAACTTTCGGCCATGATGGGTTTTAGGGCAAGGGTTAGGGTTAACTCCAAGCAAGGGTTCAAATGGCTTCCATGATATTATATGTAAGGTAATAGATGTGAATTGGGAATTTTATGATTTGTTCCATGGGCTTGTGATCCTCTTTGGGTTTCGGCCAATGCATGTTTTAGGGCTAGGACTTGGAGTTAAGTCCAAATAAGGGTTCAAATGGTTTTCTATGGCATGGTATGTATTGTATGGAATGTTAATCATGACCTATGTGAATTTCTCATGGACTTATAGTCCTCTAGGGTTTTCGGCCAAGACCCTAACCTAGGGTTTGGTTTAAGTTAAGGTCTCAAGGTTACTTGATTATAGATGGTTATGATGTAAGTATATGATTAAGCATGATGTAAGGATCTTTATGTTACCAAAACCCTAGCTTCGTATGTTAAGTATCGTGATTTCGTATGTTTAGGTCATATGTTATGTTCTATTCATGAATGTTTTAATCATATGCCATGAACACATGTATTTGATGTAGGCTTCATATTATATAGAATGATGCATATATGTTGTTAAATGCCTATGATAGATATATGGTTATGAAGGTCTATGCATGCTATATAATGAATGTCATGAACCTAAGTAATGTAGAATTCCATGAACCTAAATAATATGTACCTTGTTCATAAGAATTTTCCCATGCAGGCTCTATGATGGATATTATGATTATGTATGTATGTCATGTTTTACAAAAGAAGAAGATGAATGAAGACAATGTTTATGCCTTAAATACGAATGATAAGTATGAATGATGAAGGCATAATGATGTTATGAACTAAGTATGAATGATGAAATGCCAAGTATGATTTATGTCATGATGAGGGATGGGCACCTTAAGAATGCCTCGGTTCTGGACTACCGAAGCTGTCCACGGTTCTGGAACTACCGCAGTTGTTCCTACTCTTATGTCAAGTTTCATGAAACAAGATTATGTCTATGCTAAGAATGTTCTATGAATGATGAAGCATGTGAAGTATTTTACTTTTTATGAATGGGCTTGTACCGGACCGAAGTAAGGGTCCAAGGGATGGGCACCTTAAGAACGCCCCGGTTCTGGACTACCGAAGCTGTCCACGGTTCTGGAACTACCGAAGCTGTCCAACAGGGATGGGCACCTTAAGAACGCCCCGGTTTTTGAAACTACTGTAGTTGTTCCTACCCTAGTAGGTCGGGGCTCGCTACCTCGTATTTGCTTAGGGATGCGCGCTTATGATGTATGTATGTGGTACAAGCCGGGGACCCCAATGATGTTATGATTATGTTTAAGTATTTAAAAGTATGATTTTAAATTAAGCATCCTTATGTATATGCATTCGACTCATGCATTCATTCATGCTATGCATTATGTCGTGATAAGTAAGGTTATGCTTATGTTCATGATAAGAAATATGTCATGATAAGTATGTTTATGCTTATGTTCATGATAAGAAATATACCATGATAGGTATGATTATGCTTATGTTCATGATAAGAATTATGCCATGATAAGTATGTTTATGCTTATGTTCATGATAAGAAATATGCCATGATAGGTATGTTTATGCTTATGTTCATGTTAAGAAATATGTCATAATTAGTATGTTTATGCTTATGTTCATGTTAAGAAATATGCCATGATAAGTATGATTATGCTTATGTTCATGTTAAGAAATATGCCATGATAAGTATGTTTATGATTATGTTCATGTTAAGAATTATGCAATGATAATTATGTGAGTTAAGAGTAAGCTTATGTTTTATGTTCAGAATTATGCTATGTTGAATGTTTCATATGTTTATGTATGATATGACGTATGATTTTTAGTGAGTAGGAAAGGGTCTTACTAAGCCTATGTGCTTATAGTCTTATATTCTTATACCGCAGATCAAGCAAGGGGTTATTAGGTGAAGCAGCAGGAGGGGGCAAAAGCGTGTGTGTGGTAGTGGCATGGCAAAGGAAAGAGGAAAAAGACTCTTCTATTATGTTTTGTGTTTCAAATGCCTCTTTAGATTCTATGCTATACTTAGGATAAGATACTTGCTACTTATGATGCTTATGGATAAGTTACTTGCTACTTATGATGCTCATGGATAAGTTATTTGCTACTTCTAATGCTTATGGATAAAGTAAGGAATGTTATGTTGTTAATATGCTAAGTTACAATGCTACCATGTTCAAGAATGATAGGTTAAGGCATATATACATGTTCAAGTATTAGTTGCATGGTAAAACGCATGTGTATAAAGAAAAAAATTTATTCCGCTGCATTTAGATGTTCACATGCCTAAGTATGTTAACATAACGCCGCCTCTCGCCACACCGTGAGAAGTGTAGGAAAGGCGGGCGTTACAGGTTGGTATCAGAGCAGTTTGTCATCTCACTACACACACATCAAGCCTTCTTCCTGCAGCTTTCAAGTAAGTACCTCTATGTATATCTTATTTTCATTTATGATTCTAGAATATGCAAGTATGAATGATGTCTTATGATAGGAAGTACTTTAGGATATGAATGATGTCTTATGATGGAAAGTACCTTAGGGTATGTAACTATGAACGATACTTTACCTTATTTTTATGAAATCAAAGATTTTTAGAATTTGATATGTGGGTAGGAATAACAATAACTTATATTAGCCTTACCTGTCTTTTATATGTGAGTGATAGTGAGCGAGAGTGATCTGTGAAGATTTAACTTAAGTAGCTGTAGTCATGTGGAATGAATATAGTAAATGTTTGAGTGGTGGTGGAACGGAGTAAATTGGAAAAGAAGAGCAAGTAGATGTAAGAGGAGGAATGTGTAAGTAATGAGGATATTATCTGTATAAGTGTCATGATTGTCTGGAATTAAGAAGAGTTGTGAACCAAAGCAAGTTTGTACTGTTGATGAAAGACGTATATTAATATTTAGCGATGAGCTTAGAGTAAAGAGAGGATAGTGCTTTATTAATGGAGACTTATTAGCTATAGTATTAAGGGAGTAGAGTATTTAGTGTAGGTATTCTAAGAGATTATAGTGGTTATGAAATAAAGACTTAGTGAGTATATCTATTAGGAACAGATTAAGGTGTTAAGTTATTTGACTTTCTAAACAGATATATATAGTAGTAGCAATAGAGTAATATTCTTGATATAAGAGAGAGAGAGGGTAGGAAATAGATATGCAAAAGAAAGAGTGATAGAGATCAGCGAATAGGACCTTAGCTATAACTCTATATGAAGGAACTAGATGTTAATGTTATCAAAGGCAAGAATGTAGTAAGAACTCTAGGTCCAGCAAACTTACTAGGTGAAACGATCTAATAAAGTATAGATTTTGGAAAAAGATTGATATAGGAATATTTTATAAATTCTTGTTAAAAAATAAATGATGAGAGAGAGAGAGTTTTGTAAAGAATAGTATTAGCTTTATGAATTTGGTAAAGAATATATTAGATACTCATTGCTTAAAAGTAAGGTTATAGAGAAGTAAGATACGGAGATCATAAGAATGTGATTTTTGTGATTAGAGTGGAGAAATCATGACTGGTAAATAAGAAAAGGTATTTGGATATGGGAAAGAAGACTATGGAAAGATAGAATAAGCGAAAGTAGAGATGACCATGAAATAGAAAAATTTTGTAATGTGGAGAAAGTGGTACATGTATATTGTGCGAGAAGTAATAAGAATACTTCCAGAGTTAAGAAATGGTGATCCGAGTCTTCAGAGAATCAAGCAGGGGATTCTAGAAGGAAAGGGCGACGGTTTTCGTATCGCCGACGAGGGAGTAACATACTTTAGGGATCATCTATGTATCCCTAATGAACCGAAGCTCATGGAACCCCTTATTCGATGCATCCGGGATCCACCAAGATGTATCAAGACCTGAAGGAGAAATTCTGGTGGTCCGATATGAAGAGGGATGTGGCTCAGCATGTTGGCACTTGCCTGACTTGTCAACGAGTGAAAGCAGAACACCAGCGACCCGGAGGAGTTCTGCAGCCACTTCCGATTCCGGAGTGGAAATGGGAAGACATCTCTATGGACTTTGTTTCAGGACTTCCCAGAACTACAAACGGATAAGATGCGATTTGGGTAATTGTGGACAGGCTGACGAAGTCTGCTCACTTCCTAGCAATCAAGATGACTTATTCGATTGAGCAACTGGCTCAATTATATGTTAAGGAGATAATCAGACTTCATGGAGTTCCCAAGACCATCATCTCAGATAGGGATGGTCGCTTTACCTCACATTTTTGGGAATGTGTTCAGAAGTCTCTCGACACTAAACTACGATTCAGCACCGCCTTTCACCCTCAGACTGACGGGCAAACTGAACGAGTGAATCAAGTACTGGAGGACATGTTGCGAGCTTGTGCCTTGGATTTCAAAGGGAGCGGGTGCCGATATCTATGTTTAGCGAAATTCGCTTACAATAATAGCTACCAAGCTACTATCGGAATGGCACCTTATGAAGCTTTGTGTGGGAGGAGATGTAGGTCTCCGATCTGTTGGTACGAAGGTGGTGAAAAGAAGGAAATGGGGCTCACAACGGATGTCATCGACGCCCGGAGTAGATGGTACAGAATTCAGTACAGTAAACTAAAATAGCTCTTCGTTACCGACGTCCGGAGTAGATGGTATTTTCGGAGCGGGAGGACGTCGTCGGCGCTTGAGTCTCATGTCGGGAGGTTTCCGGAGCAGAGCACGGGAGCAAAAGAGCGTAGAAGCGTTGATTGAAAGTGTTGTTCTGAAGCCTGGGGTCGAGGGCCCTTTATATAGCCCTGGGGGCGCCCGAAATGTCGGGGGCGCCCCCCCACGTGTCGCCCGATCCGACTCGGTCTCGGTCAGCGTCTGATCCCTTCAACTTCGGGATCAAATGTTGACCGGGGCGCCCGGGACGCTCGGGGAGCCCGGGTTGACCGGGTCAAACCTTATCCCTCGGCTTCGCTGGGGCTTGCTTCGAAGGCTTGTGCTTGGGGGCGCCTGGGACGCTGGGGGCGCCCGAGAGCACGGGGGCGCCCGGGAGATGAGCTATTGAAGCATGTTTTTGCAACTTGTATTTTGTGTTCACCTTGGGGGCGCCCGGGACACTCCGGGTGCCCTGGTCAGCTGTTGCCTCATTCCTTTGAGGCTCTCTGAGCTGCAGACACTCGTTCCTTCGGTCCTGCATCCAGGGTTAGTCTAAAACACAATAAAACAATAACATATTAGTTTATACAGCCTTAGCTGTCTTGGTTCTGACTTTGGGTCTCCAAAATGGAACCCTAGGTTGAACCGACGCCTACTGCTCCCTCGACGGGGAACGCGTCCTCACCTACTCTTCTCGGGAGAATGTACCTGATGCCAGCCTCTCCTTTGGTTGGACTTTTGCCTGGCGGTCCTTTGCTAGGTCTTGGATACCGAGCTGTCCTTCGCCCGGTGCCTAGCGTTCCTTCGCTAGGGCTTTTTAGTCCCTGGCATTCCTTCGCCAATGCCTAGCAGTCCTTCGCTAGGGCTTTTACCCTGGCATTCCTTCGCCAGTGCCTAGTATTCCTTCACTAGGGCTTTTACCCTGGCATTCCTTCGCCAGTGCCTAGAGTCCTTCGCTAGGACTTTTTAGCCTGCACACTAGAGTAACTTGTTAGACAACAAGTAAGACTTAACTTTTAAACCCTGTTGCCATTATCAAAACACAGTTTGACTTTTGGTGATTTCTGCACCAACATTATCCTCAAGAATATTTTCAACAAAATTATTCTTATCCTCAGAGATAATTTCGATAATTTCAGGATTATCTTCAGAAATATCTTCCCTAATTTCATAAATATCTTCAGAAATATTTTTAAGAATTTCAAATTTGAATTCAGAGTTATCTAAAGGATTTTCAAATTTAAATTCAGATTTATCTAAAGAATTTTCAACTTTGAATTCAGATTTATCTAAAGAATTTTCAAATTTGAATTCAGATTTATCTAAAGAATTTTCAAATTTGAATTCAGATTTATCAGATTTAATTTCTGAATTAACATTAAGATTAATTACAGAATTAATTTCAGGATTAATATTATCAGAATTAATTTCAGAATTTGAATTTGCAATTTAATTTACTTTAGAAATTATCGAATTGACATTAAGGATTACAAGGTTAATTTCTGATATTTTAGCATTATCTACATTTTCTAACTGGTCATTCAAGATATTTACTTGACTGTGTAATAATTCTAATTTATCAAAAAAATTACCTAATTCACCATATGACAGTGCAGGAATCTTAAAATTCTTCGGAACATAAATTCTGCGTACCTTTGCCGGACACTTATTTTTGTAGTGTCCGTATTTTTTGCACTTGAAACATCTGATGTGATGCTTGTTCCTTCGGACTTCTGGCGCTGGTACCTCCTTTGTCGCCGGTGAGGAACGATTCACCCCCCCCTCTAGCGAACGTCTTCGATCTATCAATTGGTATCAGAGCCGGTTCATTTCAGAAGAACTCACCGTCGACCGGAGCAAAGTGAAATGGCGTTTTAAGAGGGATACAGCACTGCATGGCCACCCTTCTTTGACGAAAACGACTTTGCATACTGGAAAGGTAGAATGCAGTATTATCTTATGAATGACATTGAAAACTGGATCAGTATTGTAGATGGATTCGATGCACCCGTCGATGAAAGAGGAGAACTGACACCCATGAGATCGTGGTCGAAGGAGGTCATGAAGAGGGCGCAGTCAAATGCCAAGGCCACCACCACACTTCAGTGCGGGCTCTCAAAGGAGCAACTCAATAAGGTGGGACATTCAAGAGCGCCAAAGAGTTGTGGGACAAACTGGTGGAACTGAACGAAGGGTCCAACGAGTCCAGAAGAGCAAAGAAAGACTTGCTCGTGACCCAACTCCAATCCTTGCCCATGAAGAGCAATGAAACTGTTAGCCAGCTGCATGGAAGGGTGAAGGAGATCACCAACGAACTCCACGTGATTGGAGAAAAGATTGAAAATCGGGATCTCGTCAGGTACGTCCTATAAGCCTTCCCGAGAACTACCTTGTAGGCATCAATGGTTGATGCCGACAAAGTATCAAGGGATTTATCTTTAGTTAAATTAGATGATCTGTTCTGTGAATTTGAACTGCACGAGCAAGCTAATGCCTCGGCCAAAGAGAAAGGTATAGCTTTTATTGCAGAAAAGGAGAAGAAGAAGAGGAAGGAGAAGAAGAAGGTGGTCTACTCCTCCTCATCCGACTCAGAGGAGTCCAGCGCCTCTATGGACAGCAACCAAGAGGCTTTCATGGTAAGAAAAATGCGTAGGGCTTTCAGAAGTTTTTCTAACAAGTCTTATGATAGGAAAGGGTCCAAAGGCAAGGGTAAGGCAAAGGACATCATTTGCTACAACTGCCACCAAGAGGGACACATGAAGAACGAGTGCCCTCAACTAAAGAGAAGAGATGAAAAGAAGGAGGAGAAGAAGAAAGGTGACAAGAAGAGGTCGAAGGGAAAGGAGAAGGGTGCCACCAACCTCATGGCGACCTGGGATGATCCATCATCCTCGGAGGAGGAAGAAGAGCAAGTTTCACACTTTGCTCTCATGGCAATGGACCACTCAGAGTCATCAGATGATGAGAGAAGCTCAAGCAGTGATGAAAGCGACTCATCCTCATCATCATCCGAGTCAGAAGCTTCGGTAAGTGAGGTATACCACTTACCCTCCTCTACCTTAGTTAAAATTATTTCTAGCACCAACATGGATTTAGCTAAAGCTAAAAGTAAGATTAAGGAACTAAAAGATGAAATTGTCATGCTTAGAGTAGAGTCTACAAAACTTAAGGAAGACTTACATGCTTGTTCTCTTACATCACATGATTCATGTTTTGAAATTGAAAATATGGAACTAAGGAAAAAGGTAGAAGACCTCACAAAGGCACTTAGAAAATTTCAAGTGGGGTCTAGCAACTTAGATATGATAATTAATAGTTAAAGGGTCGTTTATAACAAGGCCGGATTAGGATATAGGTCAAAGACCAAGGAAGTGGCCTTTGTCTCACTTATGGGTAGGATTGGTGCATCTAGGAGGCAAAGGACTAAGGGAAACATCAAGAGGGTGTGAGTACCTAAGAGATTTTTAAATGATGCTTGTGGATCAAAAATTTGGGTACCAAAAGAGTATGATTTCCATGTTGTATAGGTGAAGGTGAAGGAGGCCTCAACCATGTGGATAGTAGATAGTGGATGCTCAAGACATATGACCGGAGATGTGAGCAAGTTCACTACTATTAGCTACTTAAGAGAAGAGATGGTCTCCTTTGGAAATAGTGGAAAACTGAAAATTATTGGTAGGGGCACCATTGAGGTATCTCCTACAATTTCCATACATAAGGTACTTTTAATCAAAGACATGAAGTTTAATTTACTTAATGTAAGTCAGTTATGTGATGCGGGCTATAGGGTTGAATTTCATGCTAGGAAGTGCCTAATAAGACAAAATGAATCCGATAATGTCATACTAGAAGGATATAGAGAGGCTAACTTGTATTATCTTGATCTTGCTTATGCTACTAACAATTTGGCCAAGTGTTTCATGTCTAAAGAAGAAGAAGGGTGGTTGTGGCACTGGAGGCTTGGACATATCAACATGAGAAGCATTGCAAGAGTGGCCAAGGAAGAGTTGGTGAAGGGGCTACCGATGATCAAGTGTGAGAAGATCAAATTGTGTAATGCATGCCAAGAGGGTAAGCAATCAAAATCATCACACAAAGGTAAAACCCTAACCACTACTACTTTACCATTAGAAATCTTACACATTGACTTGTTTGATTGTCATAGTACTCCCTCACTAGTAGGGAGTAAATATTGTTTAGTTATTGTAGATGACTTTTCTATGTTCACATGGGTTTTCTTTATGAAACATAAGGACGATACCTTAGAAATTTTTATAGGGTTCAGTAAAAGGGTAGAAAATGAAAAACATCTCAAAATTAATCAAATTAGGAGTGACCACGGTGGGGAGTTCCAAAATTCAAGTTTCTCATAATTTTGTGTAGAAAATGGATATAAGCATGAATTTTCATGCCCAATGACTCCTCAACAAAATGGGGTAGTTGAGAGGAGAAACAGAGCCCTACAAGAAGCTGCTAGGACTATGCTTAATGCATATTCCCTTTCTAGCTACTTTTGGTCCGAAGCGCTTAACACCGCTTGTTACATTCAAAATCGGGTCTTGGTACATAAGTTCCTAGGGAAAACACCCTTTGAGTTGTGGAATGAGAGAGTTCCACAAGTCCACTACTTTAGGGTCTTTGGATGTAAGGTCTATATTCTAAATACCAAAGATGACCTAAGGAAGTTTGAGTCAAAAGTCGATGAAGGAATCCTAGTTGGGTATTCATCCACTAGTAGGGCTATAGAGTCTACAACAAAAGGACAAAGGTGATTGAGGAGTCCTCAAATGTTGACTTTGATGAATCAACAAATACCTACCCTAGAAAAGCCTCAATTGATAAGGATATGGAAGAAGTCCAACCCCTTGCCCAAAGAATCCAAGACCTACATTTGGAGGGCAATGATCAAGGGGGAGTAAGAAGTACCCTAGAGGACGAGGAAGAAGTAGTCAATGAACCCACAACCACTAGGCCCTTGAGACATCACCAAGATCACCCAATTGACCAAATAGTGGGTGATGTCACTCAAGGAGTAAGGACTAGGTCCTATTTTAGAGACCAAACTAGTCAAATCGCTTTAATCTCTCAATTAGAACCTAAGTCTATTGATGAAGCATTGGGAGATGTAGATTGGGTCTTAGCCATGCAAGAAGAGCTAAATCAATTTGAGAGAATTGAGGTTTGGGATTTGATTCCTAGGCCCAATGATTGTACCATTGTAACCACAAGATGGGTCTTTAGGAACAAACTAGATGACCAAGGCAAAATAACTAGGAACAAGGCTAGATTGGTAGCTAGGGGGTTTAACCAAGTTGAGGGATTGGATTATGATGAGACTTATGCCCCCGTAGCTAGATTAGAGTCCATTAGAATTCTACTAGCCTATGCCGCTCACATGGGTTTCACACTTCACCAAATGGATGTGAAGTCGGCATTCCTTAATGGGATCATTAAGGAAGAGGTCTATTTAGAACAACCCCCAGGGTTTGAGGACCCTAATTATCCAAGACACGTTTATAAATTGAGAAAAGCCTTATATGGATTGAAACAAGCTCCCCGGGCTTGGTATGAAAGGCTTTCTTCATTTCTAGTGTCTAAGGGGTTTAGGAGAGGAACAATTGACCCTACTTTGTTCCTAAAATCTAAGGATAAAGATATATTTATTGCCCAAGTGTATGTAGATGATATCATTTTTGGGTCAACAAATAATGACTTCCTACAAGAATTCATCAAATGTATGGAAGATGAATTTGAGATGAGTCTTGTAGGAGAGCTAACCATCTTTTTAGGACTTCAAGTTAAGCAAACTAATGAAGGAACACATGTTTTTCAAACTAAGTATGCTAAGGAAATGCTAAAGAAATTTGGCCTAGAAAATGTTAAGGTAGCATCTACCCCCATAGGAACAAATGTGAAAATGGATAGTGACCTTGAAGGGAAAATGGTTGACTCTAAGCAATATAGGAGCATGATTGGTAGCCTACTATACCTAACCACTAGTAGACCCGATATACTATTTGCGGTAGGTATGTGTGTAAGGTACCAATCGTGTGTCAAAGAGTCCCATTTGGTTGTAGTTAAGAGGATCCTAAGGTATGTTAAAGGTACCCTTAATGTCGGGCTTTGGTATCCTAGAACCCTTAGTGTTGATCTTATTGGATACACCGACTCGGACTATGTGGGATGTAAGCTAGATAGGAAGAGTACTAGTGGAGGGTGTCAATTCCTTGGGTCTTCCTTAGTTAGTTGGAGTAGTAGGAAACAATCATGCGTTGCCCTATCAACAACGAAGGCAGAATATGTGGCAATGGGTGGGTGTGTTTCCCAACTCCTTTGGATCATGCACACTTTAGAAGATTATGAGTTACATTATTCTAAGGTCAAAGTCTTGTGTGATAATGTATGTACAATCAATTTGACCAAAAATCCGGTTCACCACTCTAGGACAAAACACATTGAAGTGAAACATCACTTCATTAGGGACCATGTGGCAAGGGGAGACATAGAACTTACTTGTTG